>JAVJIF010001860.1:0-225141 GCA_038442645.1 Agave tequilana
ACAAAAATAACAGTCTCGCATGTCATCAACACTCTGTAAATTGAGTGAACTGGACACTTTACACCTTGCTAAGGCCGGACTTTGAAGGGAAAAATAAAAAAAATCTGAACTGTATAGAAGAAGGGTCCCCATCTCTCTCTCACACACCAAATCCCTCTCTCCTCTGAATCTCTCCCCCTCTTCTGCCCTAGGTCCCTCGACAGCCGCCGCCGCTCTCCCCCGATAGGTATCTTTCTTCCCCCCCTCTCATCACCTCTCTCTCTCTCTCTCTCTCTCTCAGTCGTTTCTCTCCTGCTCTCTCCCTCAGTCCTCTCTCCATTTTTTTTTATTTTTTATGTTAAATTATTAAATTGTTAGATTGATTTGTGTAATTTGTAATTAGAGTAAATGTGAGTAAATTTAGAGTAAATTGTGTGTAAAATTATTTATTTGTAAAATTGTTTGTAAATTGTTAAATTGTTGTTTGTAAAATTGTTAAAATTGTTGTTTGTTAAATTTTTTTTGTAATTGTAATTGTTAGTTAATTAGTTGTTGTGATAATTTTTTGTAAATTTGTTAAATTTTAAAAGCTTGAGCAAATTAATAATCCTTTGTTTCATCCATTAGGTACAATGTATAGTGATCATGTCCCTCTTCTTTGTTGGTTTAATGATAACTAATAATAGATAGGGATAATAACTCAAGTTTGTCAATGGAATAGTAAAACCCATGATTGTTAGAAAAATCATTTACAAGGTGTGAATTGATAGAGAAAATTTATCGAATTACCAAAATTAATCCAAGCGAGCATCAGCTTCACTTGACATGCAAGTGACCAGTATCACATGGGAACTATCAAGCAATAGGGATATCAGATGATGATGATTGTCAGGCTATGCTTGAATTGTGTTCGTCCGAGCACAACATATAATTATACGTGGCAAAAAATACTGTGATCCATTGAAAACCTGAAGATCATGGACAATTCACATGTATGCTCGATGTCTCCAGTTTATAACACGTAAGTGTCCATGAATTTTATTATAGTGTATATAACTTTTTCTACTAAGTGTTTAACAACCATAATTTTTGGACAGTTGTAACAACTTAGGGCAAGGAGATGAAGATGTGTCACAATATGGAGATATCATATATGGACTTTGGATATGATGCGTACATTCAATCGTATCCGGACATAATGCATTTCTCCCCTATTCAAGCGCCACACATTGACACAACAAATCTCTCTCCACTTGAGATGAATATTACACTAACGGTTGGAGGTGATAATGCAGTGGTAGAACCCAAAGATGATGATGACCCGGATGTTGGTGAAAATGTTCCGCATGAGATAGCATGCAAGTAGCAGCGCAAGGTCTTGAAAATGATGATAAAGAGGTTGAGACTGGTTATGCCAACAATGAATATGTAGAACCTGATGACCCACACCCCAATGAGTTGGAGGGTGATGGTGGGTCCACCCGACATGTGTGGAGAATATAAAGGTTGAATTCAACTTGTCTACAGTAAGCAACCAATGATTTGAAAGTGGGAGATATCTTTGAAACAAAGGTTTAAATTGTTAGAAGCAATTATCGAGAGTCCATTATGCGTGGAGTGTCATTCACGCAGTGAATAGCAAAATAAAAATATCAATAGAAATTGATATTACTTGAAATGTGAGGCATACATATATAAAAACATATGAGCATACAAAATAAAAATCAATTGTGATACCAATTGAAAACATAATGGAATCAAGTGTATAGCTCATAAATAACCACCCTATTCATGCACATGATAAAAGGTTTCAATAAGGCATACAAGGCATGGTCGCCCATCCATCCGCATTTTTAGGGTAGAAGTTTTCAAAAATAGATTTGAAAATATTTGTGCATAGTTTGAAAACACTACCAATTGAATAATAAATAACTAGTTAAATAATTTTTGAAAAACTAGTTAAAGATCTTTCAAAACATGAAAACAATCATATGTATCCATGGATTATACCAAATACACAAGAGTTGACACTCAAAATCTATAAAGCTCAAAAATTCTCATGAAAACAATATCATGAGTAAACAAGTAAAGTGTGAGTGCACAAGAATCATGTAATTAGTATTTCATGAAATAGTCAATAAGGCTCAAAACATATATGAAAATCATAAAAATTTATTTTTCAAAAAAAAATGAAACTTCAAGGTATATGTATGATTTATCAAAACTAACAATATACATACATATCCCAAACATAAAAAGAGTCCATCAAAGTATTTGCATGAAGGCAAGTGACTCAAGGGTATGTTGGAACTTGCTTTTGATGAAGACATTTGTGAAGCCTATTCATTTGGAGCTCTATCACAAGACAAATCAAGAGTTCTTCATGATCAAGACTTCCCAAAGAGAGTTGCTAATGATATGTTTTGTAATGATTAAATAGCATGTCAAAAGCCTTGATGCACACCACATATCATAGCTTGTTAGTCGACTTATATCTCTTTATAGTCGACTTATACTAGGTATAGTCGACTTGACCAACTCCCTAGTCGACTAGCCTTGTGTCCAAACTGATCCCAACTCTCTGTTTGTCCTGTTAGTCGTCTTAACAGAAACATAGTCGACTAATAGACCTTAGTAGTCGACTTGACCCTTTCCCCTAGTCGACTAATCCCTAGCCTAGTCGACTTATAAATTAGTTGTGATCGACTTGGTTCAGTTTCCAGAAACTTGTCACTTGAACTTATCTTGACCTAGTCGACTTATACCCAAGATTAGTCGACTAACCCAGTGAAATTTGCCTAGACTAGTCGACTAACCCATATGTCAAGTCGACTATAGGCAGTTTCTGATTGTTGGACAGTTTCTGTATTCTGATATTTTTTGCAACGTTATCCAACGTTTGAATGTTCAAAATGGTTCTAATATACCTACCCTACTAACCCTAGAGTGCATCTATAAATAGGGTTGTTAATCTTAGGCAAAAATACCAATTAAAATCTTTAGTTTTCTGACCAAAAATCCTGAAAATATTCTGGTTTCCTGAAAACTGTTCCCACCTCCAGTTCTTCACCAATTCCTACTCTGTTGTGAAGATCTCTGAAAGTTCATCCTATACTAGCCCTTGTCCACGATCACATACTGTACCAAGGCTTATAGGAAAGGTTATATTTACTCAAAGGAATCATTGTACAAGAGTGTCTTCTTGGTGTAGAAGAGAAGTTGTACAAGGTGGTGTTTGTCTCTTGGTTGTAAGAGAAGTTGTACACATTTGGCAAAGGAGATTTGTCAAGTGGTGTGCAAGGTGTTGATTTTGGGTGTACAAAGTTAAGGATAAAGGAAAATCTCAAGCGGAGGCTTGGGGACTGGATGTAGGTCACGAGGACCGAATCAGGATAAATCACACGTGTTTGCGATTGTTACTTTTCTGTGATTTGTTTTTTCTTTATTTGCAAGTATATTTATTTCCTTTATACTAATATTCTTGTGAGTGTTGACTTCGTATATTAGATCAACATTTGGCATCATATCGGACCAACAATTGGTATCAGAGCCCTGCATACCTAGTCAACAACACAAAGATGGCAACGAGTTCCCTTCGTCACAATTCAAAGAGGACATTCTACACAACGTCCACCGCTATTTGACAGATCCAACTACAATTATTGAAGTGTAGAATGAAGATCTACTTGCAATCACTCAACTACGAATTTTGGAACATCGTAGAAGCACCGTACACCAAACTGACTATCACTCACTACAACGCTTGGAGTGATGATCAAAGAGGAATGCGAACCTTGATGCCAAAGCAATGAATGCCTTGTTCTGTGCCTTAACCAAAGAAGAGTTCAACCGTGTGTCAACAGCCACTTCTGCAAATCAAATATGGCATACTCTTCAGGTAACACACGAAGACACAAATAAAGTTAAAGAATCTAAGAGTTTTGTTCTTGTCCACAGGTTTGAATTATTCAAAATGGAGGAGAATGAAACCATCTCAGAAATGGTCACAAGATTCACCGACATTACCAATTCCTTAGCATCCCTTGGAAAGGAATACACCCAAGTCGAAAAAAGTTCGCAAGATCCTTCGTGCACTCACATCAGATTGGGAGAAGAAGACAACCGCAATCGAAGAAGCGAATGATCTCTCAACAATGTCGTTAGAAAACCTTATTGGTAATCTAATGGCATATGAAGTGCAACTTGAAGAAAGAAAGAAGGATGAACAACACCTCGCTCAAGAAGAAAGAACTTGCTTCCATGCATCCTCAGACACGGACAATTCAGATGACGATGAGAGGAGATGGCAATGCTTTCAAGAAATTCAGAAGATTCTTAAAGTAAGGTAAATTTAAATGCTTTAATTGCAATAAACAAGTCATATGAAGAAGGATTGCCCTTTGCTCAAAAATAAAGGTAATTCAAGAGCAAAAAGTTCAGAAAGAAGAAAGACTACCAAGCATCATGGGAAACAGTGATTCCTCTTAAACATGCCAATATTTGTTACATGGCGCTAGAAGAAGATGAGGTACAATACACTGAACTTTTAGATGCATTCTATGAATTATTCAATGATCTAAAGAATGAAAAAATGAAAAATAAAGTGTTATCAAAGAAAATGAAAACTTCTCAAAGAAAATTCATGTTATTTTTTACAAGTTTCTTCTATAAATTCTCAAAAAGATGATTTTGAAAAAGTAATATCATCATTGAAAAAGGATAATGAGAAATTAAAAGAAAATATTTTGCTGAAAAAGGAAACTGTCTTTAAATAAAAGGATTTCTGTATTAGATAAAGATATGTCAGTTTTCAAAATGAAATATGAAGAGATTTTGAAAAATGTGACTAAGTTTAATCAAGGAAAAGAAAATTGAATGATTTGTTAACTTATCAAAAGTTGTCACATAATCATTATGGTCTTGGATTTTTTAAAAAATCTTCATATGTTAGTAATCCATATAATTCTTTTGTGAAAAGAAAGTCTGATATTGTTTCAAAAAGAATTAAGAATAAGTTTATATGGATTCTTAAAATTTAAGCATTATTGACAAAAATACTTATATTCCATCATACATACATGATATATGTAATTCATGCAATTATGTGTATACTAACAGATGGAAACCAAATTCAAATTGGGTTTGGTCCCTAAAGGTTAATGTTTTCTCTTATGATTGGTACCATCTAACGTTTATCTTTCAGGTACCATATAAGAAGTTGATGAGAACAATACTTCATATATATATATATATACATTTTATGATATATTTGTTGCAGGGGGAGAACAAAGTATTTCTATATATGTTATAACTCATTTTCTGCAGGGGGAGAAAATATAACTTATTTTCTGCAGGGGGAGCATTTGTGCACAATAAGTATCATCATCAAAAAGGGGGAGAATGTTGGAACTTGCTTTTGATGAAGACATTTGTGAAGCCTATTCATTTGGAGCTCTATCACAAGCCAAATCAAGAGTTCTTCATGATCAAGACTTCTCAAAGAGAATTGCTAATGATATGTTTTGTAATGATTAAATAGCATGTCAAAAGCCTTGATGCACACACATATCATAGCTTGTTAGTCGACTTATATCTCTTTATAGTCGACTTATACTAGGTATAGTCGACTTGACCAACTCCTCTCTTAGTCGACTAGCCTTGTGTCCAAACTGATCCCAACTCTCTGTTTGTCCTGTTAGTCGACTTAACAGAAAACATAGTCGACTAATAGACCTTAGTAGTCGACTTGACCCTTTCCCTAGCGTCGACTAATCCCTGGCCAAGTCGACTTATAAATTAGTTATGGTCAACTTGGTTCAGTTTCCAGAAACTTGTCACTTGAATTTATCTTGACCTAGTCGACTTATACCAAGATTAGTCGACTAACCCAGTGAATTTTGCCTAGACTAGTCGACTAACCCATATGTCAAGTCGACTATAGGCAGTTTCTGACTGTTGGACAGTTTCTGTATTCTGGTATCTTTTGCAATGTTATCCAACGTTTGAATGTTCAAAATGGTTCTAATAACTACCCTAACTAACCCTAGAGTGCATCTATAAATAGGATTGTTAATCTTAGGCAAAAAACCAATTAAAATCTTCAGTTTTCTGACCAAAAATCCTGAAAATATTCTGGTTTCCTGAAAACTGTTCCCACTTCCAGTTCTTCACCAATTCCTACTCTGTTGTGAAGATCTCTGAAAGTTCATCCTATACTAGCCTTTGTCCACGATCACATACTGTACCAAAGCTTATAGGAAAGTTGTATTTACTCAAAGGAATCATTGTACAAGAGCGTCTTCTTGGTGTAGAAGAGAAGTTGTACAAGGTGGTGTTTGTTCTCTTGGTTGTAAGAGAAGTTGTACACATTTGGCAAAGGAGATTTGTCAAGTGGTGTGCAAGTGTTGATTTTGGGTGTACAAAGTCAAGGATAAAGGAAAATCTCAAGCGGGAGGCTTGGGGACTGGATGTAGTCACGAGAACCGAACCAGGATAAATCACACGTGTTTGCGATTGTTAACTTTTCTGTGATTTGTTTTTCTTTATTTGCAAGTATATTTATTTCCTTTATACTAATATTCTTGTGAGTGTTGACTTCGTATATTAGATCCACATTTGGCATCATATCGGTACCAACAGGGTATACATGAATATTTATTTGATTTGGACAAAAATACATATACATGAAGCAAAAACATGCATGTACATAGGGAACACATGTTAAAATGTACGAATCATCAAAATTAGGCTATACTAGTACATCTAATGGGTACAAATGAGCAATTAAGTACAAACATTCAATAATCAATGTGGCTCACTAGTTGTACGAGTATATTGATTATAGTTCATTTTTGCATCATCTTCCACCTCTATACTATGAATAATATCAATAAAAATCTGTTTTTTACTCTTTTCTCTCTATTTTTGCAGGTCCATATTTTAGGAGAGAGGCCCACAAATCCATGCAATTATCAAGAATAAAAGGGGATTAATTCAAAGCCCAAAAAGAAGCCCAAGAGTTGAGCCCAGGATCTGGAATCACCCACGCATCCAGTCAGCATTCTAGAAGATCCACGTGGCCAACAACCTGCAACAAACTCGCAACAGAAATCGTTGGCGCAACGGCCAAGATTCTGCCGCGGAAACGCGGCTCTGGCCGCAGATCCGCGGCAGTTATCTGGCCGTTGAGCCAGCGATTGATCCCCAGCTGTCTGATTCTGGAGCCTTCTTCTCCTGAGGCCTAAAAATAGACCATCAGAGCCAGTGCAAAAAAGAGAGGAGAATAGAGGAAGAGCTTGTAATTTTTAGTTTTTCTCTAGGTTTTAGTGCTCTTAGTCTTCTTCTTCCTCCTAGAAATTTTGCAAGAGAGAGATAGTGAGAGAGTGAAAGCTTGTAATCAAGGGGTGACAACTTGAAGCAAAGCAAGGATTAATCCAATCTACTTTCTCTTCTATTGCAATTTCTAGTGCTTTTCATTTCTTGCTTTATTTCCTTCAAGCTTTACTTTCATAGCATAATGTCATGTTGTTTTCTTTCTCTTGTAATGGCTAGCTAACTTCTTCTAACATGACTAGCTAACCACTAACTTTGCTAACTTCTAACTCTTGGGTGAATGCTAATTCTTAATCTTGCAAATGTTGAGTCTTTTTCATCCCCGATGGGTTTTTTCATTCTTGGCAATCTCTTGTTGTAATTCTCCATATGATTCATGTGTGCCTCATTTAGAGCCTTGTCTTAGAACAAGTGCCTTGATGGAACATGGAGATGGAATACCAAACATATGCTATTTGTTGTACAACTTTCTTACTTCAATGCTAACTTGTTGTATGGCCTTGAATGTCTAATGAATTTTGTATCTTCTTCCTTAGCATCCCTTGAGTGACACTCCCCGATTCCACCATGAAATTCTATCTTGAGAGCCGATGAAATCAATGAGGCTACAAGACAAGTCCAAGATGATCACCCATCCATCAAAGGGGAAAGTAACTTGACCAACAAGCAAGACAAACACTTGCCGATGAATCAACATGAGGCATGCTTCACCCTAACGGAGATTAGTAAGTTAGCAAGTTAGTAAGGTTAGCTAGTCATGGCTTTTCCATTCTAAAAGTCTTTTGCAAGTTTTCTCTACTTTAGTTTTCTTCCTAAAAGCAATTCTTGTTTTTAAATTCTTTTCATTCTCTTTTTATCGTTTTTACTTTCATGTACAAAACCACAACCAATTCTTTCACCTATTTTCCATGTCTTTTTCATTCTTTTGAAACAAAGAGGAACTTTCGTTTGTCTTTCTTCAACATCGAACCGTAAAGCTTCCATCGTGAGCTCTCCTTGTGGATTTGACCCGTATAGCTTATGCTACTACGGTGATTTGGAAAGGAGTACATTACACATTGTGAATATACTTCGGAGTGATTAAGCACCTAAGGTTGACACTAAACCTTCTCTCTTTTGTTGAATATCTGTGCGAATCTTACTCCACTAGTCCCTTTCCTTAATCAAATTTTTGGCGCCGTTGCCGGGGAGAGCAACGGTTTTGATTCAATTGAAGAACTAAACGAACTTTCTTCTCTGTTGCAGGTTACAGGTGAAGAAACAGGAAAACTAGCATTGCAGTGACATATAAGTGGCCCTGGGCCTCTGCTCTAGAAAGCAGAGACCAGTTGCCCTCTGATTTGCCGCGATTCCACGGCCAAAGTCGCGGATCCGCGGCAAAGAAGAGTGAACTACTCACAATTTTCTGCAGGGTTGCTTGCTCTGCAATATAACAGCTGCTGCAATACTTAATTCTTGTATGCTTCACCATATTCCTGCTAATAATCAACAGTAAAATATTGGTTGCAAAGTTAAAAATTGATTAGACGTTTGCATTTCTAGGCACGTGTCTTTTCAATTCATTTACTTTACTGTTGAAGAGTGCTGGAGCAAGGTACGTGCGCATTGCATTTTGATTAGGACTCACTTCTTGGTTGATTTATATCGCTTTGAGTGAACCTTGTTTGCTTATATCGTACACTTACACAAAATCGATTTTAAGGGCATTACCCAATAAATAAGATAAGGTGGGGATTTCATCACCCTTTCCTTAGCCCAAAACCACCATCCCAGCACTCACAATCCCAAGCCTTTTAATAAAATCTGATAGACGTTGGCCCTAGGGACATCCGGACTCAGTAGGAGATCGGCTGAAGTTGGAAGTTGTTTTTGATTCATACTCCAGTGAAATCAGTGTCTAAGGCTGGGGATTAAGAGGTTAAGCCTCGAAGATGCTGTTGGTCTAAGGGTTAGATCCGTGGTTTGGTGTAATTAAGGCCCGTTGCTTACGCACGGATACCTCCCACCGTATTTTGCCCCTACCTGGCTGATTAGCTGTGGTCTGATTCAAGCAACAACCTTCTTTGGTTCATCGAACAGTTAGGAGTCGTCTAGGTCCAGGAATCCTAGATAGCTTGGGATTGATTTTTCTTTTATTGTTTGTTATTTTTTCTTTTCGATGGTGCGATCGGTGAACGTTGTTTGTGACTTTATATGCAAGAGTGGTACCGGGATCCAGATTCTGCAAGACTTGTTAGAATTTCTACACTTGCACCAACACCACCACTTCACACAATGGAAAACAACGTTTCGCTTCAAGACAGATTCTATCCGATTCGCACCTCCCTTCCATCATGCATTCTTCTCCCTGTTACCAATGGAAATCATTTTGAGCTGAAACCACAATTCATCAATACACTTCCACGATTTCATGGTTTAGAGTCTGAGGACACGTACTTCTTCATTCGAGAGTTCGAAGAAGTATGTGTAATGATGAGAATTTCCCAATTGACTGAGGATGCTGTTAGGTTAAGGTTCATACCTTTTGCGCTTAAGGACATTGCTAAGAAATGGCTTTACAATCTTCCCGCCAGTTCGATATCTTCATGGGAAGATTTTGTAAAAGTCTTTCTTAAGAAATTTTATCCCATTCACAAGACAGCCCTCATGAGAAAAAAACATCATACAATTCAAGCAAGAATCACACGAACCCTTCTGGAAGTATTTTGAACGCTTTAAAGACCTTCTAACCCAATGTCCTCATCACGGCATAGAGAAATGGCGTCAATGCCAAATTATCTATGACGGACTAGATTACCAAACAAAAACACTCCTTGAATCCATGTGCCAAGGGGAATTTTTGAAGAAAGATGAGAATCAGGGGTGGGATCTCTTTGAAGCTTTAGCTGAGAAAACCATTCAGTGGGAGTCATGCCCAGATAAATTCACTCCCACTACTTCCAGAACCGGTATGCATTCCATAGAATCCTCTATAGCTGCTGAAGCCAAGATCACACAATTAATGAAGAGGATAGAACTGCTTGAATCACGGGAACATTCTGCTGCTAATCAGGTCAACCCATCACCTATGGTCAAACCGGGTTGCACCTTTTGTCATGACCTCAACCATGTATTCGAGGAGTGTCCTGTATATCAGTCTCAATCATATCAGGAGAATACGCATGCTGCTTTTACCAGACCCAATCATAATCCATACTCCAATACGTACAATTCGGGATGGCGAAACCATCCAAATTTTTTGTGGAGTCAGTCTGGTCCTGAGCAACTAGGCCACCATTTCCACATCCATATAATGCTCAGTCTCCTCAACACAGTCTCAATCGTAATTCACCAAATTTTCATCCATATCAAAGTCCACCACAATCACAATCCTATCAGAGCCCACCACACTATCAAACACACTTTCAGTCTCCATATCACCAACATCCACCCCAGAATGATTCAGATGACAAACTATCAAAGTTGGAAAAGATGATAGAAACCCTAATGGAGAACCATCAACAGGATATGAACAAAGTACAGGTCCAAATTGGGCAACTGAATAATTCTTTCAATGAGAGACAAAAAGGAATGTTTCCAAGTCAGCCAATACCCAATCCCAAAAATCACTTCCCTTTGCATGAAGTGGAAGACATGGGCCCCAGTCATTACAACGCTATTCATATCCTGAGATCTGGAAAATAGGTAGATAATAGGGTTTCTACTCAACCATCCCATCCAGTACCAAAGTCAACCCCTCCAGTTCCAGTACAACCAACTTCTGACAATCCATCTTCTAGTTCAGAGCCATCAACTTCAAAAGCCAAAGGAAAAGAAAAAGTAGATGAGCAACCTTATAAGCCTAGGGTACCATTTCCAAATAGGCTTACAAATCACAAGTTGAATGCTCATATGGAGAAGATACGAGAAATGTTTAACAAGGTCCAAATCAATGTCCCTCTTCTTGATGCCATACAACAAGTGCCATCATATGCAAAATTCTTAAAGGAAATGTGCACCAAGAAGAGGAAAACACAAGTCCCTAAGAAAGTCTTCCTGGCATCACACATCAGTGAGTTGTTCACTGGGCCCATTCCTGTCAAATACAAGGACCCAGGGAGCCCGACCATATCTTGTGTCATAGGACAGACTACCATCAATAGGGCACTACTTGATTTGGGGGCCAGTATCAATCTCCTGCCTTTTTCTGTGTACCAACAATTAGGGTTAGGTGATCTCCGCCCGACCCAAATGACGATACAACTGGCTGATCGCTCTATCAAGAGACTCATGGGGGAAATTCACGATGTCCTTGTCAGAGTTGGGGAGTTCATTTACCCTGTGGATTTTGTAGTTCTTGAGACACAACCTGTGTCTAATACCAATCATAGGGCTCAAACTCTTATCATCTTGGGACGACCATTCCTGGCCACAGCAAATGCCATCATAAATTGCAGGAATGGGTCAATGAGGATAACTTTTGGGGATATGAGTAGAGAATTGAATGTCTTCAGCATGCAACCTCGTAGGATTAAAGATCAAACATTCGAGGTTAACTTTGTCAGAAACAATTGTGAGGAAAAAAGTAAAGATGAGTCACAAGTTTGTGATTCTCTTGAAGTGGAAAATCCTGTTATCCGAGTACCCTTTCAAAAGGGGAAAGTTGATTTGGATATCTTCACTTTCAGTGAGCCAACTGTGAATGCATCCCATGAGGATATGATTCAAGAACCTCCAATTGATATAACTTTTGAAGACCTCTTCGCTGATGAAATCATGTGTCTGGATGAGCCAACCCGGGGTCGGTTAACTAATTGTACAACTCTGAAGGAAGATGTTGACCTTAGTTTTGAGGATTTGTATGGAGAAGAGCTGGAATTTCTTAACATTGGGAATGAAGAAGTTCAGAGTGAAAAAAGTGGTGATGAAGAAATTTTCAGTGAACCTTGTGGTGAAATGAGGATGAATAATAATAAGCCATTGAGACTGGAAATGCCTAAGGCTCAGAAAATAATTGCACTCGTTTCTCAACTGAGCCCGCGCAAACAAACACACTGGAACGATGGGAAACGGGCTAGAGGGAAACGACCAAAGAAAAGCTTAGGCAATGGACACACTTGTACATATTCCTTGTAAATAGTTTTTGTACACTTTTTGTAAATAAATATATAAAAAAAAAAGAAAATGAGGGACTTTTGTGCTTAAAAGAGTTTCACAACTTTCAAAATTCAAACTCCTAGGTTTTTACATCTCTTCCCTAGGGTCAAACTCCTTTTCAAAACTCCTTTTCAAAACTTCAAATCCCTAGGTTTGTAAAAATACTTTTAACCTAGGGATAAAGTTGGAACTCTCAATTTTTTTCCCTCCCTATAAATAACCTCTTTACCCTACCCCTCCTCCCTCAAACGCAAACTCAATCTCAGATCTGAAACCATCTTCAAGCGCCGCCCTCTGCAATTTTTCTGCTCCCCAGAGCCTTCCTTCCTGCCGCGTTCCCGCGACCACAGCCGCAGATCCGCGGCATTCCTGAAGCCTCCAGAGCGCCGCCAAATTTTCTACCGATCGATTTCAAGCGCTCGTGGCAGATTCAGTGCCACATCTTCCAGAATCTGTCACCTGTGCCCGCTGCAAGATCGAAATTTTTTTCCCCCACGAATTCCGGGGGCGGTTTGAATTTCGATCTCTTCTTTCAATTGCTTTGATCTAAATTCATAAATGGCACCTAATATTTTCGCTGAAAAAGACTTTGGGAAAATCTTGTGTGATTCTAATGGTTATGGGCACATGTTCCTAGATCGAATTAGGGCGTGGGATTGGTATAACTTAGTGTACGATAACTCTGAGAACGATGCCTTTTATTGTCCCGAATTGGTGACAATGTTCTACACTAATATTGACCATGCATCTGTTGACACACACACATACCAATTCACCGTACACATGCCCTTGGGCGACTTGTTCATCACTCTTCCTCTTCTTGAGGAATATACACATGTCCCCATTCACCCACAGCACAGCGATCCCCTCCCACCGATCGATTATATGACACTCATGGGGGCTCGCTGCACTGAGCAGGACCATGGGCTTAAGGCCAGCACTACCTTTAGGAACGTACACTGCGTTGGACGCAGGATCCAATGTAACATTTTAGGGCTGGACCACACAACTTCCTTCAACCGCCCGGTGTTGCAAATAATTCACGATTTAATGACCAGGCAACACACGGTCTGCTTAAATAAGGTCATCTCCACGCGATCATTGCCAACTCCTCCCGCACTCGGGGTGCCAAACACTCTCATCCTATTCTGATTACGCGTCTGTGTAGGACTTTCCTACCGGACTCCGTATTTGATTCCTTTGACCGAGTGTTTGTGACACCTGAGCGACCCACCAGCTCCTATAACAGCTGTTTGCACGCGGTTTGGACTCCTAGTGTCCAGCCCGAAGATATACCGGTGGAGTTCTCTTCGGAGGAAAGTTTAGAGGATGAAGATGAACCTGAATTTTGGCGTCAGGAACCCCCAACCGATTCACGTGCCTTCATGTCCACCATCTGGAAGGGCATGAAGAAAATTTTTAGGGGGCAGGTAAGACTTAGGAAGAAGGTGGAGGAGCAATCCTCTAGGATGGACCGAATTGAGGCGGGGTTGCGGCGATCTCAGCCGGCTGGACCCAGCACCACCGCTGGTCCAAAGAGACGGAGGGAGTGATTTCATACCTTTACCTATTTCATGCATCTTTTTATCTTGCATACATTGGGGACAATGCATGAGATAGGTATGGGGGGTAGATTCTAACCTAGGATTTTCATTTTCTTTTTAGGCTTTTTATTTTTATTTTTTAGGATTTTCGTGTTCTTTTTAGGTTTTTTTATTTTTTTTTAGATTTTACTTTTTTTTTGTAGATTTTTTATTTTCTTTTAGATTTTACTTTTTCTTTTAGAAAAATAAAAATAAAAATATATATATAAAAAAAAAGAAAAAAAAGAGGAAATTCTTGATCCATGTTTAAAGAATCAAAACTTGACTTTAGGGATTAAGGAAGCTCTTAACTATGATTTCTAATTATTAGTTGAAAAAAGGAGTTTTGTTGGATTTTTAGGTTAAGTAAAAGGATAAGAAAGATAACTAGATTTTAATTCTTTCTTTAGGATATATACATTAAACATATTGAGGGATTAATCAAAGACTTTGTGACTTTATTTACATATATATAATAATAAAAAATAATAAAAAAAGAAGAAAAAAAGAAAAATATATGTATATATATAAATAATTAAATAAATACTTAGCCACTAATTAAGCTGGTTAGCCGTGCCTCAAGAAGCATAGCAAGTCACGCCTAAAGGTGGTTAAGTCCTTAGTATTCATGGCCTAGTTTACTTGAGTCATCGAACCCGAGGGATGTTTTCTCATCTGGTGCCCTAAGACCGACTGATTTGGGAGTCATCGGTAAGAGGCTCGTTACAAGGGTAAATTAGAAAGCCTAAGGAATCTAAGGAAATGTAAATAAATAAATACTGTATATAAAAAGAAAAAAAGAAAAAAAATATCGTTATATATATTAGTAAATAAATAAACTTAGTCTAAAAAAGATCCTTCATATTTATAGATGTATATATATTAGGATTGATGCAAAATCCGGTTTTTGATCTCTTCCTTAAAAACTTAACCTAAGTTGAAAACAAAACTCTAAATAGACGCTTATAAGAGGAATGACAAGTTTAGGGTAACCTGAAACCTATAACTCAAGTAAGAATCTTTAAAACATGGATCAAAATTTTTACTAACACTTTTATTTTTCTTTATGGATTTTGTGGGTGCAATCCGCTGAAAACCCTCAGGAGACAACACTCCTCCTCTAGGGTAACCTAGAGGTTTAACGGCTTGTTACACGTGCTCAGTGCAATCGTGTCACCTACGAAAGTGGTGTAATAATCTAGTTAGGATTTTCTTTCTTTTTTGCTCGGGGACGAGCAAAAGCTAGGTATGGGGGTGTGATTATAGTTCATTTTTGCATCATCTTCCACCTCTATACTATGCATAATATCAATAAAAATCTGTTTTTTACTCCTTTTCTCTCTATTTTTGCAGGTCCATATTTTAATGGAGAGAGGCCCACAAATCCATGCAATTATCAAGAATAAAAGGGATTAATTCAAAGCCCAAAAAGAAGCCCAAGAGTTGAGCCCAGGATCTGGAATCACCCACGCATCCAGTCAGCATTCTAGAAGATCCACGTGGCCAACAACCTGCAACAAACTCGCAACAGAAATCATTGGCGCAACGGCCAAGATTCTGCCGCGGAAACGCGGCTCTGGCCGCGGATCCGCGGCAGTTATCTGGCCGTTGAGCCAGCGATTGATCCCCAGCTGTCTGATTCTGGAGCCTTCTTCTCCTGAGGCCTATAAATAGACCATCGGGCCAGTACAAAAAAGAGAGGAGAATAGACGAAAGAGCTTGTAATTTTTAGTTTTTCTCTAGGTTTTAGTGCTCTTAGTCTTCTTCTTCCTCCTAGAAATTTTGCAAGAGAGAGATAGTGAGAGAGTGAAAGCTTGTAATCAAGGGGTGACAACTTGAAGCAAAGCAAGGATTAATCCAATCTACTTTCTCTTCTATTGCAATTTCTAGTGCTTTTCATTTCTTGCTTTATTTCCTTCAAGCTTTACTTTCATAGCATAATGTCTTGTTGTTTTCTTTCTCTTGTAATGGCTAGCTAACTTCTTCTAACATGACTAGCTAACCACTAACTTTGCTAACTTCTAACTCTTGGGTGAATGCTAATTCTTAATCTTGCAAATGTTGAGTCTTTTTCATCCCCGATGGGTTATTTTCATTCTTGGCAATCTCTTGTTGTAATTCTCCATATGATTCATGTGTGCCTCATTTAGAGCCTTGTCTTAGAACAAGTGCCTTGATGGAACATGGAGATGGAACACCAAACATATGCTATTTGTTGTACAACTTTCTTACTTCAATGCTAACTTGTTGTATGGCCTTGAATGTCTAATGAATTTTGTATCTTCTTCCTTAGCATCTCTTGAGTGACACTCCCCGATTCCACCATGAAATTCTATCTTGAGAGCCGATGAAATCAATGAGGCTACAAGACAAGTCCAAGATGATCACCCATCCATCAAAGGGGAAAGTAACTTGACCAACAAGCAAGACAAACACTTGCCGATGAATCAACATGAGGCATGCTTCACCCTAACAGAGATTAGTAAGTTAGCAAGTTAGTAAGGTTATCTAGTCATGGCTTTTTCCATTCTAAAAGTCTTTTGCAAGTTTTCTCTACTTTAGTTTTCTTCCTAAAAGCAATTCTTGTTTTCAAATTCTTTTCATTCTCTTTTCATCGTTTTTACTTTCATGTACAAACCACAAGCAATTCTTTCACCTATTTTTCCATGTCTTTTTCATTCTATTGAAACAAAGAGGAACTTTCGTTTGTCTTTCTTCAATATCGAACCGTAAAGCTTCCATCGTGAGCTCTCCTTGTGGATTCGACCCGTATAGCTTATGCTACTACGGTGATTTGAAAAGGAGTACATTACACATTGTGAATATACTTCGGAGTGATTAAGCACCTAAGGTTGACTCTAAACCTTCTCTCTTTTGTTGAATATCTGTGCGAATCTTACTCCACTAGTCCCTTTCCTTAATCATATATGCACAAGTTTTGACAAAAATTACATCTAAACAAGTTATTCACCACATGAAGCACAAATACAAAACATGAACATGCTAAAAGTTATCAAATGTAAAAGCATGTAAATTAAATAGGAGTTTAGAGATAATTACCAAATCACATGAACTACACTCTAAGTCTCCAAAACATGGTGGTCTTCCCACCAAACTCTTTGATAGTGATGCATCAATTTGTTGTGTCCATCAAGCTCATGTGCATCTACCACCAAGATACCAACCATCTCACGTCATATGAGAGCTCGCACCTACATCATATACAAAAAGTGAGAATTTTGGTACCCATTTTCTTTTGGGTCCACGAGAGTTAGCACTATTTGAAACCTATACATTTTTATTAGCAAAATTAATAGAATTTATCTTATCATAACAAAACTTTGCTAAATGGCCTTTGGGGCCGCAATGTGTACACTTGTACACTCTAGAATGCACATGAGAATGAGTATGATCATGATGTGCAAAGTGTGCATATGTGTTCCGTGGGTGATGTGCATGTACATGTGGAGCTTGTTTCTTTGAAAACAAGGTTTTCAATTATTATAGTTAAATGCACAATTATTCAAAGTTGAGCTCAAACAATTTATTCTATTTTTCAAAAATTTAATCTCATTTTGATCAATACTGGCATGTAAAGCATGGTGAGAATGAGAATCATTATTCTTTTTCTTTTTAGAAACATTTTCCTTTTCTTTTTCAATAATTTTTCTTTTCAAAGAGTTGTTTTCATTTAAAGCAATTTCCTTATCTTTTTCCACCAACATAATTTTATTTTTCAAAGAATTATTTCTTCACAAAGATCATTTAATTTTGAAGATAAGGAAATATTCTCCTTTTTTAAGAAATCATTTTCTTTTGAAACACATACAAGTTTATTTTGAAATAAATCTTTTTCTACTAAAATGGAATCATATTTGTTTTTCAATTTCTTGTTATCCTTTTTAAGCAATTCATATTTTTCAAGAAGTTGTTGACAAAATGATTCAAACTCATCATAAGACATATCAACATCCTCTTTTACCTCGGATTCGGTATTTACCTCAAGGGGGTTATCCCCTTGGATCATGTAGCATACGTTGGAAGCATCACTTCCAACATCTGAATCACTCCCCGCATAGTATTGCTCTTGTTCACCAAGGGAGATGATGGTGTTCCATACTACAAAAGCCGAATCAAGATTAGCAACCCTACATAAATAATCATCATTTAGGGTACTCTTCAAAGCATGGATGGCTTTTGCATTAGCCTCAAAATTTTTTCCATTTAAATAATAAGAATCTTTAATAGTGGCAAAATAGACATGAATACCTAGGGCTTTGAGGTATAATGACATCTTAACCTTCCAAGTTTGGATGTTAAGAATGTCAAAGGTGGGAGGTGACATGAAATCTATGTATGTGTATAAATATTGTGATTAGTTATAAATGAGGATCTTTAACTCTAGGCTGTTAGACTCAAATCAAGGGCACTTGGCTCTGATACCAATTTATATCACCTAGAGGGGGTGGTGAATAGGTGACTAGCTAATCTAATGGTGAATTAATGCGGAATTAAAACAAATTATGCAAACTAAAAATTCTTAAGCACAACACACCAAGTATAACTTAAGAGTGTAGCCGGATTCCCCGTGAAGGGCTCTGGACTAACTCCTCAATATTCCTCTAGATTAGAGTTGAGGTGCCACTTTGGCTCACTTTGTTGAATACAAGTGTGAACAAACAATCCCCAAGCATATATTAATTTAAGCACAAGTATATCAAGCAAGTAAAGATAAAGGCAATATAAGCATGCAAGATTTAAAGACAAGTGAGAGATAGAGAGAGCAATCGCAAACACGGAAGATTTGTTTCGAGGTTCGAGCACCCTTACTCTACGTCCCCGCCTTCAACACTATGAAGGATTTTCGCTAAAAATGATCCTACTAGATCACTCGGTGCCGCAACACCTACAAGGAGTTCACACTAGAACTCTTGGATTCACTAGTCCCCTCACTTGCTTCCGCAAGAACAAACACACCGCAAGCACACTTGCTTGCCGAGGCCGCACCTCTACACAGAGTTCTCACTAGAACCCGAAACAACGCGAACCCGCATGTCTGCCTCCTCAAATACAAGAAAGAACACTTTGGTGATCACAACACTTTGATCACCTAAAATTCTCTCACAAAAAAGTTCCCTATAGGATAGATATAGCAATGGATAGCTCAAGTGTGTGAGAAAAACTTGGATTGATTTGGTAGTGAAAAACACAAGGAATCACTTTTACAAAACACTTTTGAAAATCTCTCCTTTTGATATGGAAGTATTTGGCTCTAAAACAAGAGATAAACACCTAATAGTGTAGTAAAAATTATCTTGAAATCCCACTTTAAATCTTGTGTAAAACAGCCCAAAGGAACCCCATATATATAGGCTCCAAAATATAGTCGTTGGGGTCCAAATCAGCAGTCTGCACTGCTGTCGGTCGATCGCCAACGGTCAATTTTTCGACCGTTGGGAAGGTTGGTCGACCACCGGTCGACCGCCAACTGGACAATGGCCCAGCGGTCGACCGCCCGGTCGACCGGGCCATTTCCAGAGAGCAGAGGCTCTCTGGCGGTCGACCGCACGGTCGACCGGCCCAAAGCTGTGCACGTCTGTGCACATCGGTCGACCGCCCGGTCGACCGACTTCTGCTGCGGTCGACCGGCCGGTCGACCGGCAGAAGGCCAGTCAGCCAAATTCAGGGATTAAAAACATGTTATTTTTCCTTCAATAAAATCTCATAAAATCTCTAAAAAATCTACAAAAATAAGTTCAGTATTATATTTTGATATACAAACATGTTTGAGTAAAAATCAAAACATGTTACAAACATTTTGAACTATTTTTGTGTTATGAAAATTTTAGCTTAAAACAAAAATCGTATTTTTCCAAATAGATTTTTTCAAAAATTTTCAAATACAAAAACAAGATATTCTAAACACTTTTAAAGCTTAGTGTGTATGAATATGATCTAATACACATATATGATGAAATATCTATGTTTTTGACATTAAGCTCTAAATAAAGTTTTGATAAAAACTTATGTCATCTTTTGAGACATAAAAACCAAATCGGTATTTTTTAAAAATGAAAACTCTTTTAAGAAAACACATGTAAATCTTGTGTGTGAGTGTATATATACTTGAGCAATCCACCAACTAATCTATCATTTACATTTTATCTAAAAATAAAATCTTACTAAAAACAAATCTAGACACAAGTCTCCTTGAAAATCTTCTCTTGAAAATCTTCTCTTCTTTCTTGACTTGGTCCAAAACGTGATCCAATGAGCTAGACTCCTCTTGAGTACTTGATATGGTCTTGATGCACAAGCTCTTGAATCAACACGTGCTAGCTCCAAAACTTGATTTTAAATCCTTTGTTGAAGCTAAACACCTACTAAGTTCTTGATCACATATAGGAGACTAAACAAACACAAGATCATTAGTACTATAACTACATGAGTTAATCATTATCAAAACTAGAGTGATGGGCCTTTGGGCCAACATTTTTATGACCGAAGGATTTTCAAATTGGAAAGAGAATAATAGGCTTCAAGTTCATGACGGAGGTCACAATAGTTCCCATAATGATGTCATGAAAAATTGTGAAGCATTCATGAAGCAAAAGCAACATATTAATGTTTCTATCATCATATCATTGGATGAAGCTAAAGCTAAATATCAGGCACAGTTGGATGCGTCGGTTTCTTATATATGATTTTTATTTTGCGTTAAGGATTGGCTTTCTGTGGCCATAATGATTCTGAAGAGTCTACAAAAAAAAAGAAACTTTCTTGAGCTTTTAAAGTTTCTTGCATCTCTTGATGAAAGTATTAAAAACTTTATTTTAAAAAATGGTCCGAAAAATGACAATTTGACATTGCCGAGAATTCAAAAGGAAATCGTTAACGTTGCTGCAAAATAACTGAAGCTATAATTCGAGATTTGAAAAATGAGTTATTTTCAATTCTAATTGATGAGTCTCGTGATGTATCAGTTAAAGAGAAAATGTTACATTGTTTTGCGGTATGTCGACAAAAAGGGATAGGTGATTTAGTGGTTTCTTGTAATTATCATGTCAGGATCAAGTTCTTTAAAATTTAAGACGGTAATTGATTCACTTTTTCTTCGAGCATAGTTTGAGCATATCAAACTTGCACGGGCAAGGACATGATGGAGCTAGCAACATGAGAGGTAAATTTAATGGCCTTAAAAGTTTGATTATAAAGGAGAATTCACGTGCTTTTTCATGTTCATTATTTCGCTCATCAACCTCAATTGACACTTGTAATGGTTGCAAAAAGTCATTCTCATGTTGCCTTAGTATTTAATTTATTTGCAAAAATAACAAATGTTGTGTGAGGCTCTTGCAAGCGTCGCAACACTCTAAGAGGAAAAGAAGTTCAAAGGGTTTCTAAGGAGCTTGAATGTGGTGAATTACCTAGTGGTCGAGATTTAAATTAAGAAATTAACAGCAAAAGAGCTGGGGACACGCGTTGGGGTTCTCATTGTGGGGCTTTTTTTGAATTTAATTCACATGTTCTCGTCCGTAATTAATGTGCTTGATATTGTTATAACAGATGGATCAACCTCAGAGCAAAGAGGTGATGCACTTGCTCTTCATACGAACTTTTTGAGTTTGGGTTTCTTCTGCATCTAATGAAAATTATCTTAGGAAGGACAAATGAATTCTCACAAGCTTTACAAAGAAAATATCAGGACATTACAAATGCAATGAAATTAGTGAGATTATCTAAGCAACAATTGGGTGACTTGAAAAATAATGAATATGAATCATTTATGAGCGAAGTTTCTCTATTTTGTAGTAACCAAAATATTGAAACTTCAAACATGGAAGATAGATGCATAGCACAAGAGCAATCACGACATAAGGCGGATGAAACAACCAACATGCATCACTTTTATATTGGGATATTTAATACTGTGATTGATTGGCAATTGAATGAGCTTCATGATCGTTTTAATGTGGCAAATACTAAGTTGCTTTTGTGTATAATATGTTTTGATCCAAGTAATGGATTTGTTGCTTTTGATAAACAAAAATTGATTCGGCTTGCAGAGTTTTGTCCATCAGACTTTTCTTTTTTAGAGATACAGACACTTGTCAGTTAACTTGATACTTATATTTTAGACATGTGCTCCAATGATAAGTTTTCTCAAGTGATTAGAATTAGTATCTTTCTAAGAAATTGGTTGAGCTGAAAAGAGTATTATCCATTCTTTAGTGTATTTGCTTATATAAAGTTGACATTGTTGTCACTTGTTGCAACTGCAACCGTTGAGAGGACATTCTTTGAAATGAATATTGTGAAGAATCGGTTGTGTAGTCAAATAAGAGATGAATGGATGAATGATTGTTTAGTTACATATATCGAGAGGGACGTGTTTGATACTATTGATAATGAGACTATCATGAAGTGTTTTCAGAATATGGCACCACGTAAAGGAATATTATAGCATCATTGGTACACTTTTTTGTGTAATTATGTATAATTATTAATTACTGTTCTAAAAAATGTTTTAAGCGGCCGCTTAAGCGTTTTTGGCCTAAATCCGAATGCATTTTGAAGAAATCGCTTGATTTAATCGTTCGAGCGTTTAAAGCGTTTACGCACCAATTAAGCGGTTAATCGCTTGACAAAAAACGTTTGATTAAATGTTCAAGTGGCCTATTTATTGAATGGATTCGAATTGGATCCATTAAAATTTCTGAACCCGAACCCGACCCAATACTTGGGGGGGTATAAATAGCATCTGAATTGGGAAATTAGGGCTCGAGCCCTAAATCATTCCCGAGCTCGTGAATTTCTCTCCCCCTTTCCCCTGCGACGACCTCTCCCCTCTGTGATCTCCCTCCAGCGGCGAGATCTCCCCCTGCAGTCTTCTCCCTTCAGCGGCGAGATCCTCCCCCGCGGCGGCCTCTCTTGCGGCGAACACTTCTCCGGCCTCCCAGCTCGTGAATTTCTCCCCTTCTCCCCTGGCGACCTCCCCCCTCTCCGCCAGCGACGACGCCTCCTGCTGCTACCTCTCCTCTGCAGCGAACTACTTCTGCGACGAAATCCCTTGCAGACTCCCCCCTCTGTGGCGAATACCCCCCGGTCAGCTCTCTCTATCTGAAATGGGATTCTATCTCTCTCTCTCTCTCTCTTTGATAATCAAATGGACCAATGGTATCTGATTATGTTTTTTTTGATCTCTCTCTCTCTGACATTTGATTCTCTAATTTTTCAATCTCTTATCAAGGTTGCTCAGTTGCTCCCAGCTACGGGATTATTTGATAAGCAGAAAGCAGAAGCTAAATATAAGAGGAATTGTGAAGGTTGATCTCTCATCTTCTTTTTTCCTTTTTTGGGTTAATTTTGTGCAAAAATGTGATATTTTTCTATAGTTTTTGCTTTGTTAGTTGTTGATTAATTTATTGTTAGTTGTTGATTAATTTTGATTTAATGAAATGATAACTTGTAGATTTGTCCCTACTGAAATGATAAATTAGTGTAGATTATGATTTTAATTTCCAGTGGATTGATTTATATAGATTGAGAAAATGAGATTAATTTAAGTGTTATTTTTGTGCTTTAATTTTGTAGACAATGTCCCTGCTTTGAAAATAAACAGTTTACTAATTTAGTATTTCTTTTAGAGAATGTCCCTACTTTAATTTAATATATCCTTTTTTAAATCAAGAACTGTTACGAGTTAAATATCATTTTTTAAATTCAAGAACTATTATGAGCTACAATATATCATTTTTGTTGTGACTAGTGGTCACTAGAAGAGTAAAGTACTGCATACTGAGAGCTTGTCATTAAATTTGCTGTTTGCACATGTTCACACTTCACACATGATAAAGTTAATTACATATGCAGCCTTTGACAATGTCATTACATATACAACCTTTTACAATGTGTAGATTTTTTTAGAAGTAGCACAAGACAAAATTGAGTTGGTTTTTTCCTTGCCAAAGTCCTGCAACAAATACAAAATTTCAATTAGTGGAATAATAATAGAATGAATAAAAATGCACAAAATAAGCCATATAATGCACAAAAATGATAATATGTGTAGAATGAATAAATTTCAATTAATTTCAATTATTTTATGTTATTATCTTGATGTGTTTGATCTTTTTATTTTGTGTTGTGTGAATGAATTTGGATGTAGGAACATGTCTTCTTCGGCATCCAATGCAAGTGCCAGTGTTAGTGGCCCACGTTCAAGTGAGCAACCAAGTGCATCAAGTGAAGATATTCCACCGAAGCCATCGGACTCTACTGATATTGGGTGGAATTACAGAAAACTTATTAAGAAAAATTCTTATAATGAAGTGAAGTGCAATAAATGTCACAAAATTGTCAAAGGAGGAATTTACAGGTTTAAGCAACATGTTGCTGGGATAGGAGGGGATGTTAAAACTTGTGTGATGCAGACCGATGAAGGCAGAAAGATAGTTAGGGAATTTTTGTTTGGACCCCAGAAGAAGAAAATAGAAAAGAAGGCTGAGAATGAACTCCGAGAAGAGGTGCGCATTTTGGCAGAAAAAGAGTCAATGGATCCAGAACTCATCGTTGAAAAGAGGCCTCGTGTAGTTGGTCCATTAAACACGCTCGTGGCTAGTGGAAAGTGGAAGCAAATATCAATCAATGAAGCCGAGAAGAGAAAATATAAGGAGTTGGCTCATGAACATTGTGCCATGTGGGCCTATACTAAAGGCATTCCTTTTAATACCTTTGATGATGAAGAATTTGATCTATTCTGCGAGTGTGTTGGTCACCATGGGCCTGGGTTCAAGGGACCGAGCCAGTATCAGTTTAGAGTGCCTCTTTTGCGCAAGGTATACAAGAAGATTGATGAAGAGATGGACAAGGCTAAAGAATTGTGGGATGAATATGGGTGTAGCATCCTAACTGATGGGTGGACAGATAGAAAGCATAGGAGTGTGATGAACTCGTGCGTTCATTGCAAAGCAGACACACATTTTCTTAAGTCTATTGAAGACTCGGCCAATGCACACACAGGAGCGTACATCTTCAATTGGGTGGAGAAGTGTATTCAGGAGGTTGGAGAAAATCGTGTGCTACAAGTGGTGACAGATAATCATCCTTCTAATATGGCAGCGAAAAACATGTTGAAGATTACTCGACCTAATATTTTTTGGAGCAGCTGTGTAACCCACACAATTGATCTTATGTTAGAGGCTATTGGAAAGCTTCCAAAGTATAAGTTGGTAATTGAGAAGGCTAGATCGCTCACGGTCTTTCTTTATGCGCACCATAGCACTCTCGCATTGATGCGTGAATTCACTAATAGAAGAGATCTTGTTCGGCCGGGGATCATTAGCTTTGCCACCACCTTTCTTAGCTTGAGTTGTCTTGTGGATAAGAAGTCACAGTTGGCTGTTATGATGTCTTCAACCAAGTGGGATGATAACAGGTGGTCGAGACAGAGAAGTGGAGAGCAACTAAGGCTACAATCTATTCTGTTGTCTTTTGGACCAATGCAAGGGAGCTTTTGAAGATGTATGCTCCTCTTTTCAAATTGTTAAGAATTGTCGATGCCGATCGAAGGCCCTCCATGGGTTTTGTGTATGGTATGCTTGAAGATGCCAAGAATGAAGTTCAAGCTGCTTGCAACAGGAAAGAGACTACCTATCGGCCGATAATTGATATAATTGAGAAAGAGTCTCGAGGAAGGCTTGATAGCACATTTCATTTGGCTGCCTACTACTTGAATCATGATAGAGATAGATGTTGACACTTAAAAAAGACAAGATTCTTGTTGGTCCGAACAATGTCTAAACTTGTTGACATTTACAAAAGACAAGTGACAGACGAGCTGAAGACCAGTTTTCACCCATCTCCAAGGGACAAGGAAGCAACTTGGACTCCACTGATCCAGCAAGCAGACAGTGAACCCGGATTGTTTCTAAACAGACCTCAGCAGGTCTAAAGATGCTAGCACTTAGCATCGCATGAGCCAAAGGGATAGCCTCGTTTGAGAGGCTAATATCACTCGACTTCGCCAAGAAGCCATCCAAAGCCTCGCCAGGAAGCTAACTCGCAACTTTGCCAAAGAGGACTTCCAGCTCCGTCAAAGGGTTTTTCTTCGGACTTCACCAGAAGCTGCCTCTAGCTCCGCTACGAGCTCAATGCAGACGGCTCCACTATGAATCTGCCATGGTCAACCTTTGACCAATCAAATCTCCGGATAAGATCGGATCCAATCAGATCAAATCTAATTAAGATCAAATCAGAGATCAAATTTGGCAGTTGATTGCCACAATCTCTTGACTCTTCTAAAACGAGTAAGAAGATCAGGGGAAATCCTCCAACGATATGGAAAGGATCAAAACAGATCAAGAGGATCAACCGACCTGCCAATCCTAGCCTCGCAGCAAGGCTAATTTCTAGATTTAAACAGATTTGATTCAATCTGTTTCCATATCTTCAAGGGACGATTATACCCTTGCTCTCCCTATAAATAGCCCGCCAGGGGTACAAGGAGAGGGGATCGATCAATCGAGAGAGATCAATAGAGATCAATAGAGATAGAGAGACATAGAGAGAAGACTCCACAAGCAGAGGCTTCTTCACAAAGCACCGTGCGCTCTCGAATTCAGAGACCTTTTAGAGAATTGCTTTCTCTATCCAGGGTGTTGATACCCTAACATCGTCCTTCTTCTCAAGGAACCTCCGGAACCAGGCGAGAAGGAATTCCTTATTAAAGCCGATTTTGAGAAGCAGCAAGAGGGTTCTACCAACCTTCTGTTCTCTGATTCCCCGAACCAGGCGAGAAGGGAATCTCATCGCTCGCATCGTCAAAGGGACAAAGTGGTCGCGCGCTGACCAGACTCCTATCGGCACACTTCTCCAGAATCTCTGAGGAGATCTACTTGTAATCTTTTTAAGAATACTTGTAATTTAGCTCCTCAACCTTTTTTGTAAGTTTTCCCCCTTTGCAAACATAATGGAAAACAAGATGGCGACTCCGCTGGGGAGATTCTCCACTGCCGAGAATCAAGTGTCGCAATGCGACGAACAGACCTTCGGGTCTAACTCTGAATTCAGAAAAGCCGGTGCAGCCAGAGCTCTCTGGCTATATCTTCAAGGAAAATCTCTATGGAGACTGAAAAGGTTCTTTACGGACCTACTGCGGTTATTTGGCGCAACAAGGGAGCACGTCCGCAGTCTGATTCCTTTACTTGTGAGAACTTGGTGGTTCAGTTCGATCAAGAAAGATTTGAAGAAGTCCTCTCTGGGGGTGGCCCAACGCTTCGAGCACGGAAGCATAGGAGGGTTTCCACGACCAAGGTTTCAAATCAGAAACCAGAAGCAGAATTCTGCCAACACCCCTCAGCCTCGTGTGTGGCTAATCAGGTTCCTTGCGAACCTAAGTCTCCTCTGCCAAGGCGGGTATGGAGGCCTAAATAGAAGTCTTCAACCGAAGCTTCAGGCGTAGCTACGCCTAAACCGCGCCTTTCCCGCGAAGAAAAAGGCAAGATGCCTGTCTGCCCCAATCATAAAGTTACAACGGCAATCATACCGTTGTCCAATTCAAGAGCAGCGATGCCTCGCGCCGGCCTCGTTCTCATGAGCGAAGCTACTGTACCACAGCGTACGCGCAGGGTTCATGACCGCAAAGCCGAAGCCAAAGTACCATCTAAGGCTAATTACCTTCGCAGCAGCATAGCGGGTAAAGCACCACAGCGTGCTCCGCTTTCCATTGCGTCAAGCACTAAGTTCACGTCTGATGGTGAAGCTAGAACCAAAGCACTATTCAGTGCTAATCCCATCTGCAAGGATAAAAGAAGCAGGACGTCGCCCTATGTGCGATCCAAAAGAGCCTTCGCGCTCGATCGCAGGGACCCAACCGGGTTCGATTTGAGGAAATTGTTGACGGATAGACAAACCTCTTCCCCCTATTGCCAACACAGGGGATGTCAACTGCTGACACTCCACTCGGTCCACTGCCGGCTGGGACCAATCTCCGCCACGCCTCCAAGACGACGGTCAGTTTTTGATCGACTATCGGTACAAGCCCCGGTGAAATATCGCAAAAGGAGCATCTCGCGAGGTCTACCCTCTGCATCCGTCAACATGACTGGAAGAGGACGAGAGTCCCCAGATCCAGACTACAGCCCAGGCTTAGGCGAAGTCTTGATGCATGAAGAAGGTGTCTTCCGAAACACCAGATCTAGGGTGGCGATACCCTACACTTATGAACAGCCTTCCTCCTCGACGGCCCTAGCCCCGCCAGAGCCCAGGAGATCACTCCAATCATCGGACGAAGAAGATGAAGATAGTGGGTACGCCTCTTCGGCGACAGTCAGTTCGGTGCGAACAGACAGAGCATCAGTCAATATGGCTGATAACGTCAACGACGATCTTCGTCGACGCCTGGAAGCTCAGGAGCAAACTTCCAGAACTCAGCAAGAGGCCCTGGACAATATTCAACAGATGCTCGCTCAACTCCTCAGTAACCGGAATAACAATGATGCCGGGAGCAATCACGATGAGGAGGAACACTTCAGCAATGAGCAACCAAAGCCGGAGAAATCCAAGGAGGGTTCTTCCTTAGACGCCGAAGTCCTTAAGGGCCTCCAAGCTCAAATCGCATCCCTAGCTCAGAGGGATGAATTAAAGAAGGTAGGGGCAGTCCGTCCTTATCCGCTGGAGTGGGATTCGGTGCCATATCCACCGAAGTTCAAACCGCCAACGCTGCATACCTATGATGGAAAGAGCTCGCCAAATCAGCACATCTACTATTTCCGGTCTCAGACTGGTAATGTTATAAGCAATGACGCCATCATGGCTAGGCTATTCATTGGCACCTTAAAGGGGTGGCATTTGACTGGTTCCGAAGTCTTCCCCCGGGTTCTATCAACTCCTGGATCGACCTGAAAACTCGATTCCTCTCTCGTTTCTATGAGGACGATACCAAAGTGACCATGGACAAACTCCTCTCCACTGTGCAGAGGAAGGGCGAATCTGTCCGTGACTACATTGAACGGTTCAGAAACTTATCCTTGATGTGCCCAGCAGGGATGCCATTACCCATGCTTTTGCAGACATGCAGACACAACTTCCTAGATCAAGTGGAAGTTCGCATGGGGGCTGTTAAAGCCCACACTTGGAAAGAATTGGTCGAACAAGCTGAGATAGCCGAGAAATCGGCTAAAAAGTTCGAACCATCCGCCCCTAGAGGCAAGTGGGGGATGAACAACAAAGGGCGTGGCGACCTACCGCAACCTTCTCAAGCTAAAGGCAAAGAGACTATGCCTGTGGAGTTATCTGGAGATGTGCAGTCGAAGGCCAAGAAGAGCGGCTTCAACAATCAGGAGCCCAAGTTCCCTCCGAAGTAGTACTCGTTCAAAGACGATCAGGTGGTCACCATATTCCATCTGCTCCACAAAGGGAACAAAATGAAGCTGCCGGATGCGCGGCGTCCCAATGAGATAGGGCGCACAAACGACCCTAAATACTGCCTCTACCACAGGATGGTCCACCATCCTACTGACAAGTGCTATGTTCTCAAGGATAGAATTCAAGTCTTGGTCGACGCCGGAGTTCTGACGTTGAAGACGGAGCAAAAGAAAGTCACTGCCAATATGGTGACTCTTTTCAAGTCAAGGACGATGGACCAATTCCATCACATTCGGCTTCTTCCTCCGAGTGGGACTCCGATATCAGCATAGGAGGAATGTTCAAGGACCTCACTGCTAATATGACCTCAAGCAGTCAATTGGAGCCCGCAGAAGCCACTGATGAGGAACCATGGGCCCAGCAATTAGACCTTCAATGGGAAAAGCGATTCGAACTGCGCGAGCCGCCCACTGAAGACAAGGTGATGCAGGTCAATCTGGGTAGTCAAGACCATCCCAAACCCATCTTTATAAGTGAAAGCCTATCACTTACGGAAAGGGAAGAATTGATAATACTCGTAAGAGAGTATATAGACGTCTTCGCATGGAGCTACGAAGACATGCCCGGACTTGATCCACAGGTCGCTATGCACCGTCTAAACATCAAGCCTGACGTCAAGCCAGTCAAGCACCAACAACGTCGGTTTCGCCCGAACATCATGGAAGCTATTGAAGCCGAAGTTCACAAGCTCATTGCGTGTGGCTTCATCCGGGAAGAACAACATCCAGATTGGGTGCCTAATATAGTCCCCGTCCTCAAGAAGAACGGGAAAATACGGATCTGCATCGACTACCGTGACCTCAATACGGCCTGTCCCAAGGATGAATTTCCGCTGCCCATCACCGATGTCATGATTGACAACACATGCGGGTTCGAAAGGATGTCTTTCATGGACGGCTTTTCAGGGTACAACCAGATTAAGATATATCCCAACGATGAGAAGCATACTTCGTTCCGAACACCATTGGGGGTATACTGCTACACTGTAATGCCCTTCGGACTGAAGAACGCCGGAGCAACCTATCAGCGGCAATGAGTATGATCTTTCGCGATCATCTCCGAAAAACGGTGGAGTGCTATGTTGACGACATCGCCGTCAAAAGCCGCAACAAGAATGAACATCTTCGCGACCTGAGAACGATGTTCGACATAATGCGGGCTCATCAACTGAAAATGAACCCGACAAAATCCTTCTTGGGAGTGTCAAGCGGCAAATTCCTTGGGTTTATTATCACATCAAAAGGAATTCATCTTGACCCAGACAAGGTCAAAGCTATTCAGAGCATGCCTCCGCCAAGGAATCTCAAAGAGCTCAGAGGCTTGCAAGGCAGGCTGGCCTATATCAGAAGATTCATCGCAAATCTCTCAGGCCGCTGTCAGCTGTTCACCCGGCTCATGAAAAAGGGTACTTCCTTCATATGGGATCAAGCTTGTCAGGAAGCTTATGAAGACATCAAGAGGTACCTCACAAAGCCTCCAGTCTTAGTGGCCCTACATCAGGAAAGCCATTCCTGCTTTATGTAAAGGCTATGGACTACTCCCTCGGTGCCCTCCTCGCTCAAAAGGACGACAATGGCCACGAGCAGGCCATTTATTATCTGAGCAGATCTCTCATAGGAGCGGAATCTCGCTACAACCCTATCGAGAAAGAGTGTTTAGCTCTCGTCTTCGCTGTCCAGAAGACACGACATTATTTGGTCGGCCAGACCATACATGTCATCTCCAGAGTAAACCCATTGCGTCTTCTTATGACGAAGCCAGGATCATTGAATTCAAGATTGGCTAAGTGGGCACTTTTATTGTCTCAATACGACATGATCTTCACGCCTCAGAAGGCGGTTAAAGGCCAGGCCCTTGCAGAGTTCTTGGCTGCTCATCCAGTTCCGAGCATTCAAAACTTCACGAAGATATCCCTGATGAAGTCTTCGAGTCTAATGCAACCTCAGAAGAGGAAGTATGGCAGATGTTCTTTGATGGAGCATCGCGAATGGGCCCTAAAGGCAAGAGTATCGCCGGAGTGGGGGTTGTGTTTATCTCCCCACAGAATCATGTCCTGCCCAGAGCATTTTCTCTGACAGAATCGTGCTCCAACAATGTAGCAGAATATAATGCTCTGCTCATTGGTCTTCAGCTCGCCCATGGAATGGGGGTACGCTACCTCGAAGCTTATGGCGATTCAAAACTGATCATCAATCAGGTTAAAGGCGAATACGAAGTCCGCCATGAGGACTTAGTGCCTTATTACCATACAACCATCGAATTGGCTAACCTATTTGAAGGTTTCTACATCGGGCATGTGTCCCGATCTCAAAATACTAAGGCGGACACCCTTACTGCGTTAGCAACAACGCTAGCCTTGCCAGCCGACACCGAGTATCACCTCACAGTCGCAACTCGACACCTTGTATGCTTCAAGCACATGCTAAGAACTCGAGAAGCCTATAATGTCTCCACAGATCTTGAACCAAGAGACTGGCGCTTTCCTCTCATCGACTATGCTTTGCATGGTCTGCTTCCAGACGATCCCAAGGAAGCGGCGTCCATCAGGCGAAGGTCTCTCCGGTTCTATTACGATCCAATTCTGAAGACACTTTACCGTCGCTCATATGACGGTGTTCTCCTCCGTTGCCTTTCTCGTTCAGAGGCACAGGAAGCGCTTCAAGAGGCGCACGATGGCACTTGCGGAGCTCATCAGCCAGGTCCAAAGCTTAAAGACAGGTTGCATAGGCTGGGATACTATTGGCCAACTATGATAGCCGACGCCATCCAATATGCACGAAGGTGTAAAGCATGTCAGATTCATGCAGACTTCATACACCAGCCCTCGGAGTTGCTCCACCCGACTGCTGCTTCATGGCCATTTGAAGCATGGGGAATAGACGTCGTAGGGCCAATCAGCCCTTCTTCGACAAAAGGTCACCGGTTTATCCTAGCAATAACCGACTACTTTTCAAAATGGACGGAGGCTATACCACTGGTTGAAGTCAAAACCTCCAATGTGGTTCACTTTATCAAGCACCACGTCATCCATCGATTTGGTGTCCCTAGGCGGATCATCCACGACAACGGTCCCCAATTCATAAGCCAAGTATTCTATCGGTTCTGCGATAAATACCGAATTCAGAATGTGGCTTCAACTGCCTATAATCCTGCTGCCAATGGCTTGGCGGAAGCATTCAACAAAACAATCATCAAGTTGCTCAAGAAATTCGTCTCCACGAATAAGCGAGATTGGGACGAAAAGCTCGGTGAATGTCTTTGGGCCTACCGAACCACGGTTCGGACATCGACAGGCAATACGCCTTTTTCTCTGGTATATGGGTGCGAAGCAGTCATCCCGTTGGAAATCCAGATGCCGTCATTACGAGTGGCCCTGACCACCAAGTGCACATTAGAAGTCAATGATCGATTGCGCCTTCAAGAGCTCGAAGCCCTGGACGAGAAGCGGCTCCAAGCTCAGCAGCATATTGAGCTATATCAATCTCGAATCTCAAAAGCCTTCAATAAGAAGGTCAAACAGAGAGTCTTCCAGAAAGGAGACCTGGTCTTAGCCGTCAGACGACCGATGATTATGACGCACAAGACCAAAGGCAAATTTCAGCCTAAATGGGAAGGACCGTTTGTAATAGAAACAGTCTATTCAAATGGAGCATACCGCCTCACGACTGCAGAGGGCGACCTAATCATGATGCCGATCAATGGCAAGTTCTTAAAGAAGTATTATCCTTAATCAAGGATCCTTCTCATGATCAAGTTAACATTACACCTCTGATCAAGACCTTCGTGTGCGAAGTACACACAAAGAGAGCCTTTCTCTTCCTCCGAGTGAGATCATACAGCCATAAACCAACAGGAACCTGGCCGTGCACCAGTTATCCTAAAGGAGAGTTAGGGTTATGCAGACATTAACCCGATAATCCAATATCCTTAACGATTAAGGATAGAGGAAAATGTTGGCCTTTAAGCCCAACATAAGTCCTCAACAACTCATCATGCTGAGGGGAATAGTATGGCTAGCCCGACTCAAACGGTAGTCGGTAAAGGCATATCAAACCCGTTGACAGCTGGGGATTTGCTAAAAATCCTAAGGGACCAGTTCCCATTTGATTCCCTCTCCAAAATCACTTACCAATTCTCATCCATAGGATGGTAAGGCCACATATGCTTCGCTGTTATGTTAACATTAAACCTATGACAGCAATCCCCTCGTTTCTCCCCGTGAGAATGAGACCTCCAAAATCACTTACCAATTCTCATCCATAGAATGGTAAGACCACAAATACATTTTGCTGTTACGTTAACACTAAACCTATGACAGTGATTCCCTCGTTTCTCCCCGTGAAAACGAGACTTTTTCCAAACTTCCTTGCAAATTTTTGAAGCTTGGTGGCGTCTCATCCGGTTATGTCATTGCGACCTCTGAACCAGCAGACAGCCAAGTCTCAATATTGAGCTTGTTGACATTTACAAAAGACAAGTCTCAACCTTGAGCCCTGTTAACATCTACAAAAGACAGGTCTCGATATTTGCAAAAGACAAGTATCACCAATTTTTGAAGCTTGGTGGCGTCTCATCCGGTTATGTCATTGCGACCTCTGAACCAGCAGACAGCCAAGTCTTAATTTGAGCTTGTTGACATTTACAAAAGACAAGTCTCAACCTTGAGCCTGTTGACATCTACAAAAGACAGGTCTCGATACTTGTTGACATTTACAAAAGACAAGTATCACCAATTTTTGAAGCTTGGTGGCGTCTCATCCGGTTATGTCATTGCGACCTCTGAACCAGCAGACAGCCAAGTCTCAATTTTGAGCTTGTTGACATTTACAAAAGACAAGTCTCAACCTTGAGCCCTGTTGACATCTACAAAAGACAGGTCTCGATACTTGTTGACATTTACAAAAGACGAGTATCACCAATTTTTGAAGCTTGGTGGCGTCTCATCCGGTTATGTCATTGCGACCTCTGAACCAGCAGACAGCCAAGTCTCAATTTTGGGCTTGTTGACATTTACAAAAGACAAGTCTCAACCTTGAGCCCTGTTGACATCTACAAAAGACAGGTCTCGATACTTGTTGACATTTACAAAAGACAAGTATCACCAATTTTTGAAGCTTGGTGGCGTCTCATCCGTTATGTCATTGCGACCTCTGAACCAGCAGACAGCCAAGTCTCATTTCGAGCTTGTTGACATTTACAAAAGACAAGTCTCAACCTTGAGCCCTGTTGACATCTACAAAAGATAGGCCTCGATACTCGTTGACATTTACAAAAGACGAGTATCACCAATTTCTGAAGCTTGGTGGCTTCTCAACCAGTTATGTCATTGCGACCTCTGAACTGGCAGATAGCCAAGTTTCATCTACCATTAAGCTTAGTAGCGTCTCAACCGGTTATGTCATTGCGACCTCTGAACCAGCAGACAGCTAAGTCTCAACTTTGAGCCTGTTGACACTTACAAAAGACAGGACTCACCGATGCTTGCTGACATTTACAAAAGGCAAGTATCTCCCCTTCAGCCCCGCAAGGGGCTAACCTCAAGATTGCTGACGTCTTAATCGGTTATGTCATTGCGACCTCTGAACCGACGGATAGCCACGTCTCAAAGACTACGTCCTCAAGCAAGAACAAGATTGGAGATTCGACAGAAGCCAAAACAAAAGAAAGAATTTCCATTAATGCCAAAAGATGGGGACACATGGAGGCACGTATACAATGACCTACAAGCGTACACTGTACGACCTGAGCCGCTCTCCGAGGGCGTTTAGCCTCGTCTTCCTGTCATCAGCAGCCTGGGCAAGCGCCTGTGACCTCAGCTCAGCCTCATCAAAGTCCACCGCCTGGGCCAGACGAGCTTCGACTTCCGCCAAAGTCGCCCTCTGTGACAACTCCTGCCGCGCAAACTCCTCACTTTGAGATCTGAGCTCTTCGAGCCGCACAGTTTCCTTAAGACGCACCGGTATGGCCTTGGATAAGAGGAGATTTACTTTCCTGATCATTTCCTCAGCCTTCGCAATCTTATCCTCAGCACCAAGAAGAGCACTAGTGGCGGCGTCAATTGCACTTCCAAACTCCGCTTGCCTTGTTTCCAAGGATTCAAATCAGAAGAGACGGCCTTAGCAGCCTCTTCAGCAGCAAGCCGAGCCTCGTGCTTTCGGGCAACAAGACAAGCGAACTGCTCGTCAGCTAAGGACGCCGGGTCTGAGCAATAAAAATGGCGCCACTCCTCTACAGCCTTCTCAAGGTCATCCACCAGGAGTTCTAAAGCAGTAGCCTGATGGTACCCCTCGAAGTCCCGAATACTCTCAATATCACGGGAGAGGACCACCTCAGCTTTGAGAACGGTATAGGCGAGCCCTTTAAAACTAGGTCGATAGTTCGCTCCAAGCTTCTATAAAAGCTATCGACCAGGTCACTTATGTAATCATTCTCGGCCTCAGCCATTTCTGGCAGGGAGGCAACCTCGGAATAGTCCACAAGCCTGGTCGACGCCATCGCAGAAGAAGCAGCGGGAACACTGACAGTAGCAGGACTAGCCGAAGGCGATCTCGGCGGAGTCCTCATCGAAACCAGCACGCCAGCCACCGCGGAGGTAGGACTGGCAACCACCTCCTGGGCAGCAGGCTCAACCACCAGGGTTGGAGAAGTAGGGCTTGCAATCACCCTCAGTGCCGCACTCGGCAAAACAGTCCGCACCTCACTTGTCGATGTGATTGGAAGTGAGGATACCTCCGGAACTGTCGTCCCTTCAACCTCTGGTCTTTCAGCTGATTTAGACTGATAAGAAGGAAGGTCGCCATACAGCGCGTCCAACACAGTAGCATCCGCCGTGGCCGAAGTGCTCATGTCACCCCTCGATCCTTCGGGGAGATCTACCGGCTTCCTTGAAGCTGATGCATCTTGAGGCCGAACACCTGTAACAAGACTGTGGTTAGTCGGGACACTATATACAGAAGAAGCCAAGAGGGTACGACAATACCAAAGGATGATGTTGCCTCGAACATCTCGTCGGCTCCACCAGTCTCCAGAGGCTCCATCGGAAAATTTTTGCCTGAATCAGCACGAACAACCGGCTCGCTTTCGCTTGCCGAATATCCTACGGACCACCCGATAGAGCTCGACGCCTCAGGACTTCTTTTAGAAGTCCAACGCCTGAAGGACCAACATCAGCCGCGCCACTCCCAGACTCTTCCGGGTGAGCAGGGGAACCGGTTGCAGCCCCATAAGTGAATAGGGGATCATAATGTTCCCCTTGTTCTCCAGCTGCCTCAGCTCCTACAATCAAAAAAAGGATTGATAATAAGCCAATGGGAACGCACAAAAAGGCGTATTATATGAACAAGGTTAACCTTACCCAGACCTGAAGCGAATTCACCACTAGTCGGTTCAGCAACCGACGGTTCAGCTGCTAATGGGGCAGCAGGGGGAATCGCTGTAGAGGGATACCCTCTACGACAATCGTAGGAGCTTGGCGACGGGGCTTCTTCGCCAATGACTTCCTACGAGATCCGCTACCTGCCCGCTTTCTCTTGAAGTGGACGTCAGAATCCTCTTCTTCCACTCCTCCCGCACGTCGTGGGGAAGACGTCCCCACCACACCAGAGCCAGCCGCAGGAGTATCAGCTCCAGCCCCCATCTCGAAGCGAGGGCTCCCCGCATCAGAAGCCTCGCTGTCATCCACAGCGATGAACTCCTCCAAGCCGGGGACACGAACCCGTTTGCCTTCTCTCTTATCAGAGGCTTTCCGCCTCAGTCGCTGAGAGATTAACTTCACACCCGTACTATTGGCATTAAATCCAGGAGGTGTGGAGTTGGAAGCCGCGTACCACTGGCAAAAGCACAGGGTCGTCGAGAGGCCGGGATCCTGCAGTGGCGTGCGTACCACGCCCCAGTGCCATCCGCAGTAAAGAACCGCCAGGCACGAGCCCCATCAATAAGACTCCCCATGAAAGCCAGGTCCGAATTGGGGTTGCCCACATACAGCTAGTCGTACCCGAATTGGCGGGCAAATAGACTCGGGACGTAGGGTTCCAGGTAGCAGGTATCCCCACTCCTGTACAGCAAGTGCGAGGGCCGGATGCTGACCAGCCACTCGAAAACGCCCCGACTCATGGGAGACCGCCCTGACTCCGCATCTCGGAATTCCTCGTTGTATCCTGCACCCCGAATGCGAGGAAAAACAGCGGAACAGGCTATAAGCGTCATGACGACGCACTAACTTACGGGCCTCGGCCACGTAGGTTTTCATCCAAGAACAACCTTCGAACCGGCGGAGAAGCGCCATTCGAACACCCTGCGGAGGGTCTTCCCCAGCTCCAATTAAAGTAGGGCAGTGTAGGCGAACCATGCCATCAAGTAGGTGTACGGCAGACCCACCCTAGGATTGGGTCCATCGCAAGGAAGGATAGCACTCTTCCCACGTCTTATCGCCGGCGGCCTGCAGAAAGCCTCCGTTAATGCGCGAAGGCCTCTTTGAATACAGCACACCATGGCCGGAAGAAGACCCAGACGGTGGCCATGGGCCAAGCGAACGGCGGGTAGCAGAACATTCGGATGGACGATGTCACCCGAGGAAGAAGGCACAACACACTTCTTTAACCAGACGGTTAAGAAACCGGCCAGCAGCGCCTTCCGAGACATAGGCCGACGGGCCTGATGGTGAAAGCTCCGAAGGTATCACCCTTCTCATAGGGACCAGCGTCTTCTGTTACGACGATATCTCTTTGGAGACACATCTCCATCCTTTCAACTATATCGCATCAGCAACTCCGCGATGAGCTGCTTCAGGAGCATTCTTCATGTCTGGGAACAGGTAACTTCCCCAGCTCTTTAAGTTCTTCGAGCTACCCTTGCCACCACCGTGGATGCTGGAGCAAATATGCAAGTGGCACATCAACTCCCGATAAGTCTCGAGCAGCGCAGGCTCCTGTTTCTCCAGAATAGCCAACTCCGCCTCACAGGGAAAGTACTCTTCGTATGGAACAGACCCGAAAGGCAAAGCAGAGATTTCCCACATCTCATGCAAAGCCATGCCCAACTCACCAACTGGGGTGAAGAAGGTCCCCGAAGCCGGGCAGTACAACTCAAGGATGGCGTAGAAGCACGCTACCTTCATCTCAATGCCGTAGCAGGTCTCCCTGACGGCCTCATAGAGGTTCAGCTCCTCTAAGTCCTCCTCGAAGTGAGCGAGGATATAGTTGGTCAAGTCCGCCCACCATGTCTTAGGAGGATGAACCCAACCGGGAGCCCTGAAGTCAGTGGCAGGGTAGTTCCCGTCAACTGCGCAGAATTGAGTGCCAAAGGTCTGCGCCACAGCCGGGTTCTCTCCCACTGGAAGTTCCCGCGATACCTTCCCAGGGTATAGCCCCATTATGCTGAGGGGAGGGCCCGCCCTCGAATAGCCGGACTGAAAGGTCAATCTCCCAATATGAACGGATTCGACGCTTCGGCTTATGCCCCACACCATCTTCCGAGCCTGAGTCACATTCACAAAGGAAGATAGAGGAAAGTGCCGCTTAGTCGACGGAAGGTAAAACTTCTCGCCATCCAGTTGAAAGACCCATTGTCCTTCGCCTGCCTGCAACTGGCGATCGGGATCGGATGCGGCATCCCCGAACATAAGTCGGGCTTCCTGTAAGTCTGACGGTCTACATCCTCAAGAGGAGCCGTGGTCAAGATACTCCGCGTGGTCTGCGGATGACCGCCTTGGATGAGTGTATCCCGGACAAGGGAGCTCCGCTCACTGAACAAAGAAGCCTGTCCATGGAATTGCAGGCTGAGGTTACCATCTGCTCCACTGGTCAGCCCAAACAGACTACTCAGGAGATCGGGAGCGTGATACACTGCAAAGACAGAAACGAACTATGATTAGTTCGACATTCAAATGAATACGAAGACATAGAAATTCACTAAGGCATAGCCTCGCTCAGCAAGCAAGGCCAGCAAGGCGACAGTTTCGCGAATATAATTGCATTTTTGCAGAAGGCGTCCAAAGTACCAACTTCGCTTAAGCAGGAAGTGGTATAGCCCTAAGGGCTAACGTCACCAAGAGGGAATCATGGTCAAAAGTCACCATTCGTGGCCATGACTGAAGGAACAGACCTATATCCTGTTCCTCAACAGGATGGAGACGGCCCGAGTAATGGCTTCGTACGGAAGCCTAAGGAAGAACTGTTCGGTTCTTAATTCTCCTGTGGAAGGAAAATAGGGAGGTTCAAGGAAACAAGTTCCCTAATGAGGACGGATCATATTCAATCGTCCTGATCGCCAATTGTCGGCTCCAAAGGAGAGAGACCACGGTCTCTAATTAGATAAGAAAGTCCCTTACCGGTGACTGGTCGCTCGATGACCGGAGGAGGAGGGCCCTCCGCTGCAGAAGTCGCCACTTCTTTTCCCGCTCGTCTTTTGGGCGCCATTGCAGAGCTGCAAGAGTTCTCAAGGTTCTCTGAATGAAGAAAGAAGAGGAAGAGGGAAAGTCAAGAAATTTCTCTGAAAAAAAAAGGAGATCTTTTCCTGCTCAGCCCAATCGGGCTTTTATAGGCCAATCAGCGCCTGAACGAGGCCTCGAAAAGGGCGTATGCCGCCGTTTCGAATTAATTCGAAACGCCGCCCAAAGCGCCTTCCCGAGAAGCGCTGCTTCGATTCCGCTAAGGGTTAACTTCGCCACAAGTTAAAGTGCGGATTTCGCACAATCCTTCAAGGACTTCGCCGAAAGGCTTACCTTAGCCTTCTAAAAAGGCGCTGACATGCCAGCCTCACGAAGATTACCCAAAGAAAGGACTATGTCCTTAACTCCGCATACAGTTTAGCCCCGCTATGGCCAAACCCTCAAAGAAAGCAAGCAAAGATCAGATAATCAAGAGATGAACTTTCATTGATTTAAAAGGAAGAGTACATTGATATTACATCAAGGCTGTGTTTCATACAACACATTCAGTGGCTCGACAGGGTCATTTGCGCCAAAAAGCATACAAGTGGTTTTACCCGCTTCTAAGTCAAATCGATTGGAAAAAGGAGGCCTTCCTCCTGCACAAGGCTGTAATCAGTGGCGCCGCAAGGACACGGTCATTATTCTCCACAAAAATGGCAGATCTTGCCAGGCCATTTTTGTTGAAGCCTGGCAATAAAACTTATCGCCGCCAACACGATAGATCACGTATAATGGGAATTGGCACTGATATCAGTGGTCTGACAGGTGGGATGCCCTCTTTCCCGAAGTGGATCGCCCTAAAGGCCACCAAAGTTGAAAGTTGGCAATGATGCCAGTGATCTCACAGGTGACGCCCACTACCCCGAAACGAATCATCTCCGACAAAGCGGCTACCAGCCTCACCTCAGAACGAATCATCTCGTATAAGAGGCTGCCAATAGCCTCTGGGACACGCACCCGCTGCCCCGAATTGTTCCTCCTGCTTAAAAGTAAAGCTTCAATCGGAAGCATAAGGCAATTTTATGGTTCCTTCCATCAAGTCACAAGATTGGCAAGCATAGCTCACTGCAATGCAAAATCAGAACAGATTAGCAGTTAAGCACAGAAAAAACTGCAAATCAGAATCTTTTGGGTCAAAGCAATCCAATTTCAGCAGAGGATAAGCCTCGCCTGCACAGCACTGATGGGCTGGCTCAACAAACGCCAAGTCCAAGCCTCACCTATATGGCTAGCCAGACTGACCCCGTGGGATGCAGTCTTAGCTCCGCCTATATGGCAAGACTGGCTCAACTATTGAAGAGACCCAGTCCTAAGTTCTGCCTGGGCAGTGGATTTAATATACAGTGATCTTTCTGGGAAGCTATGCCAAAATCCTTCTCTGCAGATCAGTTAAATAGAGAACAAGGGAAGCTAATCCCTGAAGCAGCCGCTGAAGATGAATCAAGGGAAACGAATTCCCTAAAATCGGTGAAGTCATTGAACGATCAAGACTTACCGGTCCTTGGCCGGATAATGACCAGAGTGGGCATTCCCACTAGTTCAGAGATCTGAGTATCTCTTTCAAACCAAGAGAAGAGAAGAGAGGCAAAGCACTTCTCTTCAGAGGACCTCAAGTGTCCTATTTATAGGCCCCGTGGCCTGAGCGCTGCCGCCTCAAGCGTGGAAGCATGAGCACATTTAAGGCATTTACTGCGCCTTGAGAACAGGGACGGTTTCCCTTGGAACCGTGCGAAGGAAGAAACGTCTCCCTCATAAAAGGCACTGATGGCACCTTGAAGAAAGGGAATATCCTCCCTCGGAAACGTGCAAATTGGAGAATATCTCCCTCGATCAGCACGAAGAAAGGAGTAATCCTCCTCGTAACCAGCCCACGGCAGTTGATCTCGGGAAAGCGACATGCCCTCCCAAGCGAACATATCTTCAGAAGCCCAGATGCGGGGTTACTAGCTGCGAAGCTACCCAGACGCGAGTCTACATGATTCCTCGGCGAATCTACATCCCAAAGCAGGATTCAAAGCGAAGCTGAACTCAACCATCATGGCGACGTTCATACTCCACACACCACCGATCAAAGCAGTTCAAGTGTTTCGTTGTCTGAGCCATTACAGACTTTCGAAAACTTTGAAGGGGGTCTTGTTGACACTTAAAAAAGACAAGATTCTTGTTGGTCCGAACAATGTCTAAACTTGTTGACATTTACAAAAGACAAGTGACAGACGAGCTGAAGACCAGTTTTCACCCATCTCCAAGGGACAAGGAAGCAATTTGGACTCCACTGATCCAGCAAGCAGACAGTGAACCCGGATTGTTTCTAAACAGACCTCAGCAGGTCTAAAGATGCTAGCACTTAGCATCGCATGAGCCCAAAGGGATAGCCTCGTTTGAGAGGCTAATATCACTCGACTTCGCCAAGAAGCCATCCAAAGCCTCGCCAGGAAGCTAACTCGCAACTTTGCCAAAGAGGACTTCCAGCTCCGCCAAAGGGTTTTCTTCGGACTTCGCCAGAAGCTGCCTCTAGCTCCGCTACGAGCTCAATGCGGACGGCTCCGCTATAAATCTGCCATGGTCAACCTTTGACCAATCAAATCTCCGGATAAGATCGGATCCAATCAGATCAAATCTAATTAAGATCAAATCAGAGATCAAATTTGGCAGTTGATTGCCACAATCTCTTGACTCTTCTAAAACGAGTAAGAAGATCAGGGGAAATCCTCCAACGATATGGAAAGGATCAAAACAGATCAAGAGGATCAACCGACCTGCCAATCCTAGCCTCGCAGCAAAGCTAATTTCCAGATTTAAACAGATTTGATTCAATCTGTTTCCATATCTTCAAGGAACGATTATACCCTTGCTCTCCCTATAAATAGCCCGCCAGGGGTACAAGGAGAGGGGATCGATCAATCGAGAGAGATCAATAGAGATCAATAGAGACAGAGAGACATAGAGAGAAGACTCCACAAGCAGAGGCTTCTTCACAAAGCACCGTACGCTCTCGAATTTAGAGACCTTTTAGAGAATTGCTTTCTCTATCCAGGGTGTTGATACCCTAACATCGTCCTTCTTCTCAAGGAACCTCCGGAACCAGGCGAGAAGGAATTCCTTATTAAAGGCGATTTTGAGAAGCAGCAAGAGGGTTCTACCAACCTTCTGTTCTCTGATTCCCCGAACCAGGCGAGAAGGGAATCTCATCGCTCGCATCGTCAAAGGGACAAAGTGGTCGCGCGCTGACCAGACTCCTATCGGCACACTTCTCCAGAATCTCTGAGGAGATCTACTTGTAATCTTTTTAAGAATACTTGTAATTTAGCTCCTCAACCTTTTTTGTAAGTTTTTCCCCTTTGCAAACATAATGGAAAACAATAGAACAGTCCAAGATTCACGTGTTATTACCGCACTTATGAGTTGTATTATGTGTTTTACCACGATGAGGACATTCAAGATAAAATTGGATCAAGTGAGGTCCTTTCGTATAAGATGAAAGAGGGACATATGGGAAGTAGAATGGCGGAAAGGTACCACAAGGGTTTTAATTGCACAAACAATTTTGATCTAGGTAATCTTGATGTATAAAATCACTAATTATGATTTTTAGCTTTTCAAGTTACTAAATTAGTATGATATGTTTCATTAACAGCACATTGGTGGAGTTTCTATGGAGGGGATGTACCCTACCTTCGAAAGATGGCAATCAAAATTCTAATCTTGACTAGTAGCTCATCAGGATACGAGAGAAATTTCAGTGTGTTTGAGGGGGGGTAAATATACTAAGACTAAAACATGTATCAGTTTCATTCATTTAAATATGAAGTTTCTTTTTGCTCTAATAGATTTTTAACTCTATGTCATTGTGTGATATACTGAAATTTGTAGATACATACAAAGAAGAGGAATAGATTGGATTCCAAAAGGTTGAATGATCTTGTTTTTGTGCAATTCAACAAAAAATGACACGAAGGAGAACTGCAAAGAAGAGGAATGGGCAAGAGTACAAGGATGTGCTTGTAGGCGAAGATGATTCGAGAGCATTACATTGGAAGAGCACATTCGTTAGAGAGAGAGAACAATGAGGAAGAAGAGATCTTCCTGGTTCTGGCCTTACATTGGATCTTTTTGCAGCGGCAAGTAGGGCTAATGAAGATCATATTAGAAGGAGCAATAAGATTGCAGGGAGAAGAGCTGCAAAGGGAAGGAATGCACAAGAGGGCTCGTCTAGTGCAGTACTTGATGACATTTCCGAGGATAATCAAGATGGAGAAAATTTAGAAGATGATTGTGTAGACATTGAAGACTTTGTAGATAGTTCTGAGGAGTCTGATCCCGATGATCGCTATGAAGATGATGAGATGAGTAGATGGAGTTGGAGATGAGCTATTTATGTTATCTGAATATTAAAAACTTGTCTTTATTTTTGGATTTGGATGTAAAAGACTAATGACTTATGTTGTCATTTTGTGATTTGCTATTTATGTTAGACTTGATTTTTTTTTTATTATGTACTTATGTGGTTTGCTAATACTTATTTCTAACTTTATTTTCGTTTCATTAAGTTTTTTTTTTGTAATTTATTTATTTGAATTTTGATAGATTAATCGTCTAATAGATTCTTTTCTTTTTCTATTTACAGATAATTATTTGCACTCTGAAGAAATTTGCTGATTCATCATTTAACCCATCATATGACGAGCAAAAAATATAAGTCTTCTAATTTTTTAATTTTTAGTACTAGCAATTTTATTTTTCTAGTCATGTTTGCTATATCTTTTATGCTTTTTTTGGAAGTTTATAGAATCCATATTTGCATGTTTTGAGTATTATAATATTATTATATATTAAAATAATAATAAAATGTGTAATTTGTTTAATCATCGTTTAAACCGTTTAGGCATTATGCGCTCCTGGAACGTCCGCATACTAAAAACGCTTTTTAGAACATTGTTATTAATGATGCTAATGCAATTCAAAACTTTTTAGAAAGAATATGGCGTCTTATGTGTAAGTATTGCTAATGCAAGTCAAAACATTTTAGATAAAATTATATGTTAAAATTTTAAGTTTGGATATGTGTATTTTTTTATTACACTCACTGTAGGCTGTCTAAAAAATCACTAAAGACAAGTCATCAAAAAACAGAGTTCAAACTCCAGACGCAGGGCTAATCATAGCCATCACTGCAGCACCAAGACGCAAAGGTCAAAACCCGCGTCTCAGCATCACTGCAGCACCAAGACGCGAGGGTTTAAAACCCGCGTCTCAGCATCATTACAGCACCAAGACGCGAGGATCAAAACTCGCGTCTCAACATCACTTCAGCAACACGACGTAAGGCTCAAAACCCGTGTCTCGGTTATAACTGCCCTCGTTATTGGGTCAATTACTGCCAGCGTAATGAGGGAGTTAACCCCCATTATGGAGCGTTTTTAGGGGACACGTTCGCCCCTAAAACCTCTATAAATAACCCCGTTTGCTATGGAGAAGTGGTCGATCGATCTGATAATTCTTGGTAAAAAAAGAATTTCGGTTGTGAGCTGTAGAAGCACCAAGACCTCCGCTGAAAAGAAAGAGAGCTCAACTCTTCTAACAACTTGCTGCGTACAAGTTTGTCTTTGCCTACAATCTCTTTGAGATTCTTAGTGGACAGGAGCTGTGTTACTCTGTCTGCTATCCAAAGAGAGGCCCTGACGTTCACCCGGTCAACGGAAACAAGATTCACTTTCCATCGCCACATCAAGAACCCAGCACTAAATAAAGGGGAGATTCAAGTGTGAACATCTTCCCTCCCTTGTAGTCGAAGTATTGATCCGTTGTAATTCTTCATTGATTCAAGGAATTTTTATACGCATTTCTCCCACTAAACAAGAGATGGTGACTCCGCTGGGGACTACTTTCTCCACTGACGAGCAAGTTGTAGCGCAAGGTGACGTCACCTATATGGGAAATGGTCGAATCACTTGTCGTGGAGTTCGACCAGGTGAAGTATGAAGAGTTCCTCTCTTTTGGCTCCAAGAGCCCTAAGGCGCGGGTCTACCGCAAAGTCTCTTTGGGGATTTGCTCTCGAGTTCGTTCTGAGATCCGCTCAGACACCACTGGTGAGAAGGATGTCGTGGCTAATCAAATCATGCATAACGCTCGCGTCAACGTCTCCCAGGAGACCCGCGTGGTTAACGTCCTGATGTTCAGTCTGTCCATCCCCTTCCTCAGTGCCAGGTTACCGGGGGTTCCCATCAACCCACATGACGTAACCGGAATGCTGAGCGGCGACAGAGACGGCGTGCGCGTCAACTACAAGTTGGAACAACTGTCTGTCCAACAGAGGTAGGACGCGAGGTTCAAGCCCGTGTCTCTTCTGAGCCATGTCAGACACGTAAAGTCCGCGTTTGACAACCTAAATGTGAGATTCACCAAGCTCGCATTTCTGAAGCACCGCTTCCCAAACGCCACAAGCATCAACGCGAAGTCCGTGCTCTTCATCAAAGACACGAGACCCGCGCCTCTGCATTTATACGCGGGACCCAACAGGCCTGCGTTTTTCAAGCATCTCTACCCAGATGCGACAATCGGCAACGCGAAAGCCGCGTCTCTTCTCAGCAGAGACGCCAGACTCGCATTCCAGAGCCACAACGTGAGAGCTGCGTTCATGAGCTCCACGTCTCAGAACCTTGCGTCTCAGCTTTGCAACGAAGGATAGCTTTCAGAAGCTGAAAAGCCCTCGACAACCCGAGGCTGATCTCCTTTGATCCCCCTCCGACAGATCTAAGAGATTATTTGACGAAGAAAGGAGTGCTAATCTGATCACTTCATCGTGTTGCTGTGAATGGCTCATCACGGCAATGCTCTCTGAATGTCGCTGCAGCTTACATACAAGCAAACAGTCGGTGTTCAGACGATTGATCCCAACCTCCCGATCAGCCAAAAGAAATTGCTCCTATAGAAGGAGGACTTTCTCTGACACTGAGTACCCTGAAATCACTGCAAACATGATAGGCAGAAGTAAGGAAAAACAACCAGTGGTCAGCTCCGACGAGTCCGACACGGAACCGGAAGGAGTGAACCGGCATACTCGCACTCGGACTGGAGTGATTGCCCCGATCAATTACAGTGCCCTGGCTCGGGGCATTGAAGTAGATGACTCACATTCCGCCGTTGCAGAGTCGCAGGCTTCAACTCTTCCATAGAGAAGGAAGCCTTCATATACATGATAAATCCTTCCTGGGGTGGCCAGCGGCAAATTCCTAGGGTTTGTGGTAACTTCCACAGGAATTCATTTGGACCCGAAAAAAGTTCGCGCTATCCAGGAGATGCAACCTCCGCGGAACCTCAGAGAACTTAGGGGATTGCAAGGACGATTGGCATTCATCCGGAGGTTCATCTCAAATCTCTTCAGAAGGTGCCAACCCTTTACCAAATTAATGAAAAAGGGTGTCTCGTTCGTTTGGGACGATGCTTGCCAACAAGCGTTCGAGGAGATCAAACGATACCTCACGCAACCACCAGTCCTTACAGCTCCGGTGTCCAGAAAATCTTTCCTGATATACGTCCGAGCGATGGATCATTCTCTAGGAGCTTTACTAGCTCAGAATAATGATCAAGGACACGAGCAAGCAATCTATTATCTGAGTAGGATTATGATCGGGGCCGAACATCGATACAACCCGATCGAAAAGGAATGTTTGGCATTGGTGTTCGCTGTCCAGAAAATGCGACACTACTTGGTAGGCCAAACTATAAATGGTCATATCAAGAGTTAACCCGTTGAGGTTACTCATGACAAAGCCATTGTCATTAAACGGCCGACTGGCAAGATGGGCCATACTGCTATCCCAATATGAAATGCGCTTTTTACCACAAAAAGCCATGAAGGGACAAGCGGTGGCGGATTTCCTGGCTGAGCACCCAGATCCGAGGGCAACCAAACTTTACGAGAATCTCCCAGACGAGGTTGCTGAAGTTTGTCTAACCCAGACATCTTTTGAAAAGCAAGTATGGCAACTCTTCTTTGACGGAGCATCGAGAACAGGTCCGCAAGGACATGTCATAGCAGGAGTGGGGTAGTACTCGTCTCCCCATAGAACTATGTGATTCCTCGAGCTTTCTCATTAACCGAGCCCTGCTCCAACAATGTAGCGGAGTACAATGCCCTTTTGATTGGAATGCAAATCACCCATGAGATTGGCGTTAAAAATCTCGAGGCATATGGTGACTCTAAACTTATCGTCAACCAAGTTCGCGGAGAGTACGAAGTCAGACATGAAGATCTAGTACCCTATTACAACGCAACTGTCCACATGGCCGAGATGTTCATAAACTTTTACATCGACCATGTACCACGCAAGCAAAATGCGCATGCAGATGCACTGGCGTCTCTCGCTGCCTCTTTAGCCCTTCAGCTGGAGTAGTAGAGAAAATACTTGTTTATAGCCACGACTTGTATTGCCCAAGAATCGCTTCTGAGGATTACCAGAAGCTGACAGGAGACTGTCAAGTCAAAGAAGCTCTTGAGTCGTCAGCCGGTCTAGAGCCTAGAGACTGGCGATTCCCTTACATTGATTATATCTTGTACGGCATCCTGCCTGATGATACCAAAGAAGCGGCTGCCATTAGAAGGAAAGCCCCCAAATTCTACTATAATGCGATCACGCGAACACTGTATCGTCGATCGCATGACGGGATCTTGCTTCGCTGTCTATCACAAAAGGAGGCACAGGAGGTATTGAAAGAAGCGCATGACGGCATGTGTGGAGCCCATCAACCTGGTAAAAAACTTGGGAATCGACTTCGAAGATTGAGATATTATTGGCCTAAGATGATCCCTGACGCCATCACTTATGCAAACGATGTCACGCCTGCCAAGTTCATAGCGATTTCATCCATCAAGCACCAGGGTACCTCCACTCTACAACTTCTACCTGGCCATTTGAGATGTGGGGCATGGACGTAGTTGGCCCTATAAGCCCACCCACCATCATCAAAAGGACATCGGTTCATCTTAGCCATAACCGATTACTTCTCTAAATGGGCTGAAGCCATTCCTTTGAGGGAGATAAAGTCATCTGATGTGATCAAATTCGTTAAACATCACGTCATCTACCGTTTTGGTGTACCCTGACGAATTGTCCATGACAATGGACCCCAGTTCGTCAGTCAGGCTTTTCAGAGGTTCTGTACTAAATTCAGAATCCAGAGTGTGTCCTCAACGGCATTCTACCCCGCCGCTAATGGTCTCACAGAATCTTTCAACAAGACCATTAGCAAGCTTCTCAAGAAATTCGTCTCAAAAAGTCGCGTGATTGGGACGACAAATTAGATGAATTCTATGGGCCTATCGCACAACTGTTCGAACCCCAACAAAAGCTACACCATTTCTTTGGTATATGGGTGTGAAGCCGTACTTCTACTAGAAATCCAAATTCCATCTCTATGTGTCGCCTTGATAACAGAGATGAAAAATGAAGAGAAAGTATCGACTTCGACTTCAAGAACTGAAGGCCCTAAATGATAAACGTCTGCAGGCCTAACAACAAATCGAGCTCTATCAAGCTCGGATTACCAGAGCCTTCAACAAGAAAGTTAAGGAGCTTTAAGGAAAGGTGACCTTGTCTTAGCTGTCAGAAGACCTATGGTAATGACACATAAGACAAAAGGAAAATTCTAACCTAAATGGGAAGGACCATTTGTAGTGGAATCGGTCTACTCAAATGGAGCATATCGCCTCATAACTTCAGACGGTGATACGCTCATGATGCCATTAACGGCAAATTCTTGAAGAAATACTATCCTGATAGCACTCTTCCCCCGATCAAGTTAATATTACATCTCTGATCAAAACTCCAGATCCAAGAAGAGCTTCTTTCTTTTACTAGATCATATCACAGTAGATCAGTGTCAAACTAATTGAGCACTGACTGCATCATGATGTATGATGTAAATACTGAGAACGAAACAAAAGGCGAAACTTGGGTTTTAGTATTGCTCTCCTAATTAACATCCGACGCCTCTGACGGCCGAGGATAGAGGAAAAAGTATTGGCTTTTAAGCCCAACATAAGTCTTCGACAACTCATCATGCTGAGGGGAATAGCATGGCTAGCCCAATTCAAACGGTAGTTGGTAAAGGCACACCAAATCCGTTGATAGCTGAGGATTTGCTAAAAATCCTAAGTGGACCTGGTCCCACTCTCTCCTCTAAAGTCTCTTACCAATTCTCGCCCACATAATGGTAGGACCATAAAAACACCGGTGTTCATCTCCCTAATGAAATGGATTGGATTCTGTCAAGTTAACATTAAACCTCTGACAAACCAGATTTTCCAATCCCCAGTGGACTCTGTCAAGGTAATATTAAAACCCCTGACAACAAAAACTCTTTAAAATCCTCGCTGCTATGTTAATAGTACACCTCTAATGGCAAATTTTCAAAATCCCTTACCAATTCTCATACACAGAATGGTAGGTTCACAAAATACAATCATTGCTACGTTAATATTATACCTCTGGCAATGAAAATTTCAATACTCCTTAGCGAATACAAACTTTACTTGTCTCAACTCTATATGGAGTAGCAAGCCTTCAAATTTGTCAAGTTAACACTACACCTCTGACACTTCAAACTTCACTTGTCAATTCTCATCAATAGAATGATAAGTCTTCAAAATTGCTCATATCGCAAATCAATCGATGTCAAGTTAACACTACACCTCTGAAAAATTACTGTTAAGTTTAACATTATACTTCTAACAGTGATTAAGTTGCTGCCAAATTCAATATTAAACCTCTGACAGTTACTTTTCCTCAGACTTTCATATCGAAGCTGAGATGAGCGATGCTAAGTTTAACTTTACACTCTAGCGTCCAGTCATTGCTAAGTTCAACAATACACCTATGGCCATGACTTTCCCTAGGACTTCCTTGTCGAAGTCGAGATGACCGATGCTAAGTTCAAAATTATACCTCTAGCATTACCCTCACTACAAAGTTAAACATTACACTTATGACAGTAACACTTTCAGTTTTCCCAAATGAAGCTGAAACACTCTTGAGTTAAGTTAATATCACACCTCTGACTCACACCCTTGTCAAGTTAACATCACACTTCTGACAAGATTTAATTAACCCGTTAAGTTAATATCACACCTCTAACGGTAAAGGTTCTCCTAGATTCCCTGCGAGTCTAGTCTCACTTGTTATTCTTGTCAACAGAATAACGAGTTACTTCAAATTACTGTTAAATTTAACATTACACCTCTAACAGTGTTTTCATTAAATCCCCAACTTAGTCTTAGTCAAGTTAATACCAAACCTCTGATGAAAACTCATTTGTAAGCTTCCGTGGGGTACAAATTCCACTTGTCATTCTCATTTATAGATTGGCAGTTTCACAAGAATTATCCTACTCCTGTCAAGTTATATTACACCTCTGACGGCATTCTTAAATCCCTGAAACAGGATTTTTCCCAAACTTTGACTTGTTAAGATTTTCACATTTTTTTTTTTGCAAGTCAAAGATCTTTTACTTCTATTTGTCTGATTTTCAATGCGAAAAAGGAATTCAAGACAATAGAAGAAGACAAGAAAAAGTGTCACTTTTATGTATATTCAAACATATGAAAGTGATACAAGACGCTCTCTTATACAATAAGATTGAGTGTTACAATAAAGGAGTACAAAGAAGTTCCTCTCTCTCGGTAAAAGGTTGCACTCACTCCTTAAGGCATTTACATTACTCCAAATACAAGATGTTTGGAAGAGCGCCAAAGAAGGGCTAAGCATTGTTGTGACGATCGGATGCTGATTACACCATGATGCATGACGTAAACATCGAAGGAGTCCATCGTTGATAAAGAATAATGGTGTTTCTTGAGGTCGAAATGCAGCAGAACCTTCTGATTCCACCCGACCAACTGGTGTAGGCCATGATCCTTGTTTATGAGCATCTCCACCACCAGAAAGTCATTTAATGAGCATGAGTTTTTCGTCGATGTCACTTTTGGGGGTAAGATTGGTGAAGGGAGGATTCGAGACCTTACAAGTGACGTCCTCTTTCCCGTGACCTGCAAGAGGATCATACCCACTACCATACCCACTGTGACCATGATGAACCCGGGGGCACTGCTGGTGTGTCATGTCCAATAAGGTCTTGACGGATGTCATCAGTCGCACAAATCCTCGTCGCCCATGAACATGAGCCTTGATTTCTCCAGTGATCGACCATCGAACAAGTTCGCTGGTCGATATATTCTCCCAAGGGCCCAGCGAATATGCAAAAGGCTGACTAAGGCTGCCTGCAGGAAATAAAAAAAACCAGAAGGTTAGAATTCTGTTAAAGCGAAAACTAAAAAGCTGAAGAACAGACGCGATTGAAGTTGTGGACTTCAGATGCACACAAATCTAAACGCGGTCTGGTTTTAGACCCACGTCCAAAATATGAGACGCAAAGAGGACCAGACGCAAAAGTTGTCACATCCTTGTTCGAGAAACAAGGGTTGTTACATCCAAGTCAGAAGGCCTCGAAAAGAATTAAATTCTTTTAAGTCAACAACCTCAAACGCGAGCCTTATATGCAAAGCTCGCGTCTCGGCGAAGAAGAAGAGTCTAATGATGACTCTTGAAAGACTGTTGTCTTTTATAGGCACAGAAATCCCCAGAGATACGCGGCGCTTGGTTCGAGGCCTAATCCCCGTCTACGCGCGGCGTGCATATTAATGCAACGTAAAATTCGCGCACCAAAGGAAAGATGTCCCTTGAACTCCGCCGGACATGTGGCAACGCGCCCAAAACACAGATTCGTGTTTAATAGAAAACTGCGTCCCTCCAAAAGTCACGCCTCTTCAGCAAGGCCAAAGTCGCGCCTAATTAAACAGGTTGAGGATTGCGTCTTCATCTTAAAGATTGCATCCCTCCAAGAGCTGCATTTTTCAGCAAACTAATAGATGCGTCCCCACTCTGAGTGAGAATTGCGTCTTTTAAAGCAACATGATCTCTGCGTCTACAAGACTTGCATTCAGTCTTTACTTCTGCGAATCAGTTCAACACTACACTGGCACAAGGAGACACTGCTCATCCCTGGTTCAAAGTACATCAACAAAAAGCTCAAAGCACTGGGGAGGTCTAGACTGCGTATCTAGACACTCGCCACGATCACTTCTGGTGGCTTCAAAGGGTTTCACAGTACACTCACGAAGACCATATTTCAGACAAGATCAAGCTTAGAGCATCTCGAATGATTGTCAGTCCAATCATGAGAAATATGAATTCAACTAGAGTCCAAAGTATTTCGAAATCCGTCCCAGTCAACGCGGAATATCAAAAACTTTAGAGGGGGTTCTGTAGGCTGTCTAAAAAATTATTAAGACAAGTCATCAAAAGTAGAGTCCAAGCTCCAGACGCAGGGCTAATCATAGTCATCACTGCAGCACCAAGACGCAAAGGTCGAAACCCGCGTCTCAGCATCACTGCAAAACCAAGACGCGAGGGTTTAAAACCCGCGTCTTAGCATCACTGCAGCACCAAGACGCGAGGATCAAAACCTGCGTCTCAGCATCACTTCAGCAACAAGACGCAAGGCTCAAACCCGCGTCTCGGTTATAACTGCCTTCGTTATTGGGTCAATTACTGCCCGCGTAATCAGGGAGTTAACCCCCATTATGGAGCGTTTTTAGGGGACACGTTCGCCCCTGAAACCTTTATAAATAACCCTGTTTGCTATGGAGAAGGGGTCGGTCGATTGGATAATTCTTGGTAAAAAAAAGAATTTCGGTTGTGAGCTGTAGAAGCACCAAGACCTCCGCTGAAAAGAGAGAGAGAGCTCAACTCTTCTAACAACTTGCTGCGTACAAGTTTGTCTTTGCCTACAATCTCTTTGAGATTCTTAGTGGACAGGAGCTGTGTTACTCCGTCTGCTATCCAAATAGAGGCCCTGACGTTCACCCGGTCAACGGAAAATAAGATTCACTTTCCACCGCCACATCAAGAACCCAGCACTAAACAAAGGGAGATTCAAGTGTGAACATCTTCCCTCCTTGTAGTCGGAGTATTGATCCGTTGTAATTCTTCATTGATTCAAGGAATTTTTACACGAATTTCTCCCACCAAACACTCACGCTGAGAAAAATTTCTGCGTCCGCCACGGATTGAGACTAAAATTAAACTTCACGTTAGACTTGTTAGGTTAAATAAAAGAAGCTTGAATGTGCATAACTAATTTGGCCCGGGTTGTTGCTCAGCAACTTCCTATGACCTATAGCGTTTGCGTTTGGCGTTAATTAGAAAAATAACCCTTCATAAGATTACTACAGTTTGTGCAATTGATTTTGGCAGTTTAATCATTAGCATTACTAAAAGAATTGATACTTGTAAGCTTAATCTAGTTTAGTGGACTTTAATCCTAAAACTGCGTCTCTCGAATATTGTTCCTGTCCTCGTATCACATTTTTCATACATAAACTCTTATAATCTTCAACCTTAGATCTTGTCCCCGCAAAATAAACTACTAGAAATAAACACGACTGTGATCCAGCTATCCACATCCTAAGGCTCTCTGAGCGGTCAGAAATAGCCAAAAAAATAAACATAAACAGGCTTATAAGCTAACTCTATTCGCATAAATAGAGAGGACTCAAAATCTCCACCTGTGACAATTAAACCTAAACAAATGACAAAACACAATAAAACATCACCATCTTTTCCCCTCTCTTTCTCCTCTTCTCATGCAATGAAATGATGCACAAACAACTCTTCAACCTTTTTGAAGAATTTATAGATCATTAACTCGTATAGTTATAGTACTAATGATCTTATGTTATTTAAGTTTCAGATATTTAATCAAGATCATAGTTGGTGTTTGCTTCAACAAAAGATTCAAAGTCAAGTTTTGACTAGCACATGTTGATTCAAGAGCTCAAGTTTAAAGATCGCATCAAGTACTCAAAAAGCAGTCTAACTCGATGGAATCAAGTTGGATCAAGCCAACATTGAGAAGAAAGATTTATTCCAGAAGAAGACTTGAGTCAAAAGATTGTAAGTTTAGGATTTATGTAAAGAATAGACTAGTTGTGATTGCTCAAGGTTATACACACACAAAAGTTTTAGTTTTTTATTTCCCGTTTTTGGTTTTATAAACAGATTTCATGAAAAATAAGTTTATATTTTATATGTATATTAGGTTCTATCCATATACATTGTACTTCAAATAAGTTTAACAAGCTTGTTTTTGTATTTATGTAAGTTTTAAAAAAAACTAGATTTCATTTCAAAGTTTAGTTTTTTAGAAAATATAGTTTTGATTTCAAGATTGAATTTCTATATCTCAAAAATAAGTTCACATGTTTGTAATATGTGTTGATTTTCTATCATACATATTTGCACCTCATTGTATTTACATGAACTTATTTTTGTAGAATTTATAGAGATTTATTCGTAGTTAAATTGAATTTAAAAAGATGTTTAAAATATTTCAAAATATAGTTTTTGACTATTGTCGGTCAACTGCACGGTCGACCGATACTAGCGCTGGTCACCGCATAGTCGACCAACATGCACAAATGTGCACAAGCCAAGAGAGTGAGAGTTCGGTCGACCGCAGCAGAGATCGGCCGACCGGTCGATCGAGCTGAGCTGCAAAGCTCTCTATATATCTCAGTCGACCGCCCGGTCGATGGTATCCCCAATGGTCAGAAATTTGACTGTTGGCGGTCAACCACCCGGTCAACAGATCGGCCAGTTCTGGCCAGTTTTGACCCCAACGGCTAGTTTTTTCTTGGGGCTATTTATATGGGTTTTGGGTGAGTTTTGATAAGTTTTTCAAGAGCCTATTTTTCATCTTCAACAGAGTTTTCTCTACAAGGTTTAGAGCTTCATTTACATATCAAAGAGAGTTTCAAAAATGTCTCTCTTGGGTTTTCAAAAGGATTTTTCTTGAGTTTTTACTTTCAAATTTATATAATTTTCTCACACAAGCTTGAGCTTTCATTGCCAAATCTCTCCTATAGGATCCTTGTTTGTGAGAAGTGTTTGTTAGTGGTCAAAAGGTGATCATCAAGTGTTCTACCTATGTATTTGAAAAAGTTGGCAGTTGTGGCCTCGCCGAGCTTGTAGGTTCGCGCGTGATATTCTTGCGGGAACAAGTGAGGTTTTGGCGGTCCGAGAGTACTTGTAGGTATTGCAGCATTGAGTGATTTTGCGGGATCGATTTTAATGAAAATTCTTCATTGCGGTGAAGGCAGGGACGTAGAGCAAGTCGCTCGAACCTCAAAATAATTCTCTCGTGTTTGTGATTGCTCATCTTTCTCTCTGTCCTCACTTGTGTTTATATATCTTGTATGCTCATATTATTCATATTCTTATATGCTTGATATTAATTGTGCTTAATTCATATACATGCTTGGGATTGTTTAATTAATATCTTGCATGCTCTTATTTCTTATCTATCCTTACATGCTTGATATATTTTCATGTGCTTACACTTGTTTGAACCAAGAGAGTTATTGAGGTATCTCAACTCTTAATATAGAGGAATCTTGGGGAGAAGTTCTAGAGCTCTTCATCGAAAATTCAGCTTCACTCTTTGGTTATCATTTATGTGTTAGTTTTAATTAGTATAAAGTTTTTAATTCTGCATTTGATTAGCACATCACCTATTCACCCATTCTAGGTGATTACAAGTTCAAGGTGCTCCAATCTGATCATGTTGGGGAGTATAAGGATCGGTTTCTGCAATTTGGCCAAAACAATGGTATTGGTATTCACTTCACAGTTCGAAAACAGATTGCGATGGCTAAATGTGTTGAATTGTGCCTTGCTAGAGAAGGTTCGATATTTGTGGTCTAATGCATCTTAGACAAATCATTTTTGGCTGAGGTTTTAGTGTATGCAAGTCATCTCATGAATAAGTTGTCGTCGACTGGATAGAAGGTAAAACTCCCTTGGGTATTTGGTCAGGTGGAGCTGCTCAAGACTATAGTTTGTTGCAAGTATTTAGATGTCCGGCTTACTTTGAAGTCAAAGATGACAAGTTAAATCTGTGAGAAAAAAATTTGTGCTTTTGGGTGTCAAAAAAAATTTGAAAGGCTATAAACTATGAGACTCTGAAAACAAGATCTTGTTGAGCATGTGTGTCACATATTTGATGAAGCTTCATTGTTAAAGCCTACCGTCTCTCAGCAGGTGGAGGGAATGAAGACTAAAGATGTATCGCAGCGGGTATAGATTGATGTTACTCCACCATCTCCAGTTGGTTTAGATCAGTTGAGATTTCACCGGATGTGACTCCGGGTGAAGATCGTGTAGCCGGTTTGGATGTTGAACAGTTTAAAGAAAAAAGCAGTTATAGGAACCAAGATGAATTCATAAAAGTGGGTGAAGAAGTATGAATCTCAAATCAGTGAGATAAATTAGCTCAAGTTGAAGACCGTTGTTCTCCATAATGATCGTGATGAGATTCATATGACTCAGCTAGTTGGGTTCAGTGCTGCGAATTTGATTTCAGTTGATGGTTGAGTTTTTCGGAGCTCATTTGCATGAACTATGTGTGGCTTGATCCTTTAGGCAGAGGGTACATAGGCAGTCGTAATGATGCAGCTCATTTGCTGAATTGGAATTGGTGATTTGATCTGTTCGTCTCAAATTTGAAAATTATTCACCAAGGTGGAGAACTATGGGGGAGGGGAATGAAAATTAGAGTTTTCAAACTCAACTAGAAAGCCCAGAGTAATTTGGAGTTCAAAATGCAAAGAGCACAGTGAAAAAAAGAAAGGAGCAGACCGCTGTAGATAGGCGCGTGAAGGCAGTCAACAACGGATACATGAATATGTCAAAAGAAGACTTGGAGTTTGTCAGTGTGTCTACAACTGAAATGCAACTGTCGACAGGCTTTTGCATTGCGGTCGATAGATGAAGCTCAGTCTGTCGACAAGAGGATCAACATAGAATTGAGTCATCTCAGTCTGTCGACAGGTCTTTTGGAGCTGTCGACAGTTGCGATATTTTGGCGTTTTCCTGATTGGTTTTCTGATTTGGATTCTGGTCTGATTTCAGAGTAGTTTATTTTTTTTTTTCGTGAACTCTATGGCTATATATAGAGGGGTTTTGTACCCTACTTTGTCACCTTGAGAGAACTGATTTGTATTGCGAGTTCTAGGGTTAGTTGTTTGAGAGAATTCTTCTCTATTTGGATCAGTTTTAATCAGTTGGATCTTCGGATCAATTTGTAACTCTTGTAACTCTGTTGGTTGAATAAGATCTTCTCCCTTTTGTTCCGAGGACGTAGGCAAGTTATCGAACCTTGTTAAGTTGTTTATTCTCACTCTCTCTTTGTATTTATATTCGTGCTATATTGGTTTGTGATTGACTCGGTCTTGGAACGCTGATCTTGTTGATTGGCTTGTTGGATTCCTCTGAAAGGCGCAACAGTCACTTCCATAACCAAGAACAACTCGGCACAAAAGAATGGTGATGGGAGCAGAGCCATGGCTAAAACATGTGGAAAAGAGGGTGTCAAATTAAGGTGAGACGAGGGTTTCAGCTAGTTATCTTTCATGCAGAGAGAAATTTTGATAAATCAATATTTATTTGGATATTTTTCATTTATCAGGCATATAATGAAATTAGGCATTATATACATCTCTTAAAACATCAAGAAGGTTACTTTATACACCCTTAGTTCTTTGATCAGCAAAGTATCAGCACAGCCTGATGAAACTCTAGTGATTTTAACCAAGAAAATGAAACTTCATGTAGGGATATTCGAGCTCAGCCTCACTAGATAAATTCTTCTGACTCAGAATACCAAATTGTTTTAAAAAACATAAAAATACAACACTTTAATTCCTCACAAAGAATTGCTCAGCTTTTCAAATCTTATATTTTTCTGAAACTTCAACATAATTTCAATGTACCTGTTTCTATTCTACTTCACCTGTACAGTAAGTGAAAGACATACAGTTCTTTGAGATTGTAAAGAACGTCATACAGTTCTTTGAGATGTATGACAGCGGTACCTGCACAGCTTTCACCAGCTACATATGCATGAGCCATTACTGACTTCTCAGACTTCAGATTCATCTGTTGCTCCAGTTGCTTAACATTTACAAGCTCCGTTCCGAGCAGCAATGCCTCTCTTAATATCAAACTGATCAGATCTTGTTTCTTATGATACAGCAAAAGAGAGAGTAGCAATCCCAAAATCTTTGCTCTGTAATGCTGGGGCAGAATTCGGGAAACACACAGACATATCAGCAGCGCTTCCTTGTATGCAGCACAAACAACACCTCTCTGTATGAAGTGGCGGTTTCTTGAATCCCGCAGGTTCCATGAGCCTAGCTATAGTCAACACGATGCTACCATAAGGGGAAAGCCGGCTGCCATCACCGGATGCCCATACTCTGGCCGCAATTCCTTGAATACAACAGTTATAAGAAGATCAGAACTTTGATATGGTAAGAGGTGTTGTCTGCTAATTATTCCTATACAGTCTTTGCAAACTAAGTGCTGCCTTTAATAGTCCAGATAGACGAACTTGACAAGATTTATAATAAGGTCATTGTTACCATTTATTTTTATTTATTTGTTTGTTTGTTTGCTTGCTTGCTTGCTTGCTTTTGTCCTTCAGCTCAGGATGTTTACGCCGGGAGATTACATCCACAGTCCCTTCTATGAAACTATGGTGTGTTCTTCAAACCTTTGTGATAAAGAAACAGAAAGAGGCATTTCAGCTTGAATTTGCCTAAAACATATCAAGCCAAGTGAAGCTTAAGCATGGTTTTTTTTGTTGCTGTAGAGAGCTGAAGGCTATTGTCAATGCAAGCTGCTTGTGAACTAAAAGCTTGTTTAATTTACGGCCTGAGATTTATGCAAAGATTACAGCTTCCAGAGAAAATGAAGGTTTGGAAAGATTACACACATTCCAGTGCATAAAAAGAAAGGGGGCAGCAGACAGAATGTCCAAATAACTTGGAAGAAATCAAGTGGGATTTGGCTTGAGCAATAAGGATATCACCATGCATATAAGGTGCAGATGCACTCAATATTCAGGTTGATATGTAGCCTAAGGTAAACAACACTGGGACTAGATCTGCATACTTGCTGGGATCAAAGTTCAGTTTCTGTTTAGATTAAATTCAGCAAAACTATGAAGCATGGACATAAGCACGGGACACAAATATACATGACACGGACACGAAGACACAACAAATCCTTAAATATGGGATACAGGAACGCAGTGATATGACTCTGTGTAAAAAACTACAATGATTGAAATGAGTTATATTAAAAACAAATAAAATACAAAATAAAAGCTCAATAGTATGACTCCATAGCTTCTATCAAAGTAACAAAATCAAACAACAAAAAAATTAATTATAGTTTTTCTAGGTGTGCACCAAGTGCACATTGTGGGAATCCATTATAGTCATTAGAGGGAAAAAAGAATGATTAGAATAAAAAATAATTTTATAGAATTTTTCTCTGTCTTCTGATATTTGAATATACTTCTAATAACAATCATCTACACTTGCTCTTATCATTTAAATAATTAATTAATATCCATTACAAAACCTATCAACATATCTTTTTTGTTTTAAGTAAAATTTCTTAGGAATCATATTATACCTCATACATATTTGTTACCACAAACCGACCAATCGGACAAACAGGTGAAAATGCAAATATAGATTGAACTAATAGGTTGAGGCCCAACTTTCTATTAATGTGCTTCACTTTTACTTAATTTTTGATTTGAGACTATCACAATAATATATGACTCAATAAATCTCTTCCTTCATCTATGTTACTCGCTAAAAGAAAGGAATCAATTATAGTTTTTATACGGTGTGTGCACCAAGTGCACTTTGTGGGAATCAATTATAGTCCTAAGGAAGAAAAGGAATTAGAAAAAAAAGTATTTTTATAGAATTTTTCCATGTCTTCTGATATTTGAAAATATTTCTAATAAAGTAACTATTATCATTTAAATAACTAATTAATCTCCACTTGAAAAAACCATCAACTTATCTTATTTGTTTTCAGTAAAATTTCTTAGGAATCATATTATATCTCATACATATTTGTTACGACAAGCTGACCTATTGGAGAGATAAACATGTGGACACACAAATATGAGTTGAGCTAATAGGTCGAGACCCAATTTTTTATTAGTGTCCTTCATTTTTACTCAATTATTATATGTGGAACTATCAAAACACATATGGCTCAACAAATTCCTTGTCTCATGTATGATACTCGCAAAAATTGTATGGGCCAACAGATCTCTTAACACAGGGGGATAAGAGGGCCAACATAAGTCCAACATCTTGGTAGTGGTAGGAATTATATGAACAGCTCAAACGGCAAATTGGCAACACATGGGCAAACTCAAAGGAATTATATGGACAACTTAAACGACACATAAGAAGTACATGGTCAAGCTCAAATGGCATCCAACACATGTAGCTTACAAACATCAGATCCAAACTTCTTGAGCCTGATATCAATTTGTTACAACAAACTGGTCCATTAGAGAGACAAACAAGTTTAGACGCAGATATTGGCTGAGATCTATTTGACAAAATACGTAAGTTTATAGGTAAACTTTCTATTTATGTCTTTCACGTTTACTCAATTATTTGATATGGGATTATCAAATCACACATAACAACATTATTCTCATGAGTATCTAAAACATACTTATTAACAAATAACATTATTCCTTGTGATTTTAGGCACACAAATACTACTAAAAAAAATATAATATAACTTGTTAATAAATTTCAAAAGCAACAATATATTATATTATATATTTTATTATTTATTATATTATATTTTAGCTAAGATTGATTACCATCTAAACTTAGAAAAATAATCCAAGGTATTGATATAGGTGAAAAGGTAAATAACCAGTAATTTATTGTTTTATTATTTAACTTTTCATATAAATAAGTTTATATAAAAAAATACTTTTGAAATGAATTCCATATAATTCATGAGAGTGTCCTTTACTTATTATAGCCAATAATAAACCTAAATCATTAGTACATAAGCAAATCAGTACTTATAAGTTTAGCAACATAAATATGCTCAAAATATGATTTCTAATTATAAATAAGGATGGCAAAAAATAGCATACTAGAATATCTTATAACTTAATTAATATAGTTATAATAGAAATTAAATTTCTTTTAGAAGAATACATAGACTACGAATATTAGAGATCAATAAAACTTAACCTAATTTATGCTTTTAGTTTTCTATTTAAATTAGATTTTTTTTCTAAAAATTAAAAATCAAAGAACGATGTAGATACAATAGAATAATCTAGAAGCTCAAAGTCGTTCTCCACGGATCCAGTGTTGTACTTTTGTAGGTAGTAATAGTAATATGTGTGTACACACAAACGTATCATAGGTTGGTGATTTGAGAGTCGACATTCAATTCTCGTAGGATATAATAAAATAGTTCACTACTTACTTTTCTAAAATAAAATAATTATTTAGTATTTACTTATCACCCTTGTACATAATACTTTGTGCATGAGCCCATCTCAAAACTAAAATTTACAATTGCCGCATGAGAAATTTTCATTACATGTTAAAAATCTTTTTTAAAAATTAAATAAGTCATCTACAATTTTACACTACTTTCTTAGAGGGAATTAAACTAACTACAAACACATGTAAAATTGAAGTTTGCATATATTTAGCTAGAGTTTTACTCACATGCATCTCGTCATGAAAAGAGAAAATGCTCAAAACTAATATGCAGTATTTGTTTGTCCTATCTATCAATAATAACTTTTTTACATTTACCTTTCATAAAATTATGGTGTCACAAAATTATTAAACCATTAAAATGTGAAACTTGGAAGTATCTTTTGGATAAATTTGCAGTTTGAAAGTGTATGTGATTATTTTCTATTTTGCATATGTTAATTCCCACATTTTAGAGTGAATATGTAGTGTATAGTCAAACTCGTATTTTATTCTTTTACATCCGCACCCCTATAAAATCATCCCAGGAATTTATACATGTCTATTTTAATTCCACACCCAAACATGTGCCAGGAAAACAAAGATAATTGAAAGCATATCAAATCATATAACTGGCATAACAATATTCCAATAATAACTAGTAATGTTTCATAAGGATGACTAGAAAAAATAGCTCATCAAAAAGAACGGGTGTAGTAGGTGGGGGTTACAGGAAACGAATATTGCCACCCAAAAAATGAGAAAGGCCCCCAAAATATTTACAAGTGCGTCATTATTTTTTTGATCATCCACGTATGCGCGCGTCGGGCAACAACCAATGAGGAACCCCAAGCAACAGAGAGAGATGCACTAGAGAAGTACCTAAAAGATAAGAACAAATAAACAAGAGAGAAAGCCAAACACAATATTTAGCGAGGTTCGGCAATTTGCCTACGTCCTCGGGGCAAGGGAGAAAGAGATTTTATTTATTCAACAATCAATTACAGGTTTTTTCAAGGGATACAATCCATGAGGTTTTAGGAAACCATAATTAGATTCGACTTCTTCTCAGAAAAGAAGTCCAAATCCCGACAGGAGAAGCAGATTCGCCTGTCGGTCGATCGAGTCGGTCGACCGACTCCTTCCTTCGGTCGACCGGTCGCTCGACTTCTGCCAACAGAAAGTTGATGTGTGCCAGTCGGTCGACCACTCTGGTCGATCGTGCTTTGCTTGTGCACGTTGTGCATGCCGGTCGGCCAGGCAGTTGGTCGGTCTCCGTTCTGACACGCATATGGACTGCGTTCTCACTCCTTTGGACTCCGATCTCTGCATTGTTTCGTCCGATGAGATAAAAAACTCCCCTCTCTCCCTACACCACCCTTGATGCAAAGTGAAAAATATCTCTTTCTTCTTCCTTCTTCCTCTTTTCTCCATCTCCACCTTCCTCCTTCTCCGGCAACCCCTGCTCCCCCCTCCTTCTCTCCCTTCGCCTCTCGGGCCTTCCTCCAGCGAACCCCTACCCCCCTCAACCCCTCCCCCCTCCGGCGAACCTTCTCCCTGTTGATGATCTATCAATCAAATAACAGAGAAACACCGAGTTGAAAACTCAGCAGCGAAAGTGGAAGCGTAGAAGATCTACCACTAGTAAGTAATCACTACACAATCAAGGAACACAAGACTTAACGTGGTTCGACAATGTGTCTACGTCCACGAGAAGGAGGGGAGAAATCTTTATTGAAAACAGAGAAAAAATACAAGAGTTATAAGGAGATCTCTCTCTCACAACTCTTAATGGTGAAAAACAGAATTTCTCTTGAATTCTTGACACACCTTTGAAAGACCACTCCCAAGGGATTTATATAGGCACCTAGGATGATTCTAATCCAACACGAACTCAAATCAGCACCTCTTCAGAGAAATAGGAAACTCGTATCCAAATTAAAATAGGAGACAGATCTGTATTAGAAAACTGCCAAAATCTGAATTCTTCTCCAATGAATATGAGGAAAGGTCAATTAGGAAACTGTCAGAAGCTGAATTCTTCTCCAATGAACATGAGGCACTCCAAATACTAACAATCTCCACCTTGACTCATGGTCATTAAGTCCCTCCATAGAAATTGACCTCTGCTTCATTCGTCTTCCTTTCTCCCTCTTTTTGTGACTTCATATGGCTCCCTCCTAAGAGCCCGTTCGTCACTTTATCTTTGGAGAATCTTGATGAAGTTCAGAGATGCTCTAAACTTCTCCATCGGGACAGTCTTCGTCATCATATCTGCTGGATTCTTCTTCGTGCTGATCTTTACCAAATCGATCACCTTATCATCCATGACCCACTGACGTATCCTGTGTTACCTCACATCAATGTGCTTCGTCTGCTTGTGATACCTGTGATCCTTAGAGAGATGAATCGCACTCTGGTTGTCGCAATGAACTCGAACTGAATCTTGTATGATACTAAACGTCTCAACCAATCCTCTCAACCACAAAGCTTCCTTTGACGTCTCAACTACAGCCATGTACTCAACCTCTGTCAATGAAAGAGAATTGTATCTTTCAACTCTGCCTTCCAACTAATGACGCAGTCAGCTACTTTGAACATAGCCCATAGTAGATCTTCGCTGATCAAGATCTCCTGCATAATCTACATCAAAATGGCCTTGTAGTAACCTAGGCTTTCCCGTTTCAAATCTTTGAAACACCAAGCCTAGTGTCGCAGTCCCTCGCAGATATCATAACACCCACTTCACTGCTTTCCAATGTTGCTTTCCTGGATTTAACATGATTTACTGTACTAACTGCATGGGCTATGTCAGGTCTAGTGCAGACCATAGCATATATGAGTGATCCTACTGCACTTGTAAATGGTACTCGAGACATCTCCTCCTCTTCTTTTGGTGATTGTGGACACTGCTTGAAGGATAATTTGAAGTAACCTGTCAAAGGAGTGGTGACTAGTCATACTTCTGCCATGTTGAATCTCTCCAACACCTTGAGAACATAGATCTCCTGAGATAACCAAAGTTTGCCTGAGCTTATGTCTTGAGTAATCTCCATACCTAAAATCTCCTTGGCTTCTCCTAAATCCTTCTAGTCAAATTTTTTCTTAAGCTGAGCTTTAAGATTCTGAACATCTATCTTATTGTTCGCAGCAATCAGCATATCATCCACATAATACAGCAAATATGTCAGATCATCACTTTGCTTAAAATAGACACAACTATCATACTTACATCGGTTATATCTGGCCTTGATCATGAAAGAGTCAAACCGTTTGTACCACTGCCTGGGAGACTATTTAAGTCCATAGAGGGACTTCTTTAGAAGACACACCTTATTTTCTTTACCTTTCTGAATATAACCTTCAGGTTGTTTCATGTATATCTTCTTCTCTAGTTCACCATGCAAAAACGCTGTTTTGATATTCATCTCTAGGTCAAACTGAGCAACTATCGCCAATAACATCCGAATAGATATATGTTTGACTACATGAGAAAAAAATCTCACTGTAGTCAATACCCTCCTTCTGAGCATATCCTTTGGCAACTAAACTTGCCTTGTACTGCTCATTGTCCTTCTTGTGAAAGACCTATCTATAATCTATAGCCTTGGAGTCATTTGGAAGATCGATTAATGTCCATGTATGATTTCTATTTAAAGACTCCATCTCTTGCTCCATGGTTGCAATCCACTTGTTGTGGTCATCTGCCTCGATCGCTTTCCTAAAACTGTCAAGTTTACCTGTTTCTGTTACTAATGCGAAAAAGACACGATCATCGTCCCCACCATATCTTGTTGGTGGCATCGTAACTCTGACTGACTATCTCAACGGTCTATGTTGTTCTTAATTAGCCTCCTGGTTGTCTCCATCTGAATCTGAGGAGTCCTCTTTTGACCCTTCAGGCCTTTTAGGGCTCTCTGAGAACTCAACTTCTTTTTTCTAAGTGTCTGCCGAACTGTTTGAAGCTCCACCTTGTGCTTTAACCTCTGTCTCTGATTTTTCTCGCAACATTGATTCTTCATCAAAGACTATATCTCTGCAGGTAAAGGCACTCCTTTTCTAGAGATCCCAAAGTCTGAAACCCTTGACTCCTTTGGTGAACCTGATGAAAATATACTTCTTAGACTTGGACTCCAGTTTGTTCCTTTTCTAACTATCAACCGAACTATATGCCGGGCAACCGAAAATCCGTAAGGTTGAATAGTCCACGGATACTCCTTGCCATATCTCCTCTGGAATCTGAAGATCAATAGTTGTTGATGGTGACATATTTACCAGATAACTCGCATGATTCACCGCCTCTGCCCAAAATCCTTCTAAGATGTCAGCATGTAATCTGATACTGCAGGCACGCTTTGTAAGTGTCTAATTCATGCGCTTTGCTACTCTATTTTGTTCTGATCACCCTGGAATAGCTGGTATTTGATGCCCTTGCTTGCTAAGTAGTCTTTGAATTCGTTGTTGGCCCAAAGGCCTATCACCCTAGTTTTGATGATGATCAACTCATGAAGTTATGATTACTAATGATCTTGTGTTTAATTAGTGACAGATTCTTTATCAAGATCTTAGTAGGTGTGGAGCTTCAACAAAGGATTTAAAGACAAGTTGGAAGCTAGCACCGGTTGATTCACGAGCCTATGCATCAAGAACACATCAGAGATGAGCTCGGTGGATTGCATTTGGACCAAGTCAAGAAGATGAGAAGCCTTCAAGGGAAGACTTCAAGAAGTTGAAGACTTGTGTCTAGGTATAAGATTTTTATTTGTTTTAGATAAAAATGTAAAGGATAGAATAGATTGGTGGATTGCTCAAGTCATATCACACACACACTCTTGATAGAATGATTTTCATAAAAGATTTTCCTAATTAAGAAAAGATTTTTATTTGTGATAAAATACAATTTGGTTGTTGGTATTCATGTATACATATCTTATATCCAAAACCATGTTTAGTGCTTTATGTCAAAAACTAGATATTTTATCTTGATTGTGTAGTGGATCATATCCATACACACTATGCCTTAAAGTATATCTTGTTTTTGTATTTGATGAAAATTTGGAAAACATGTTGATTTAGAAAAATAGTTTTTATTATGAGCCAATATTTTCAAGTTGCAAAAATAGTCAAATCTTTAATAACATGCCTTGATTTTGTGCAAGCATGTTTCTATATCATAAAACTATTTTTGTAGAATTTCTAAGTATTTATGGGATTTTTTATTAAGCCAAAAAGACCAATCTTTAATCCCAAAATTTTCAGGTTCTGGCAGTTCTGATTTTTCAGAACTGACAGTGGCCGGTCGACCGAACGTGCACAGACGTGCACGCCTGTGTGCACTGAAGAACGGTCGATCGGACCGGTCGACCGCTTCAGAGAGCTTGGCTCTCAGGAAATCTCGGTCGACCGGGCCGGTCGACCGACAGAGAGTTTACTCTCTTCTCCAGTTGCGCGGTCGACCGGGACGGTCGACCGGAGGCTGCAACGGTCGGATTTTGACCGTTGCCGGTCGACCGGACCGGTCGACCGGAAGCTCTGACAGAGCCCAACGGTCAGATTTTTCTGGCCTCTATAAAAGGGGGTTTTGTCATTGTTTTGAGCCAAGATTTTTGGAGACCTTAGAGCCTGTTTTCTCATATTCATTCCAGAGGTTTTTCTCCACAAAAATAGTGAGCTAATACTTCCAATCAAAAGGGAAGATTTTATAAGAGTGTTTATTGTGATTTCTTGAGATTTTCACCAAAGATTCTTTCCTTGCTTTCTCACACAAACACTTGACCATCCATTGAGCTATTCATCCTATAGGTGTTGTAGTGAGAGTTTTTGTAGGTGATCAAGTGTTTAGATCACCAAGATTTCATCTTGTTCTTTGAGGAGACGGGCAAGTGTGCTCGTTGTGGTGTGGAGTTCGGGTGTGAACTCTTGTGGTGCGAGGTGCGGCCTCGGCGAGTCGGTGGACTTGCGTGTGTAAGGGACTTGGGAGTCCGAGGGATTGTAGGTGTTGCGGCACCAAGGAGAGATCCGGTTGGATCGTGCATAGTGGAAATCCTTCGTGTGTCGAAGGCGGGGATGTAGAGCAAGTGTGCTCGAACCTCGAAACAAACCCTTTGTGTTTGCGATTGCTCACTCTATCTCTCTCTCTCTTTGTCTCTTTTATATCTTGCATTCAATTATTGTCTATCTTTATATGCTTGATATACCCTTGTGCTTAATTGTTATATAATTGCTTGGGATTGATTGTCTAACACTTGTATTCAACCAAGAGAGCCAACGCGGCACCTCAACCCATTCAAGGGGAATCTAGAGGAGTTTGTCCAGAGCCTCGCAAGGGGAATTCGGCAACACTCTTGTGTTATACATAAGTGTTTAATTAAAAGAAGTTTAATTTGGTCAACTTAGTTTTAATTCCGCATTATTTGTTCATAAGTGACCATTAGATTAGCCATCACCTATTCACCCCCCTCTAGGTGATCTTACAATTGGTATCAGAGCTAGTGCTCTTGATATTGGGTCTAACAACCTAAGAGTTAAAGATCCTCTTTTAGGCTAATCACAAGATTTGTACACACACCATGGACTTCATGTCACCACCCACCTTTGACATCCTTAACATCCAAATTTGGAAGGTTAAGATGTCATTGTACCTCAAAGCCTTAGGATTTCATGTCTATCTTGCCACTACTAATAATGCTTATTCTTTAGATGGTAAGAACATTGAGGCTAATGCAAAAGCCCTTCATGCTATTAAGTCAACCCTAAATGATGATTATTTATCTAGGGTTTCTAACGTTGATTCGGCTTTTGTAGCTTGGAACACCCTCACCTCCCTTGGCGAAAAGGATCTATACTATGCGGGGAGCGATTCGGACGTTGGAAATGACATCTCCAACGTATGCTATATGGTCCAAGGGGATAACCCCCTTGAGGTAAACTCCGAATCCGATGATGAGGACATGTCATATGATGAGCTCACTTCATTTTGCCAAACAATTCTTGAGAAATATGACATGTTTAAGAAAGAAAATAAAAATTTGAAAAGAAAATTGATTGCATGCATATAGAACAAGATTCTTTTAAATCTAACATTGCATGCTTAGAAAAAGAGAATAATGATTTGAAAAAGAATTTTGATTGCATGCTAAGAGAGAATGTTTCTTTTAAAACTAAAATAGCATGTATTGAAAAAGAAAACAATATTTTGAAAAATGAAAATGTTTCCCTTATGTCTAAATTAAATGATTTATGTGAAGGGAATATGTTTTGAAAAATAAAATTGCTTTGGTGGAAACTCAAAAGGAAGTTGTTTTTCAAGAAAATATTACTTTGAAAAGAAAATTTGTTGAAAAAGAAAAAGAATTTGTTTCACAAAAGAAAAAGAAAAATGATCATATATCTCATCATGCTTTACATGCCACCACTAATGAGATTAAAGATTTGAAAAATAAAATGAATAATTTGAGTTCAACCTTGAACTCTTGTGCATTCAATCATTCTAAATTGGAGTCCTTGTTTTCAAAGAAACAAACTCCTTCCTCTCATGCACATCATCATGCTCATGCTTATGTTGCACAACATGATCACACTCCTACACATAAGCATACTAAGGTGTACGTTTGTACACATTGTGGCCGCAAAGGCCATTTAAGAAAATATTGTTATGATAGATTAGGTCATTTCAATTTTGCCAAGAATAAGAATTTTTGGGTGCCTTACAACAAGACTAACCTCAAAGGACCCAAGAAAGTATGGGTACCAAAACCCCCACCCTTTGATTTTGATGTAGGTGAGGGCTCTCACAAAACGTGAGAGGATTGGTGCCTTGATAGCGGATGCAATGGACATGATGGACAAACTTTTGGATGCATTGCTATCAAGGAGATTTTGGTGGGAAAGACCACCATGCTTGGAGTTTTGGAGTTGGTAACAATTTCTAAACTCCTATTTTAGTTATGTACATGCTTTTACTTTCATAATATCATTCATAGCATGTTCATGTTTTAAGATTTTATGTGCTTCATGTGGCATTTACATGCTTAAATGTAGAATGTGTCAAAACTTGCATTTATACATATATGAATAGTGAACTACAATTGACTCATATATATTTGAACTTCATGCTCATTTGTATCCACTATATGCATGTGTATAGGCTAGTTTTGATGATTCGGTCATTTATACTTGTTATGCCTATCTTTGATCTTACTTCATGTATATGCATGTTTAATTCAAATCTAATAAATATACATGTATACCCGTGAGTCTCTTGCTTCCATGCAAACATCTTTAATAGACTCTTTTCATATTTGGGATATGTATGCGTATTGTTAGAATTGGATAAATCATACATATACCATGAAGATTAGCATTTTAAATAAATAATAATAAAAAAATGATTTTTCATGTTTTTGATTTGTACAACAAAATGTGATCTTTTTGAGCTTGAATGACTATCTTCATGAAAATACTATTTACATAACCTTTGAACACTCATCTTTTATGATAAAAGATAATTTTTGAGCTTTATGGACTATGAGTGCTTGAACTTTTATGTATTTAGTATTATTCATGGAAAACATTTGACTTTGTATTTTTGAAGGATCTTTAACTAGTTTGTCAAAAATCCATTTAAACTAGTTATCTATTCTTCAAATTGATTCACATGATCCTATTTTTAATCATATGGATAAATTCTTTTGTATTCTCAAAATTTATTTGATGCTTCATGATTTGAATATTAGTTTAAATGTTAGTATTTGTCAACACTTGGGTCTATACTTGTACACATTATGGATCACAAATAAATCTATATATGATTGGGTTTGAATGCTTATTTGTGCCCATTTGGTGTGCTAGTATAGCCTAGGTTTTGATGATTATTACATTTTAAAGCTGTATTCCCATTTGGATTTATGCTATGATAGTGTGCTTTCATTTCATGTATATGTTTGTCTTGCCAAAACATTAAGATATACATGGATACCTCTTGAGTCATTTGCCTTTCATGCAAATCTATATATAGACTCAATTGTGTTTTAAGGATATGTATGTATACTTAATGTCTTGTCAAAACATACATATATCTTGAAATATAAATTTTTGTTGTTAATAAAAATTTTGTAATTTTTCAATAAAATTTTTGTGATGGATTTCATGATTTCAAAATTTTAAGGAATATTGAGTTTTATTGCTATTTTTCATGATACCATGTTCCACATAACACTATCACACTCACTTTTTTTTTTTGATATGGACTTTATGGATAGAGTGCTTTTTTAGTGCCTTGTGTTTCATTGATATTTCATGAAAAACTTTTGACTTATTCCTTGATTGAAGGATTCCGTACTAGTTGTTAAACACCTTCATTTAACTAGTTCGAATTCTTCATGTGGTAGATTTTATGATATATACACTTAAGCTTAATTTTCAATTGGTATCATTGGATATTTTCAATTGGTATCAATATGACCTCTTATTGTGTATACTCATATGTTGTTCTTTCATATATGTATGTCTCTACTTAAATTGGTATACTCTTTTCATACATATATATGATTATTGTGTGCTTGTATTAAAATGGATTTATATTTGAAAGCACAATAGTTGTTAATGCTAAGCTTACTTCAAATCTTATTTATTTTAAAGCTTATGCATTGTATTTCAAAATTGGTATCAAAATTCAAAATTTGATTGTTCTACATTTGGTATCTTAAAAGAAAGTTGTGTATTTTAAGATATTTCAAAATTTTGTTTTCATAAGAAAAGTTCAAAATTTTGTCTTGTTAAAGAAATATTCAAAATTTTTGATTTGTATTTCCTATATGCAAGGAGAGCTTAACATCTCTCTTACATATGGATTCATGTTGAGTATATCATAAATTGAGGAGCTTGACAACTCTTCTTTATATGATATACGTGTGTAGGGGGAGCTTCACATCTCCTCTTATGCATTACATAATATGTGTTATGTGAGTTAGGGTTTGTCATCCCTTCTTCATGTAATGCATATGTGTAGGGAAGTTAACTTAGCGTCTTCCTCTTCATGAATGTATATCGCATATAAATCTTATTGATTGATTTGATTTTACCCTCCTTGATTTCCTTATTTTTGACAAAAAGGGGGAGAAAATTTGTTTGATGATTTGAACTTTGAACCCTTTGTTGATGATTGACAAAAAGGGGGAGAAGTATTTGAGTTATATGCATGATTTCCTTAAGGGGGAGAAGTATTTGTTCCTTACTTAAGGGAGAGAAAGATTTTGAGATGATTTTGAGTTTTTATACTTGTGCTTTTACTCATGCATCACAAGAAATAAAAGATTTGTTTTGTTTTACATGCATTCATTTGCATACATTTTTATGTGCTTCATTGAATATCTATTGCTTATTTATTATGCATGAGTTAAGGGGGAGCTTCTTTGAAGTTTTACTTTAATCCATGCATATATAACTTCATGAGTTTTGTCATCATCAAAAAGGGGGAGATTGTTGGCCCAAAGGCCTATCACCCTAGTTTTGATGATGATCAACTCATGAAGTTATGATTACTAATGATCTTGTGTTTAATTAGTGACAGATTCTTTATCAAGATCTTAGTAGGTGTGGAGCTTCAACAAAGGATTTAAAGACAAGTTGGAAGCTAGCACCGGTTGATTCACGAGCCTATGCATCAAGAACACATCTAGAGATGAGCTCGGTGGATTGCATTTGGACCAAGTCAAGAAGATGAGAAGCCTTCAAGGGAAGACTTCAAGAAGTTGAAGACTTGTGTCTAGGTATAAGATTTTATTTGTTTTAGATAAAAATGTAAAGGATAGAATAGATTGGTGGATTGCTCAAGTCATATCACACACACACTCTTGATAGAATGATTTCATAAAAGATTTTCCTAGTTAAGAAAAGATTTTTATTTGTGATAAAATACAATTTGGTTGTTGGTATTCATGTATACATATCTTATATCCAAAACCATGTTTAGTGCTTTATGTCAAAAACTAGATATTTCATCTTGATTGTGTAGTGGATCATATCCATACACACTATGCCTTAAAGTATATCTTGTTTTTGTATTTGATGAAAATTTGGAAAAACATGTTGATTTAGAAAAACAGTTTTTATTATGAGCCAATATTTTCAAGTTGCAAAAATAGTCAAATCTTTAATAACATGCCTTGATTTTGTGCAAGCATGTTTCTATATCATAAAACTATTTTTGTAGAATTTCTAAGTATTTATGGGATTTTTTATTAAGCCAAAAAGACCAATCTTTAATCCAAAATTTTCAGGTTCTGGCAGTTCTGATTTTTCAGAACTGACAGTGGCCGGTCGACCGGACGTGCACAGACGTGCACGCCTGTGTGCACTGGAGAACGGTCGACTGGACCGGTCGACCGCTTCAGAGAGCTTGGCTCTCAGGAAATCTCGGTCGACCGGGCCGGTCGACCGACAGAGAGTTTACTCTCTTCTCCAGTTGCGCGGTCGACCGGGACGGTCGACCGGAGGCTGCAACGGTCGGATTTTGACCGTTGCCGGTCGACCGGACCGGTCGACCGGAAGCTCTGACAGAGCCCAACGGTCAGATTTTTCTGGCCTCTATAAAAGGGGGTTTTGTCATTGTTTTGAGCCAAGATTTTTGGAGACCTTAGAGCCTGTTTTCTCATATTCATTCCAGAGGTTTTTCTCCACAAAAATAGTGAGCTAATACTTCCAATCAAAAGGGAAGATTTTATAAGAGTGTTTATTGTGATTTCTTGAGATTTTCACCAAAGATTCTTTCCTTGCTTTCTCACACAAACACTTGAGCATCCATTGAGCTATTCATCCTATAGGTGTTGTAGTGAGAGTTTTTGTAGGTGATCAAGTGTTTAGATCACCAAGATTTCATCTTGTTCTTTGAGGAGACGGGCAAGTGTGCTCGTTGTGGTGTGGAGTTCGGGTGTGAACTCTTGTGGTGCGAGGTGCGGCCTCGGCGAGTCGGTGGACTTGCGTGTGTAAGGGACTTGGGAGTCCGAGGGATTGTAGGTGTTGCGGCACCAAGGAGAGATCCGGTTGGATCGTGCATAGTGGAAATCCTTCGTGTGTCGAAGGCGGGGATGTAGAGCAAGTGTGCTCGAACCTCGTAACAAACCCTTTGTGTTTGCGATTGCTCACTCTATCTCTCTCTCTCTCTCTCTCTTTGTCTCTTTTATATCTTGCATTCAATTATTGTCTATCTTTATATGCTTGATATACCCTTGTGCTTAATTGTTATATAATTGCTTGGGATTGATTGTCTAACACTTGTATTCAACCAAGAGAGCCAACGCGGCACCTCAACCCATTCAAGGGGAATCTAGAGGAGTTTTTCCAGAGCCTCGCAAGGGGAATTCGGCAACACTCTTGTGTTATACATAAGTGTTTAATTAAAAGAAGTTTAATTTGGTCAACTTAGTTTTAATTCCGCATTATTTGTTCATAAGTGACCATTAGATTAGCCATCACCTATTCACCCCCCCCTCTAGGTGATCTTACATTCTTTGGAGGTGTACTCGCCTCCATTATCGAACCTGAAGACTTTCACCTTCTACCCCGTCTGATTTTCCACCAAAGTTTCCACTCCTTGAACTTTTGAAATACTTTCAATTTCTGCTTCAAGAAGTATACCCAAACTTTCTTGAAATATCATCTATGAAAGTAACATAGTACCTAGCACCTCTAATGAATGCTACTGGTGAAGACCCCCACACATCCGTGTGAATGAGATCTAGCAAGCCCTTTGTCTTATGTTGTGATGTAAAGAAAGCTACTCTACGTTGCCTACCCATAATACAAAATTTATAAAGATCAAGTTTGCAATATTTGATACCTGATAGTGTACTCTTTTTGTGTAGGGCTTGAAGACCTCGCTCGCTCATATGTTCAAGACGCATGTGCCAAAGTCTTATAGTATCCTCCTTCTCTGTTGTTGCTGAAGCATCACTAATAATAATATTTCCTGTCAACTTGTGCAAGTTTGTTATCCAATCTCTTTTGAGAATCGTCATGGAGCCTTTAGTGACTTTGATTTCTCCATCTGCGCCAAAAAAACTTGTACCTTCGAGCTTTCAAGACTCCCAACGAGAAAAGATTCTTCTTTAAATCCTGAACGTGTCAAACGTTCGTGAGGGTTCAAACCTGTCCATCAAATATTCTAATACGGATGCTGCCGATGCCAACAGTCTTACACACGGCATCATTTCCCATCAGAACAGAGCCTACATCATAAGGCTTGTAAGTACTGAACCACTCCCTTTTTGGGCACATGTGGTATGTGCGCCGCGAGTCAAGTAATCAAGCATCTGAGTATTTATCTTTTCCTGACTCAGCCATTAAGACATCACAAGAATCCTCATCTGCTTCTTCAACAACCCGGCTTGATCTGACTTTTCACTGGTACTAGCCCCATCAGAATTTTTGCCGTCTTTTCTCTACATCTCCTTGTATTTCATACAATTTTTCTTGATGTGCCCTGATTTCTTGAAAAAGTAGTAAGAGAAACTGTTAGAAGCCTCTGAATTCCTTTTGGGTCCCCTATTCTTTGATCTTTCCTTTTGGCCCTTGACAAATAATCCTGAGGTCTCCTCTGTAGAATCTGTCTTTGTAACACCCCGCTCATGGAATACGTACTTAGTTGCGTATTCGTATTTCTCGATCGTATTTTTTGATTTACTTCCTGTATTTGTTTTGTATTATGAGTTGTTTATATGATTGTTTTACCTTGGATCTGGATTCGTGAACTCGGAGTCAGCCCTAGTCTGAACCGGGGGACCGATCCTAGAGTATTGCTCGATTTGATATTTCTGCTATTCTGATTTGATCGATTTCAGTTTTAAATATCGTTTTCTAATATTTAAATTTTCTAGGATTTTCTAAAATTTTCCTGAATTAAGTTGAAAATCTTCAAAACCGGTGTCGACCAGTGCCACTGACCGATTCCAGGATTTTTAATTTACAAACGGAGTAGAATTTCTAAAAACAGTTTTCACATTATTTCTTAAAATTATATTTTCTATCTAAATACTTTTTCTGAGATTTTTCAGAATTTATCAAAATCCGGCCAACCCGGTATAGACCGATATTAACGGTTGACTTCAGGATTTTTATCTTGAAAATGAGATTGAATTTCTGAAAACTGATTTCACTAAAAATCTTTATATAATATTTATTATTTTTGAGAATTTTTGGGAAGCTTTCCGAACTACTTCATTTTTCGGGCTTTTCCGGAGTTTTCGGTGTTTTCCCAGATACCGAAATTTTATCCAGATATTTTACTCTTTTTTCATTTTTCTCTCTCCTTGCTAAACGCGAGTTTCACCAACCTAAGATTCTGCATTTAATGCAGAGATCCTCTCCTTACTGCATTTAATGCACTTCAGATCAACTCCCATCAAGTATTATGACTTTCTCTCTCCTCTGTTAAACGCGAAATTCGCGTTTATCCTCCTGGATGCAGATTTTCTCCGCGTCCAGTTCTTTTGGCCAGACGCGGATTTCATGGCTTGGGGACGCAGGTCTCTTTTACAAGAAACGCAAGTTTCATGTTAAAGGAATCATGTCAAAGGCAACATTATTATATTCATTTCCTTACCTTTATAAATACCCCACTCCTTCTCTCTCTTTGATTATTTCTTTCCTCCTTCCTTGGTTCCAACAGAGAACGCACCAGCAGCCATGGCCCTCCTTTGGCCAGCCACACTCCCATCTTTTCCACTCACCATCTCCACCATTTCCACCCCAAATTCCACCATCATTTTCTCCTCCATCTCCTCCTCCATTCCAACAACAACAACAACCACAACACCACCTCCACCATCTTCTTCTTCCTCTTCTTTTCTACCAAATAACCCATTTTCACCACCACCTTCTCCTCCTTCTCCACCACTACCTACACCACCTTAGCTACCAACGACGGCGCCATCTTTCTCTCCTCGGAATACTCTTTCTAACGAGGTATAGCTTCGTTCTTCGAAGCCTCGTTTTCAAATCTCCGTTTCCACCATTTCAACTAGAGTTGCACCATCATTGTTTGGGCTTGGGGGCTTTGTCCACCTGTCTTCCGGCCACCTCCGGCCGCCGGCGACCACCGGCCATGGCCGGCTACCACCCCATCGTCTTCTCAAGGGCCGGCCACCTCCATTGGATTGGGGCCGAGCTCTTCTTCGTCGGTAAACATCTCCGATGATTATTCCGGTAATCGTTCACGATTATTTCGGTAATCATTACGGTGACGATTACAACGACAACAACTAACATCACCATCACCTCCTTTTTATTACTCCATCAAAATCCAACTCCTTCACCAAATAACACCACCACCAAAAGCAATCACCTTTCCCTTCCTCTCTCCCTCTGTATATCGCTAACGCGGATCTCACTCCCGCGTCTAGGCAATTCCTTAACGCGAGTCTTCGCGTTCTTGGCATCTATTTAACGCGGCCTTCGCGTTCCTGTATTGACGCGGCGCGGAGCTCATGCCCGCGTCTGTGTCCTTCTCGTGTCAACACGACGCGGAGATCATGCCCGCGTCTGTGTTCTTCTTGTGTTAATGCGACGCAGAACCCGGGTCCGCGTTCGCGTTCTCCTCGCGTCCTGTTTTGAACGCAGGTCTCGAACCTCGCGTTTGTAAAATCTGCGCAACGCGACTCCCGCGCCTGCTATTCCCGCGCCTGCTATTCCCGCGACGCGACTCCCGCGTCTGCGACTCCCGCGTCTCACTCTCAACTCGCGTCTCCATGTGCACTCTCTCTTCCCCCCTATGCACACCCTCTCTCCCTGTACTCTCTCTCTCTCTCTCTCTCTCTCCATGAGCTTCTCTCTATAGTTCTCTCTTTCTCTCTCCTCTCTCTCATTCCCTTTCTCTCTCTTGATTTCCCCTCTCTCTATCACTTTCTCCCTAACGCGTTGACGCGTTGATTTCTTGGATTCCGGTGATCGGGTATTTCACTATATTTTCGAGACTTAGGCGAGTGTTCTCGCTCTCCTTCTGATCTTTCTGCTTCATCATATTTACTAATATTATATTATTTTACTTGCACACTTGCATGTATCATGCTATCACTTGACGCCCGCTTAACATCACATCTCAGGCATATGTCTCATGATACTTGTTCCTTGTTATGACATGACTTATTACCTGTCACCTGCCTGATCACTTGTCATTGGCAGGTTGAGACCTGATACCTATTATGATTAACTCTCTACTCATGATTATCATGTTACAGGAATGTAGAATTGATCTCTTGTTATGAACTCCTGTTATGCTTGTTATGTACTCCTGTTATGACCAGTTATGATCCTACTCATTCCCGTAATCCGATAATTATGTTAATAAGCCATAAAAAGGGGATAACTTGCACAGGGAATGGGAGGAAGTGATGGAAGCCGGTATGGTGCCTTGCTTATAGTAATGGAATACAAAACTGACGATTCGTGTAGGGGGGATTTCAGGCCCCCAGAAGATGCGTGTTAGGGGATTTAAGGCCCCCAATGGCTGTGTCCCGGGCGGACGGGAACTACTATAAGTATGAGCTATCAGTTCTCCATCAGCTTCCAATAACCAAGCTCGACTTGCTTATATATGGATGTATGTGTGTTGGGATGTACACCAGGACACATACCTAGATATATGGGTCGGACGAGTAATAATAATAATATGCCACGATGATAACTTGTCATGTTGCTCTGTAAACTTGGTTATACCACTTGTCTCGTTATAATTGCTTTCATCGGGTTTTACATCGGAATTCTGGTTTATGAGCATTACTATGTTATACTTGCTCACATCCTGTTTTACTACCTGTGTTCTATTCTATCAGTCTCCTGCTCTTGTCGTATTATACCATATGTTTGCTTATCTATGCTCGCCACCTGGCTTTCGTATCACCACTCGCCTGGGGAGTTCTATCTGACTCCCCTGGATCCTCATGTCCAGGTCATGGAGCTTGGAGCGGGTGGATTCTCCCAGTTGCTGATCAGAGTGGCGCAGCGGTAGCATGGATCTGCAGCAGACCGTCCAGAGCTCTATCCTTCCAGGCCCCCCTGTGTGCCTCTCGAGTTTTCCTTTTGTAAACTCGTGAGTGCCTGTGTACTGTTCATACTTGTATATCTCTTTGTAATCTCGCAATTGCGCATATCGGTGATGTAATATTCATGTAATATTGGATCATCTCTGGTGATAACTTTGTAATTGTACTCATATGTTGGAATGTATAATGCACCACTTGCTTCCTGTAACGCCCCGATCCGGATGGTACGGAGACGTTACTGCGACGTATATACGCAGGTCAGAAATACCCTCACGTATATACGCTAAGCATCAGTACAGGCAAGAATCAGAGTATGGAAGCACGTGGTGCATTATACATTCCAACACATGAGTAAAGTTACAAAGTTATCACAGGAAGTGATCCAATATTACAATAATAATACATCACCAGCAAGCGCAAATGCGAGAATACAAAGAGATGTACAAGTATGAATAGTACAAATAGAGGCTCATAGTCATAACAGGAAAACTCTAGAGCCGAACAAGGGGGGGCAGGAAGGATGGGGCTCTGGACGGTCTGCTGGAGATCCACGCTACCGCTGCGTCACTCTGATCAGCAACTGGGAGAATCCGTACGCTCCAAGCTTCAAAACCTGGACATGAGAATCCAGAGGAGTCAGAACTCCCCGGCGAGTGGTGATGCAAAAGCCAGATGGCGAGTATGGATAAGCACATGTGAAATGATAAATCTGGATCATGAACATGAAAACCGTGTCGTAGGCACAAGCATGCAGGAGCAAGTAGATATACAGCAAGTGATATCAAGTAGGAAAGATTCATAGTATGACAAGATAAGAGCAGGGGGCAAGTAAAAGGCAGGATATGAACAGGTATAACATAATAATCATAAAACTGAAAATCTGAAGTAAAATCCGATACAAGCAAACATGACAAGGCATACTACAGATTCATAGCTGGCATCTTTTATTATTATTATTACTTGTCTTACCCCGATGTCTAGATATGTGAACTAGCGTCCCAGCGCACATATATCCACATCTGAGTAAAGCAAGATTGTTATTGGAAACCAACGGGGATATCAACGAACAATGTTTACAGTGGGTCCCGTACATACCCGGGACCACGGCCCAGGATTGTTCCGTTGCTTGGCGGACGGAACCTGCCGCAAGGCGATCAGGAGGGTCTTATGGAATGCCCTTATCAAGATGGTACCAGGAAGGAGGGAGCCAGCACTCCCCTCGGTCGCCTGGAGGCCCACGGTCAGACCGGAAGTTTTAGTTGCATAACATGCCTAATACCACTGTAAACACGAACATATATTGATAGCCGCAAGTTTCCCCCGACCCGATGCAAGTTGTCCCTTTTTATGATTTATTATGTAATCATCAATTTACGGGAATAGTAGGTGCAAGACATGATCAGGAGTTCAGGAGTACATGAGTATTGTAAATTCAGGTCACTGTATATGTAATACATGATAACAAGTACAAGATTCAAGTCACTGCATTAATGCAGGATAACAAGTATAGTATTCCCGTAAATGTGATAATCACAGGTCAAGTATTAATATTTCAAGAGGCAAGTGATAAGTCATGTCATAGTCAGAAGCAAGTGTCAAGTAGTAGCAAGTCGGGTGTCAGGTGATGACACGACAGTTGACAAGTGATATAGACAGGTGCCAGGTATTAGCATGTAGATGGTAAGTATCAAGTAAAAACATGTCAAGTATTAATATATCAAGTGAGTACTTGGCAAGTGATACAATAATAGCTGAGCACAATCAAAGAAAGTGTTAGTTCCAAACAGCATAAATCCTGAATAATACAAGTCGACCCGATGAAATGGGAAAGTCAAGAGAAAAGCGAGAACACTCGCCTAAATCCTTGAAATACACAGTGAAATCCCCGATCTCCGGAATCTAGGAAATCAACGCGTCAACGCGTTAGAAAGAAAGTGATAGAGAGAGGAGAAAATCAAGAGAGAGAAAGAAATGTGAGAGAGGAGAGAGAAAGAGAGAACTAGAGAGAGAAGTACATGGAGAGAGAGAGAGAGTGTGTGTATAGGGGGGACGCGGGTTTGAGATTGAGACGCGGGGGTCGCAGACGCGGGAGTCGCGTCGCGTAGATGTCACAACCGCGAGGTTCAAGACCCGCGTTCAAGTCAGGACACGAGGAGAACGCGGACGCGGACGGGGTTCCGCGTAGAGTTAACACGAGAAGAACACAGACGCGGATATAGGCTCCGCGTTGCGTCGATACAGAAACGCGAAAGGCGCGTTATACAAATATCAAGAACGCGAAGATTCGCGTTAAGGAATTACCTAGACGCGGGGGCAAACTCCGCGTCTAGCAATTCAACAGAGAGAAAGAGAGAGACAGGGAAAGAGGGAAAGTGGGACGCAGGTTTTGGGAGACGCGAGGAGGAAGTGAGACGCAAGTTTTTGGTCTCCCCAAGTTTTGGGAGAAATCAGTGAAGGAAAGAAGAAGGAAAGGAAAAGAAAGAAAAAGAAAAGGAAGAAATAATGGAAAGAAAGAAGGAAGGAAAGGAAAGAAGAGAAGGGAAGGGGAGGTAGCCGGCGATGGCCGGCGGTCACCGGCGGCGGCCGGAGTTGGCCGGAAGTGGCCGGAGAAGGTGGCAAGGTTCCAATATCCAAGCCATAGATGGTGGTGCAAGTGTAGTTTAAATTGAAAAAATGGGATTTTGCAAAAGGGGTTTCGGAGAGCGAAACTATAGGTCATCGGAAAGAGCACGATGAGGAGAGGAAGATGGCATAGTCGTTGGTGGTCAAGGTGGTGTAGATGGTGGTGGGAATGGTGGAGAAGGTGGTGGTGAGAATGGGTTGTTTGGTGGAAAAGAAGAGGAAGAAGATGGTGATGGAGATGATATTATGGTTGTTGTTGTTGTTGGAATGGAGGAGGAAATGGAGGGGAGAATGGTGGTGAAGTTGGTGGAGGAAATGGAGATGGTGGGTGGTGGTGATGGCCGGCCAAAGGGGAGCTTGGTGGCTGTCATTTGCTGCTGTGCTCTCTGGAAACAAAGAAGAAGAAGAGAGGAAAAAGAATGAATGAAGGAGAGAGAAGGAGTGGGATATATATATATATATATATATATATATATATATATATATATATATATATATATATATATATATATATATATATATGTAAGGGAAATAATTATTATAAGTTGACTTTGGGATTCCTTATATGATGAAACCTGCGTCTCTAGCCAAAATTTGCTGCGTCCCCAACAAGGCAATGGCTGCGTCCAGGCCAAAAGAACTGGACGCTGCGATGAAAGCCGCGTCCAGGAGGAAACGCGGGTTTTGCATTTGAATAAGACAAAAAGGCATGGTGATAAGACTGGGTTGATTTTCTTTGAAGAACAAAGCATTAAATGCGGAATGGAGAGAGTCTCCGCATTAATTGTGGAATCTAGGTTGGTGGAACTCGCGTCTAGCGAGGAGAGAGGTAATAAAATATCTGGATAAATTCCGGTATCTGGGAAAATACCGAAAACTCCGGAAAAGTCCAAAAATAAAGTAACTTGGAAAGCTTCCCAAAAATTCTCAAAAATAATAAATATTATATAAAGATTTTTGATGAAATCAGTTTTCAGAAATTCAATTCCATTTTCAAAATAAAAATCATAAAGTCAACCATCAATATCGGTCTACACCGGGTTGGCCGGATTTTTGATAAATTCTGAAAATTCCCAGAAAAAGCCTGAAAGGAGAAATTATAATTCTAAGAACTAATATGAAAACGGAATCTAGAAATTTGATTCCATTTGTAAAATAAAATTCCTGGAATCAACCAGTGAGACTGGCCGACACCAATCCAGTGGAATTTCGATAAATTCAGAAAATTCTTAGAAAAACTATTTAGATAGAAAATGTGATTTTAAGAAGTTACAGGAAAGCCGTTTTTGAATTTCAACTCCGTTTGTAAATTAAAAATCCGAGAATCGGTCCGCGGTATTAGTCGACCCCGGTTTTGAAGATTTCGAATTTAATTCAGAAAAATTTCAGAAAATCACAAAAAATCTAGAATATTAGAAAATGATGTTTGAAACTGAAATCGGTCAAATCAGAATACCAGAAAGTCCAAATCGAGCAATACTCTAGGATCGGTACCCCGGTTCAGAGTAGGGCTGACTCCGAATTCACGAATCCAGATCCAAGGCAAAACGATCATATAAATAACTCATAATACAAAACAAATACCGGAAGTAAATCACAAAAATACGATCAGAAATATGAATACGCAACTAGGTACGTATTCGGGGAGTAGGGTGTTACACTCCATCCACCTTATAAAAAATTGCGTCCTCGCAATTTCGATAAGGGGAAGATGAACACAGAAAGGATAGGAATGAGGATTATGCCAATCAAGATATGAATAACTACGAGCCGTTCTCCCACATAGACTGAACGGCTAACTCAGGACTGAGGCATCTCTGCACTTCTGCCGTATATAAACCCTCTGACGAAGGCACAATAATACTGACCTGATCTCTGCTTATAAAAGAACACTGTCAGAACTTTAAAAAAACTAACTCATTCTGAATAATATAAAGTGAGATAACTTGGTGAGATAATCAATAATACTTCAATCAGACTACTAACTAAAGCTGATGAAATCCATAGAAATTCGTAGTGCTGAAATCTATAATATAATATAGAACCCTGCATGGCATGATGTTGTCCTTTTGCAGTAGAATTACTGATGTGCCACATACATATTAATTCCTCGGGAATAAACCAGAATACTCAAGATAAAGAAAACCTTGATAATGCTGAGTATTTATCAAGAAGACCAATAATTAAGAATTTCTGCATACTGGGCGTTGCTAACTCTGAAAGACGTAGTCAAGAATATAGAATAACTGTGAAGAATTCTAAATACTGACTTCTGAATGATAACCCGACTGCAGATGAAACATGTAGAAGATATCTGAGTCCTGCAAGATTGGTCGAATGGATCATTGACAAGGATTATGGCGATAGCTCAGATACAGCGATAAAACTCGGTTCAGCGGATCCATGAAAGCACGCTAGGCAGAAGAAATCCGAGGAACGGGCTAGAGTGCTAAGCACTGAAGGAACTAGCCAAGGACAAAGCCAATACTAGGTGAGGCTATCGCGTAACATAGCTCAGGTGTTAAGCATTAGGGTGCGGCGAAGCTAACGCTCTGCGAGGCTCGCATATGGCGAAGCTCACGCGGCGAAGCCAGCGCGTAACACAACGCTAAATGCTAAGTACCAGGGTGCTGCGAAGCTCACACCCGGTTAGGTTCACGGGTGACTAGAACACGACCCTCGCTTGGCGAGGCTAGCGGAGCCTATGGTCCACCAAATCAATAAAGACTGCCAGAAGTCCTGATTCTGAAATACTGTTATATACTAACACTCCTCATGTAATGATACAGTCTATCTGATTATATAAGCGATGACTAGTCCACTTGATGTACTGGTCTCCTATGATGTATCCATAAATACAAGAATATAATGTGAGACCGAAGATCTGTCCAATATAAGACAATGTGATGTACCAGAGTCGAGGAATGCCAGAACATAATGAGAACGAACCATATCTGCTCTGTTGTTACCCACTAGTCTACGCATATCTTAAGTTGGCATAAAGATTACGAAAATCAGGATAGTAAAATAGAAGAGATAGAAGTCATGAAATAGGGAGGCAGACATGGACGGACTAAGATTGGTGATGATAGTGTAATAAGAAGGATGTGATATAAAGAATTTACCAACTCCCGGACATGCTAAAAATGGGGATAAATAGTTACGATCAGTACCGGGTTCCTTTTTCAGATATTGAGCATCCTGACTTCCTCTTCAGTCAGATTATATGTTTGCCTCCTTCTACCATGTGCCTAGCTCTTGATCTCTTTTGTACCTGGCTTATGCTTGATGTTGGAGGATAAAGCGAGATCATTCGGCCAGTAGGTCCCGGATTCTTTTCCAATTGTGGTACTGGATGAGTTGGTCTGATTGATGCGATGTTCTCTGTCTCCTTGAACAGACAGTCACTTTTCAACTAATCTCCGGACCCGCATACGACATAATTCATAACTTTCCTGGCGGTTGCATTGTAGGGCCTGGCTTCAGACAATACCCACATGTCATATGCTGAAGGCAAGGTTGGAGGGATGGTTCAGCCAGTGGCGCATCCAGAGGCCTGTCTGAGCCTTCACTTCCATCAAATAAGAGGGTCTCTTTGCCAACTTCATCTGCATCTCATCCTGATCTTCCTTCTCTGGGTCCATTCTACTTCCCAGATGATGACAAAAAACTTGAGAATACTTCTTGGGCTGCTTGGGAATAAGAGACATATTGATCCTCATCTCCCTTTCTCATTAAAATATTACTTGCTCGGTTCTCCTTGTCATCCACCATGTAAGACACCGACCGACTATGCCTTAGGAACTTTGCAGCGCACTTATTTACAATTCAATCTTCTTACTGCAATTTGATAAATCGTTCCTTCATTTCTTTCTGAGCTATTACAGAGAAGAATCTTCTCATAGAAATCCTTCGAGAACTGGTCCCAGGCGATGGGCTTTTCCAGTCTCGTTGCTTCCACCAACCACCACGTCCTGGCCATATCTTTCAACTGAATCTTGGTCATTTCCACTTAGTTCTCGTCAGGGATTCGAGTTACCTTCATAAGACCTGTCATGTTTACCAGCCACTTCTACGCATCCAGGGCTTCTCCATGCTTGAAAAGATTGCCGGCTGTAATTTCCTGAAATCCAACATGTTGCCTGGCTTCTGTTCCCGGAGTGTAACCAATAATCCTTGGTGTGGGACCATCGTCTGTTCTTGTTAGTTCCTCATCATATTTTGCAGAAATTGTCTCAAATCAAAACTTCCTCCATTAGGGCTACCCCAAGAAGAGCCGGAACTGTTATGATTTCTCCTTCTTTTCATGTCCGAGTTGGTCCAAGAATAACAAGAAACTGAAGTATGAAAGGATGGGAGAACTTCAGGATTCAAAGGCAAGATTGTCAAGAGAGAATGGATAACTTTGTACTTATAGTTGGATTGTATAACCACGACTCATGCATTCCAGTTGCAAATTTCTTTACCATTAATTTGCCGACTGGTTGTACTGAGGATGTGAGAGCCTAGGCTCTGATACCACCCTGTAACGCCCCGATCCGGAGGGTACGGAGACGTTACTGCGACGTATATACGCAGGTCAGAAATACCCTCACGTATATACGCTAAGCATCAGTACAGGCAAGAATCAGAGTATGGAAGCACGTGGTGCATTATACATTCCAACACATGAGTACAGTTACAAAGTTATCACAGGAAGTGATCCAATATTACAATAATATTACATCACCAGCAGGCGCAAATGCGAGAATACAAAGAGATGTACAAGTATGAATAGTACAAATAGAGGCTCATAGTCATAACAGGAAAACTCTAGAGCCGAACAAGGGGGCAGGAAGGATGGGGCTCTGGACGGTCTGCTGGAGATCCTCGCTACCGCTGCGTCACTCTGATCAGCAACTGGGAGAATCCGCACGCTCCAAGCTTCAAAACCTGGACATGAGAATTCAGAGGAGTCAGAACTCCCCGGCGAGTGGTGATGCAAAAGCCAGATGGCGAGTATGGATAAGCACATGTGTAACGATAAATCTGGATCATGAACATGAAAACCGTGTCGTAGGCACAAGCATGCAGGAGCAAGTCGATATACAGCAAGTGATATCAAGTAGGAAAGATTCATAGTATGACAAGATAAGAGCAGGGGGCAAGTAAAAGGCAGGATATGAACAGGTATAACATAATAATCATAAAACTGAAAATCTGAAGTAAAATCCGATACAAGCAAACATGACAAGGCATACTACAGATTCATAGCTGGCATCTTTTATTATTATTATTACTCGTCTTACCCCGATGTCTAGATATGTGAACTAGCGTCCCAGCGCACATATATCCACATCTGAGTAAAGCAAGATTGTTATTGGAAACCAACGGGGATATCAACGAACAATGTTTACAGTGGGTCCCGTACATACCCGGGACCACGGCCCAGGATTGTTCCGTTGCTTGGTGGACGGAACCTGCCGCAAGGCGATCAGGAGGGTCTTATGGAATGCCCTTATCAAGATGGTACCAGGAAGGAGGGATCCAACACTCCCCTCGGTCGCCTGGAGGCCCACAGGTCAGACCAGAAGTTTTAGTTGCACAACATGCCTAATACCACTGTAAACACGAACATATATTGATAGCCGCAAGTTTCCCCCGACCCGATGCAAGTTGTCCCTTTTTATGATTTATTATGTAATCATCAATTTACGGGAATAGTAGGTGCAAGACATGATCAGGAGTTCAGGAGTACATGAGTATTGTAAATTCATGTCACTGTATATGTAATACAGGATAACAAGTACAAGATTCAAGTCACTGCATGTAATGCAGAATAACAAGTATAGTATTCCCGTAAATGTGATAATCACAGGTCAAGTATTAATATTTCAAGAGGCAAGTGATAAGTCATATCATAGTCAGAAGCAAGTGTCAAGTAGTAGCAAGTCGGGTGTCAGGTGATGACACGACAGTTGACAAGTGATATAGACAGGTGCCAGGTATTAGCATGTAGATGGTAAGTATCAAGTAAAAACATGTCAAGTATTAATATATCAAGTGAGTACTTGGCAAGTGATACAATAATAGCTGAGCACAATCAAAGAAAGTGTTAGTTCCAAACAGCATAAATCCTGAATAATACAAGTCGATCCGATGAAATGGGAAAGTCAAGAGAAAGCGAGAACACTCGCCTAAATCCTTGAAATACACAGTGAAATCCCCGATCTTCGGAATCTAGGAAATCAACGCGTCAACGCGTTAGAAAGAAAGTGATAGAGAGAGGAGAAAATCAAGAGAGAGAAAGAAATGTGAGAGAGGAGAGAGAAAGAGAGAACTAGAGAGAGAAGTACATGGAGAGAGAGAGAGAGAGTGTGTATAGGGGGGACGCGGGTTTGAGATTGAGACGCGGGGGTCGCAGACGCGGGAGTCGCGTCGCGTAGATGTCACAACCGCGAGGTTCAAGACCCGCGTTCAAGTCAGGACACGAGGAGAACGCGGACGCGGACGTGGGTTCCGCGTAGCGTTAACACGAGAAGAACACAGACGCGGATATAGGCTCCGCGTTGCGTCGATACAGAAACGCGAAAGGCGCGTTATACAAATATCAAGAACGCGAAGATTCGCGTTAAGGAATTACCTAGACGCGGGGGCAAACTCCGCGTCTAGCAATTCAACAGAGAGAAAGAGAGAGACAGGGAAAGAGGGAAAGTGGGACGCAGGTTTTGGGAGACGCGAGGAGGAAGTGAGACGCAAGTTTTTGGTCTCCCCAAGTTTTGGGAGAAATCAGTGAAGGAAAGAAGAAGTAAAGGAAAAGAAAGAAAAAGAAAAGGAAGAAAGAATGGAAAGAAAGAAGGAAGGAAAGGAAAGAAGAGAAGGGAAGGGGTGGTAGCCGGCGATGGCCGGCGGTCACCGGCGGCGGCCGGAGTTGGCCGGAAGTGGCCGGAGAAGGTGGCCAAGGTTCCAATATCCAAGCCATAGATGGTGGTGCAAGTGTAGTTTAAATTGAAAAAATGAGATTTTGCAAAAGGGGTTTCGGAGAGCGAAGCTATAGGTCATCGGAAAGAGCACGATGAGGAGAGGAAGATGGCATAGTCGTTGGTGGCCAAGGTGGTGTAGATGGTGGTGGGAATGGTGGAGAAGGTGGTGGTGAGAATGGGTTGTTTGGTGGAAAAGAAGAGGAAGAAGATGGTGATGGAGATGATATTATGGTTGTTGTTGTTGTTGGAATGGAGGAGGAAATGGAGGGGAGAATGGTGGTGAAGTTGGTGGAGGAAATGGAGATGGTGGGTGGTGGTGATGGCCGGCCAAAGGGGAGCTTGGTGGCTGTCATTTGCTGCTGTGCTCTCTGGAAACAAAGAAGAAGAAGAGAGGAAAAAGAATGAATGAAGGAGAGAGAAGGAGTGGGATATATATATATATGTAAGGGAAATAATTATTATAAGTTGACTTTGGGATTCCTTATATGATGAAACATGCGTCTCTAGCCAAAATTTGCTGCGTCCCCAACAAGGCAATGGCTGCGTCCAGGCCAAAAGAACTGGACGCGGCGATGAAAGCCGCGTCCAGGAGGAAACGCGGGTTTTGCATTTGAATAAGACAAAAAGGCACGGTGATAAGACTGGGTTGATTTTCTTTGAAGAACAAAGCATTAAATGCGGAATGGAGAGAGTCTCCGCATTAATTGTGAAATCTAGATTGGTGGAACTCGCGTCTAGCGAGGAGAGAGGTAATAAAATATCTGGATAAATTCCGGTATCTGGGAAAACACCGAAAACTCCAGAAAAGTCCAAAAATAAAGTAACTTGGAAAGCTTCCCAAAAATTCTCAAAAATAATAAATATTATATAAAGATTTTTGATGAAATCAGTTTTCAGAAATTCAATCCCATTTTCAAAATAAAAATCATAAAGTCAACCGTCAATATCGGTCTACACCGGGTTGGCCGGATTTTTGATAAATTCTGAAAATTCTCAGAAAAAGCCTGAAAGGAGAAATTATAATTCTAAGAACTAATATGAAAGAGGAATCTAGAAATTTGATTCCATTTGTAAAAGAAAATTCCTGGAATCAACCAGTGAGACTGGCCGACACCAAATCCAGTGGAATTTCGATAAATTCAAAAAATTCTCAGAAAAAGTATTTAGATAGAAAATGTGATTTTAAGAAGTTACAGAAAAGCCGTTTTTTGAATTTCAACTCCGTTTGTAAATTAAAAATTCGAGAATCGGTCTGCGGTATTAGTCGACCCCGTTTTGAAGATTTCGAATTTAATTCAGGAAAATTTCAGAAAATCACAAAAAATCTAGAATATTAGAAAATGATGTTTGAAACTGAAATCGGTCAAATCAGAGTACCAGAAAGTCCAAATTGAGCAATACTCTAGGATCGGTCCCCCGGTTTAGAGTAGGGCTGACTCCGAGTTCACGAATCCAGATCCAAGGCAAAACGATCATATAAATAACTTATAATACAAAACAAATACCGGAAGTAAATCACAAAAATATGATCAGAAATATGAATACGCAACTAGGTACGTATTCGGGGAGTGGGGTGTTACACTTCCGTACCCTGATTCTTGCCTGTACTGATGCTTAGCGTATATACGTGAGGGTATTTCTGACCTGCGTATATACGTCGCAATAATGTCTCCGTACCCGCTGGATCGGGGCGTTACAGTCTTCTTCATCAGCGCATTATTCTAGAGTTTCTACCTGACATCTTCTAACTCTAAGGTCTCCTTACCATACATGATAGTTGCCCCGCCCCACTGGGTACGAAACTGCTACTGCAACATACATGCACAGGGTGAAAATATCCTCATATACGTACGCTAAGCATAACAGTACAGTCAAGAATCAGAGTAAAGAAGCACAGTGGTAATATACATTCCATCATTACAGTCCAAGTACATTGATATCACAGTATTTGATCCAATATGTCAGGAATATTACATCACTAGAATGTACAAAAGTACGAATTATAGGAGATTTACAAGATATGATACTGGTAGATGCTCACGAGCTGGAAAGGAATCTCGAGAGCTGATCAAAGGAAATGTATCAGGAGGATCTGCTACTAAGTCTCCAAGCTTACACCAGGTTCTGATCCTGAGACTTGCTACGCTTCCGTTATGCACTTCGATCAGCAACAGGAAGTCCCTGATACTCCAGGCTCCTGGATCTGGACATGCAGATCCAGGGTTGTCAGGATGCAACCCAGCGAGTACATAAGAATGCCAAGTGGTGTGCGCAAAAGTAAATACATATGTACAAGAAATAAATAAAATTACGTGAAAACATGTTTATGCATACATGAAATCATGTTTAAATCTTATCAATGACAGTATATGTAATTCATTGACAGTATATGTAATTCATTAACTGTATATGTATAATGTAAATGTAGGCAAAATCAATTATATAAACTCAATCTCTGGATCCATGAGATTAGTACGTCGAGAGGATAATCCAAATAAGAAAACCCTCATCTATATACCATATACCTCACTTCACTATTAACTGGGCATTTACAACCAAAGTTGTTGAGTTGGTATATTAACGGTGTTGTCATGTCATGTTAGTGTAATCATGTACTGTATTGCATATTTCATATCACATATTCACATTTATTTAATATTAAATCCTGTTAATAACACCTGTCTTGTATGTTTCTAGGTCTATGGAATGAAATGAAGAAAAAAGCCCAAAAATCCCATCTAATTGGTGGTTAAAAGCTACAAGAATAGCTATTGAACTTGGAGGGTGGTTTTGTCAAAACCGGGGGCCCAAATCCAAATTTCAGGAAGCACAGCCGACAGAGGGATTAGCGGGGGGCGCGCAGTAGGCTGCGCGGATTGCCATGGAACGTGACTTTCTGTGGCCATTGCGTGGAGCCGCACGTCGTGATTTAACGCGCGGCTCCGTACATGTACCGTGGTGCCCTCTTTCGCCTATAAAAGCCCTGAGATTTTCAGAACTAAAGAGGAGGAGGAGTTTTTAGGAGTTTTTAGGGTTTTCTTCTCCATGTTGTAGTTTTTAGGGTAGTTTAGGTTAGTTGTTGTTCTTCTTTCTCCTTTATATTTTTCATTTCTTGTAAATCTTGTAATAGGAGAGAGAGTAGTATATGGGTGAAAAGCAAGAGTGCTTGAAATAGAAGGTGACAATCTATGAAAGGTTCTCTCTTTATCTCTCCTTGTTTTTTCTCTCTAACTCTTTTTACTTGTTTAGCTAATTTTCTCTCATAGCAACTAATTACTAACCACTAACTTGTTAACTTCTGACTTGATAATCAACATGAATCTAATAACTTCTACTTGGCCTTGTTCTTGCAAGAGCCAATGATAGCTTATGATAATGGATTCTAACACTCTAACATTCTAACTCTCTAATAAGCTAACACTACTTTATTTCATGCTTGCTCTTATTTAGTTTTGATGGTTTAAGTGTACCTTACACTTGTTTGTTGAGTGTGAATGTGATGAGTTATCTTATGGGTCATGCTTTTAACGCTCTTGAACTAAGGACTAGTGATGGCCAAGGATACATGTGAGGCAACTATCACTAAGATGTTAGCATGGTTAGTGAAGCCATGAATTTTCTTTCTCTTTTTATTTTATTTTAGAAATATATCAAAAACCACAAAAATTATCGTTTCTATGTTTCCCACTTCTTTGTTTTCACCATACTCTTCTCTTTCATTCTTTATTTTCTTTTCTTTTGATTCTTTAAAAAATTAAAGAAACTTTAACACTCACGTGAACATTCCAGTAAAACTTCTATCACTTTCTGTCTCTATGGATTCGACATGTTTAGCCTCTATGCTATAACAAAAGTATCGAGGAAGCTAAAGCACGCACTTTTAACTCGTGATTTCAAAACAGACACTTTTCATGCATGGTTTTTCTTCCTATCAAATTTTGGCGCCGTTGCCACGGATGGGAACGGTTGATTTCACATTTTTGTTAACTTTTCTTTTTTGTTTTTTGGTGTGCAGATCAAATTGTTAGCATTACAGAAAGTCCACACTTGCTTTTGTGTGGTTGGATAAATTTTTGTATATTATTATATTCTGTTGCTAGTTTCTGTTACCTGTGCACTGCAAAAATTTAAGAACTAAAATACGGAAACTGGATGCTTTAAAACGATTTAGACATTTGCATTTAGGCACATGTCGATTTCAATTCCAATATACTATATTGTGTTCTTGTGTTGTTGTGATTTTGACGGAGATGTACATATTGAAATACTTCTAAAGGGGGGTGAATAAGTGTACTGGCTAATCTAATGACAAATGATGCAGAATTAAAAATCAATTGCAATACACTATGTGTAACCAAAGAGTATAGCCGAATTTCTGGTGACGGGCTCTAGACTATCTCTTCTAGATTCCTCTAAATAAGAGTTGAGGTGCTATATGAATCTCTCTTGGTTCAACACAAGTATGGGCACACAGGCAATACTAAGAATGTAAGTGATATGAACAATATAAAGCAATACAAGATATAAGAGAGATAGAGTTTAGAGATAATGAATTAAATACAAACACCAAGATATGTTTTGAGGTTTGAGCCACTGATGTACGTCCCCGCCTTTACATAGAAGGATTTTCACTATGTCTACACAGGACCTCCCACAAAGGGAACCTCCACTGTGGAATTTGCAATTACAAACTTAGGAGCACAACTCCTCTCTCCAACACAACCACCTCTACACAAGAGGTAAGGCACAAAGCCAAAACAATAATCACCTCTACACAAGAGGGATAAAGGCACAAAGCAAAACTTCACCACTATCACCTCTATACAAGAGGGATAGTCACAAACCCAAAACACAACTACCTCTACAATAGAGGGATAGACATAAAGCCAAAGCAAAGGAGAGATTACAACTTGGTGATCACAATACACCACAAACAACTCTTGGTGATCATAATAGACCACAAACAATATTTCTCACAAAAATAAGATCCTATAGATATGATAAAGATGATAGCTCAAGTGTGTAAAAACAAGGTGTTTGGAAAACAAATCACAAAGAAAATACTTGGGAAAAATACTAGTAGAGATAAGAATAAATATCCAAAAACAATTTCCCAAAGACTCTATTTTTCTTTGATTTTTCCAACCCTTGAAAGCAAAATAAAATTAAATCTTTTTGACACAAAAACTCTTTTCAAACTTGCTGCAAAACTCTTAGAAGATGGGAAGAAAAACTCTCTACAAATCTTGTAGAAAACAGCCCCAAACCCCTTATATAGTGTTAGGAAAAAACTAGCAGTGGCAGCCAGAAAGGTCCAGAGTGTCCTTCCGGTCGACCGGCCAGTCAACCGATCCAATGGTCATATTTCTGACCGTTGTGCCTCCGGTCAACCGCCCGGTCGACCGGGCACAGCCTGTCGGTCAACCGCCCGGTCGACCGGCAGTACCCGAGAGTGGGGTACTTTCAGTCGGTCGATCGCGCAGTAGACCGGCCTACTCGGCTGATCCTGTGCATGTCTCTTGTGTTGGCCCAAAGGCTACACTCTCCGGCTTATGCGTTTTGATGATAACAAAACATATAAAAGCTATTTGGTACTAATAGAGATTCTGGTATGAATTTCATATTAGTACAGGTATTGATGGCTCAAGGGTTCTCAAGTATGTTACAAGGTTGATGGCTCAAGAGGGCTCTCTCATAGGATAAGAGCGCGGTTCACAGAAGCCTACTTGTGGATCATTGTGTTATTAGTTTGTTAAAGAATAGTATATAGTATTGAAGCTCGAATACCCTACACACACAAAATTGCACGTGTTTTCAAAAGATTATTTTTGACTCTTGATAAAATACTTAAGTCCTATTTCAGTATATGCATACTTAGCTTATTATATTTTACAAAGCCTTTACAAAAATTCCTTTGAAAATAACATATCTTCAAATCAGATTTCTAACATGTTTTCTACTTATGACCTGTTGCGGTCGACCGGCTCTGTTACAAGTCAGAACGATCGACCTAGCGGTCGACCGCAGTCCTGATCTACGGGTGTGCAGGTGTACACGTTCCCCGGTCGACTGAGCGGTCGACCGGACCCCCATTACGGTTGACCGAGCGGTCGACCGACTGACAGACCCAAACTCTTTGTTTGGGCCGGTCGACCAAGCGGTCGACTGGAGTCAGCCAACGGTCATATTATTTAAAAATCGGTCGACCAGCTGGTCGACCGTGTTCTGTATCTTTGGCCAAACGGCTAGATTTTTAAACCTGTTTTAAAACATGGTTTTTATTTTAAAACGTGGATTATATTGGATTTTGGTCAAATTATACCTGCTTAGTCCAGATAGATGTTTACCCTTTAATCCCTATCTAAATCCTATATATAGGGGTGGTTAGGGTTGAAGTGTGAGACAACAACTATTAAAAAGTTTTCAAAGTTTGAGTATTCTTGAAAGAAGTGTTTTACTCTCAGTCTTTTGTGCTCTAATCTCTATTTTATTTCTGAAGTTTTTGAATCAAATCTCTCCTCTACTTTATTTTATTTTCACTTACAAACCTTGAGTTTCAATCCTACATATTATTCTCTAGGGTCTTGTAAAGAAAAGTTTTTCAAAAGAGAGTTTGTGGTCTTTTGATCACCAAGTGATTATTGTACTTGTGGCTACACTACCTCTAGACTAGACGAGTGTGATTGAGGAGTTGGGTACTCCCTAGTGATTGTAATCCTTTGTGGAAATTCTAGTGGATCGGAAATCCTTCTGGGTGAAGGCGGGGACGTAGAGCTGGGTGCTCGAACTCGAAACAAATCTCTCTGTTTGCGATTGGTTTACTTGTTTCTTTTACTTCTATTTATTCATTCTTATATTGTCAATCTATACTCTTACAACAAGATTGCATAGTGCAACTCAAACTCTCATTTAGAGGAATCATGAGGAAGAAGTTCAGAGCCCTTCACGGGGTATATGGCTTCTAATCTTACTTTGAGTGATCGTTGCATCATCTCATTTTTAATTTGTGCATTATTTGTATATTGATGAGCATTACACCTATTCACCCCCCTCTAGGTGTGATTTCAATTGTTATCAGAGTTAGGACTCTAGTTTTTCGCTTTACAACCTTAGAGAGATCGTATAAGTTACTAATCATTATTTTCATATTTTCATTCATCCACTAGTAAAGATGGCCGATAACATTAAGGTCCCTCCCAAATTTGATGGACTTAACTTTCCCATATAGAAAGTTAGGATGAACATATTTTTGCAATCTCTAGGTAGCGAGTTGCTAAGTCTTTGACCAAGCCCTTTAGTGCACTCGTAGGTGAGGAGGACACTTGGTCCGATCTTACCTCCAAGGAAGTTGATGCAAATTCGAAGGCTCAAAATGCTTTACTTTTAGCATTAAATGAGAATGACTTAACATGGGTTATCCATTACAAATCCACCTATGAGATTTGGCAACACTTATTGGTCACTCATGAGGGAACATCACAAGTCAAGAGAGCTAAAGTTGATCTCTTGCGTTCCCAATATGAAAGTTTTAGAATGCAAGAAAATGAATCTATTGATGATATGATTACTAAGTTTACTAAAATCACAAACGCTCTTACTTTTCTAGATGATGAAATCAACAACGACTAAAAGGTGCGTAAGGTGATTCGTGCACTCCCTTCATCATGGGAAATCAAAGCTACCACCTTAAAGGAATTGAACGACAAAGACGAGATGGAGCTCATCAGTCTTATTGGTAACCTTAAGACTCATGAGATGGAAAAAAGGCTAGAGAAGAAATGGCACCTCAAAAGAAAAAGTCTATTGCTTTCAAGTCTACCTCCACCATCTCCGATGATGAAAAAGATGAAGAGCTATCTCTTCTTGTGAGAAATATATAAAGAATGTACCACAAGAAAAATCTCAACCATAGAAGGCGATGGGAAGGGAAGGAGGAGAAGAAAATCACATGCTACAACTGTCAGAAACCTGGACGCATCATGGCCGAATGTTCAGATTTCAAGAACAAGATATCTTCCTCCATGAAGCAAAAGAAGCCGTTTGTAAAGAATGCGTTCAAAGCCACTTGGGATTCGGAAAGTGAATCCGAAGATGAAGTTGACACGGCTAACATGTGTTTCATGGCAAACACACCTAAGGTAAGTTCCGAACCATCTTATGATGATATTGAAATAAGAAAAGAAGAGTTATTACAAGCTTTCATTGAACTTTCAAAAAATTATGATTCCAAGAAGAAAGATTGTTTAAAATTGAAAAAGGAAAATGAAATGCTTAACAATCAAATTGCTATTCTTACAAAAGAAAAAGATGAATTATCTTCCACTATTATTTCAACACAAAGAGATTTTGATGCATAGAGAGTTGCATGCAAAGCTAAATATCCTTAAATTAATGAAAATGAGATTTCTATGTTAAAAACTAAAATAAATGATTTGGAAAATATTTTAAAAGAATGTGCATTTAACAATACTAAACTAGAAGAAATGTTGTCAAAGAAACACATGCACATTTTACATGTTCAACATGGTAAACCATCACATGCTAAAACTCCACATGTTCATCATGCCAACACATCACATGTCAATCAAGCTAAAACACCACATGTTCACAAATCACATGTTCATAAACCACATGCTCATTATGCTTTTAAATATGGAAGAATTTATAAATATACTTATTGTGGTCGAAATAGTCATTTAGCTAAATTTTGTTATGATCATATAAATAGTATGAATAATCATGTTTGGATTTGAAACACTAATGTATTAGGACCCAAGAAAATATGGGTACCAAAATCAACTACTCAATTATTTGATATAGATACACACCAAGACTCCAAGACGTAGAGAGCGGTGGTACCTTGATAGTGGTTGCTCAAGGCATATGACATGGGACATAACAATTTTGCAACCCTATCGAGGTATGTTGAAGGTGGCACCGTCACCTTCAGAGATGACTCCAAGGGCACCATCATCAGTATAGGTAATATCAAGATTGGTACATCTCTTTTAATTGAAAATGTAGTTCTTGTTGATGGGCTTAAACATAATTTACTTAGTATTAGTCAACTATGTGATCGTGGTTCCAAAGTTATTTTTGATGAATCTTCTTGCAATATTTATGATTGTAAAACCAATGAATGTATTCTCACTGGATTTCGTGAAAATAATGTCTACATTATTGATATGCTTAATTTGGATTGCACTACAAAATGTTTAAATATTTTTGATGAGAATGTATGGTTATGACATAGAAGATTAGGTCATGCTTCTTTTGATCATCTTTCTAGAATCAATTCTAAGGAATCGGTGAAGGGTATTCTTTATTTAAAGTTTGAAAAGGAGCGCATTTGTGGTGCGTGCCAACTTGGGAAACAAACCAAGTCCTCTTTCAAACCAATTAAGGATATCATGACATCTAGACCATTAGAATTGATCCACATGGATCTATTTGGACCAACTAAAACTAAAAGTTTAAATGAAAATAGATATGTTTTGGTTTTAGTCGATGATTTCTCTCGTTTCAAATGGATTTTTTTTTTTTGGAGTATAAAGATCAAACTTTTTCGCATTTTAAGATTTTTCGAAAAAGGGTTGAAAAAGAAAAAGGATTTTGATTTTACACATAAGAAGTGATAGAGGTGGTGAGTTTGTCAACCAATTCTTTATGACTTATTGCGATGATAATGGAATTAAGCATGGAATGTCATGTCCTAGAACTCCACAACAAAATGGAGTCATTGAACGGAAGAATAGAACTCTTCAAGAAATGGTTAGGACCATGATAAGTGAATACGGGCTCCCTCAATACTCATGGACCGAGGCCGTAAACACTGCATGCTATATATCGAACCGAATTTATTTTTATAAAAATATTTCCAAAACTTCCTTTGAAATCTATTATTTGAGAAAACCAAATGTTTCGTATTTTAAAGTTTTTGGATGCAAATATTTTGTTTTGAACACCAAAGATAATTTGGGCAAATTTGATGCTAAGGCTTTTGAAGCAATTTTTGTTGGCTATTCTAGTATTAGCAAAGCATATAGAGTGTTCAATAAATCATCTCTTACAATTGAAGAATCTATAGATGTTAAGTTTGAGGAATCTAATGCATTTGTTAAGAATGTTGTAGAGATTGATTCTTTAGGTGAAGACATGGAGAAAATATCCTTGAAGGACTCACCCATCTAAGAAGACAAGCAAAAACCAAATGGTGAAGTTCAAAAGGATGAAGTGGAACCATCACAACCACTTCCTAAAGATTGGAGATATGCTACAAATCATCCTAAAGATCTCATCATAGGTGATGTATCGAAGGGGGTAACCACTCGCTCCAAACTCCATGATTTTTGTGGGCATTATGCATTCATATCTCATATTAAACCCAAAAGCATCCTCGAAGCCGAGGGTGACTCATATTGGTTACTTGCTATGCAAGAAGAGCTAAATCAATTTAAACGCAACCTAGTTTGGCATCTTATTCTTAGACCCCATGATAGACCAATTAGTTGTACTAAGTGGATTTTTAGGAACAAGTCGGATGAGTCAGGAAATGTTATTAGGAATAAGCTAGGTTAGTGGCCCAAGATTACACCCAAGTTGAAGGAATCGACTTTGAGGAGACCTTTGCACCTGTAGCACAGCTAGAAGTCATACGGATCACACTAGCTTATGCATCCTATAAAAATTTTAAACTTTTTCAAATGGATGTAAAAAGTGCATTTTAAATGGTTTTATTGAAGAGGAAGTATATGTTGAATAACCTCCCGGTTTTGTTGATCATATACATCCAAATTTTATTTTCAAACTAGATAAAACATTGTATGGTTTAAAACAAGCTCCAAGAGCTTGGTATGAAAGACTTTCTACTTTTCTTCTATCAAATGATTTTGTTAAGGGCAAAGTAGACACCACATTATTTACTAAACATGTTGGTAGTGACATTCTTATTGTACAAATCTATGTTGATGATATAATCTTTGGTTCTACTAATGTATCACTTTGCAAGGAGTTTGAATCATGTATGCAGCATGAATTTGAGATGTCTATGATGGGTGAATTGAACTATTTTCTTAAACTCCAAATCAAGAAAAGGAGTGATAGGATCTTCATAAGTCAAGTCAAGTGCACCAAGGAACTCATCAAGAAATTTAGACTTGAAGACTCAAAAACTTGCAACACTCCTATGGCTACCACTACCAAGCTTGACAAGGATGACCAAGGTAAGAGTGTAGCATAAAATTATATAGAAGCATGATTGGTAGTTTGTTGTATTTAACGGTTAGTAGGCCAGATATTATGTTTAGTTTGTGTCTTTATGCTAGATTCCAATCTTGTCCTAAAGAATCCCACTTGATTGCGGTAAAATGCATTATTCGATACCTTAAGGGCACTATTAGAATGGGTCTATGGATCCGAAGACCGGACAATTCTGAATGACGAGTTTTTTGGACACCGACTATGCGGGTTGTAGAGTGGATAGGAAGAGTACTAGTGGAACATGTCAATTTCTCGGTAATTGTCTTGTTTCATGGTCTTCCAAGAAACAAAATTCGGTAACCCTCTCAACCGCCAGGTAGAATATGTTGCGGCTGGGGCATGTTATGCTCAAGTCCTTTGGATAAAACATACTCTCCTTGATTATGATTTGCATTATGATCATATTAAAATATTTTGTGATAATACTAGTATAATTCATATGAATAAGAATGCAAAACATAATAAGACCAAGCACATAGAGATTAGATATCACTTTCTTAGAGATCATTTTGAGAAAGGTGATATTGATATTGATTATGTTTCTACTGATTTTCAACTTGTCGATTTTTTCACTAAACCACTTGATTTCAATAGATTTTCCTTTATATGTTGTGAACTCAATGTTTGTGTTATTAACTAAAGAGTTTTCATACTAATATATCCCTTTTTGATGTATGACAAAAAGGGAGAGAAATATGTTTGTCATTATATGTGTGTTTGTGTTTTGTTCTCAAATAATAAGTTTGTTTTACATCAAAGAATATGTTTTCATGTTTATTCTTTCATTATAGTCTCATGTTTTAGTATAGTATACTTGTTTAGTATAACATTATTTGAGGGAGAGTTTTTACCTCCCTTCTATATCTTGTGTTATAGCTTATATGTTTTGTCATCATCAAAAAGGGGGACATTGTTGGCCCAAAGGTTACACTCTCCAATTTATGCGTTTTGATGATAACAAAACATATAAAAGCTATTTGGTACTAATAGAGGTTCTAGTATGAAGTTCAGGTTAGTACAGATATTGATGGCTCAAGACTTCTCAAGCATGTTACAAGGTTGATGGCTCAAGAGGACTCTCTCATAGGATAAGAGCGTGATTCAGAGATGCCTACCTGTGGATCATTGTGTTATTAGTATGTTAAAGAATAGTATATAGTATTGAAGCTCAAATACCCTACACACACAAAATTGCACGTGTTTTCAAAAGATTATTTTTGACTCTTGATAAAATACTTTAAGTCCTATTTCAGTATATGCATACTTAGCTTATTGTATTTTACAAAGCCTTTACAAAAATTCCTTTGAAATAACATTTCTTCAAATCAGATTTCTAACCTGTTTTCTGCTTATGACCTGTTGCGGTCGACCGGCGGTCGACCGGCTCTGTTACAGGTCAGAACGGTCGACCGCAGTCCTGACCTATGGGTGTGCAGGTGTGCACGTCCCCGGTCGACCGAGCCGTCAACCGAACCCCCATTACGATCGACCGAGCGGTCGACCGACTGACAGACCTAAACTCTCTGTTTGGGCCCGTCGACCGGGCGGTCGACCGGAGTCAGCCAACGGTCATATTATTTGAAAACCGGTCGACCGGCCGGTCGACTGTGCTCTGTATCTCTGGCCAAACGACTAGATTTTAAACCTGTTTTAAAACGTGATTTTTATTTTAAAACGTGGATTATGCTGGATTTTGGTCAAATTATACCTGCTTAGTCCAGATAGATGTTTAGCCTTTAATCCCTACCTAAATCCTATATATAGAGGTGGGGTTGAAGTGTGAGACAATAACTATTAAAAAGTTTTTAAAGTTTGAGTATTCTTGAAAGAAGTGTTTTACTCTCAGTCTTTTATGCTCTAATCTCTATTTTATTTCTGAAGTTTTTGAATCAAATCTCTCTTCTACTTTGTTTTATTTTCACTTACAAACCTTGAGCTTCAATCCTATATATTATTCTCTAGGGTCTTGTAAAGAAAAGTTTTTCAAAAGAGAGTTTGTGGTCTTTTGATCACCATGTGATTATTGTACTTGTGGCTACACTACCACTGGACTAGAGGAGTGTGATTGAGGAGTTAGGTACTCCCTAGTGATTATAATCCTTTGTAGAAATTCTAGTGGATCGAAAATCCTTCTGGGTGAAGGTGGGGACGTAGAGCTGGGTGCTCGAACCTCGAAACAAATCTCTGTGTTTGCGATTGGTTTTCTTGTTTCTTTTACTTTCCATTCATTCATTCTTATATTGTCGATCTATACTCTTACAATAAGATTGCATTGCGCATCTCAAACTCTTATTTAGAGGAATTATGCGAAAGAAGTTCAGAGCCCTTCACGGGGTATATGGCTTTTAATCTTGCTTTGAGTGATCGTTACATCATCTCATTTTTAATTTGTGTATTATTTGTATATTGATTAGCATTACACCTATTCACGCCCCCTCTAGGTGTGATTTCATCTTGTGCACATCGGTTGACCGACCGCTGGTCCGGTCGACCGCCAGTAAGATCTGGCTGATATTTTGGGACGTGAAACTTAGTTAATTTAACATCTATAAAATCTCATAAATTCTCATAAATTTCACAAAAATACTTCTTATTAGATATTTGAAGAACAAATATGTGTGACAAAAAATCAACACATATTATAAACCATTTGAACTACTTTTGTGATATAGAAATTAATCTTAAACACGAAACTCGTATTTTCTTAAGACCAAACTTTGAAATGGAAATCCGATTTTTCCCAAAATTGTATAAATACAAAAATAAGATATTTAAACTCTTTTGAAGCATATTGTATATGGATATAATCTAATACACATGTACATGATATATCTATGTTTTTGACATGAAATCCAAAATATGTTTTGTTAATTACAAAACTCTAAAACACATGAATAGGATTATCAAAATAAGTTTTTCTAAATATATGAAGCATATATGTATATAGATGAAATCTAATATACATTAAATCATGTAAATTTGTTTTGATTCTATCTCTTCATGAAAATCATACATATGTGAACTTAAAATCCAAAATCGGTTAAACGAAAACCAAACATATTGAACTTTTGTGTTTGTGAACTTGAGCATATCAACACTATCTATCTTTACACAAGATCTAAACAAATCAAAATCTTCTTGTAGAACTCTTTCTCCAAGCTGACTCGATCCAAACATGATCCAAAGAGTTTGACTCCATCTGAGTGCTAGATGCGATCTTGACGCACGAGCTCTTGAATCTACATGTGTTAGCTCTAAAACTCTTTTATTGAAGCTAAGCACCTACTAAGATCCTGATAATAAATCTGAAACTATATAAACACAATATTATTAGTACTATAACTATATGAGTTAATCATCATCAAAACTAGAGTGATGGGCCTTTGGGCCAACAATCTCCCCCATTTTGATGATGACAAAACTCATGGAGTTATATATGCATGGATTAAAGATAAGCTTCATAGAAGATCCCCCTTTACTCATGCATAACAATAAACAAATAAATATTCAATAAACTGCATAAAGTAAACAAAAACATATATGCATAAACAAGGATACAAATATGCATATATAAACTCTCAAAATTCTTCCCCCTTTTTGTCAATTCATCAATAAAGGGGTGAGGACAATCAAACAATAAAGATGTATATGCGACATACTTTCATGAAGAGAAGAGACGATAAGTTAGCTCTCCCCTGCATACATGCACTACATGGAGAAAGGGTGACTAGGCCCTAACCCACATAAAGCATAATATACAATGTATAAGCGGAGATATTAAGCTCCCCCTACACACGTATACCACATAAGGAAGAGAGGTCAAACTCTACTATATGCGTAATACACTTCAACATGAATTTATATATAGAGAAGATGTTAAGCTTCCCTTGCATATAGGCAATATATATCAACAAAATTTGAAACCATTTTTCTTTTGTAAAACAAAATTTTGAAATTTCTTGAAGTCAATAAAATGAATTATGATATCGATGAAATCAAATTGTAGTTGACAAAAATAAAAGTTGGTACCACTTATAAAAAAATATTTTTAAGATACCAATAGTAGATTTTGATACCAATAGAAGGTGAACCATGAAGTACATTTTGATTTTATGTATTTATTTGGTATCAAAATGAAATACCAATTGAAATGATTAGCAGTTGAAATACCAATTGAAATCAATATATAAGCTTATAAAGATACCAATTAATATTTAAAAATAAGTCAAGCTTAGCATAAACTTTTTGTGCTTTAAGAATATAAAAATATTGTAAAACAAGCGCAATCAAATCATATATATGTATGTATGAAAATAGAAATACCAATTGAAATTGATATTAATTGAAATTTGAAGCATACATATATAGAAAACAAATATGAGTATACAAAATGAAATAACATGAAGATCATGTGTATAACTCATACCTACCACCCTATTTATGCACATGATAAAAGATATTCAATAAGGGTATATAAGATATGGTCGCCCATCTAACCGCCCTTTAAGGGTAGAAGTTTTCAAAAAATAAGATTTGAAAATAGTTGTAGATTGAAAACACTATCAAATGAAAAATAAATAACTAGTTTAAAGTAATTTTTGAAAAACTAGATGAAGATCCTTCAAATATGAAACCAAATCATATATCTCATGAAGTATGCGTTTTACACAAAATTGACACTCAAGTTCTAAAAGGCTTAAAAATGTACTCATAAAACAAGGTCATGAGTAAACAAAAATAATGTGAGTGCTCAAGAATCATGAATAGTATATTCATGAAAATAAAAATAAAGCTCAAAACATTAAAACATATGAAAATCATAAAAATTTATTTTCATTAAAATTAAACAAACTTCAAGGTATATGTATGTTCTATCAAAACTAAAAATATACATACATATCTCAAATACAAACGAGTCCATAATAGAATTTTACATGAAGACAAGTGACTCAAGGGTATACATATATATTTACTAGTTTTAGACAAAAATAACATATAGATGAGCAAACATGTACAAAGAATCATCAAAACTAGATTATATATGTACATGTAATGAGTACAAATGAGCAATGAAGTACAAACATATAATAATCAAGTGTAACTCATTACTTGTACAAGTATAGACACAAGTTTTAACAAAAATTATATCTAAACAAATAATCACCACATGAAGTATAAAACAAATATAATGAGTATTAAAACCATAAAATGCTAAGAATTATCAATGTAAAAGCATGTAAATAAAAATAGGAGTTAGAGATAGTTACCAAAACTAATGAACCAATCTCTAGGTCTCCAAACCATGGTGGTCCTCCCACCAAATATCCTTGATAGCGATGCAACAATTTGGTATGTTCATCTTGCTCATGCATGCACCACTAAGGCACCACACCTCTCACTTCATGTGAGAGCCCACACCTACATCAAATATAAGAGGTGGAGATTTTGTTACTCATTTCTTTTTGGGTCCACAAGGGTTAGTATTATAAGGAACTCAAACATTTTTATTTGTAAAATTTATAGAATTTAATCTATCAAAGTAAAATCTTGCAAGATGGCCTTTGCGATGACAATGTGTACAAGTGTACACATGAGCATACATAGAATCATGTGTGTGAGCATGATGAGCATGTGTATGCCGTGTTTTGTGTGCATGCATATAAGGAGCATGTTTCGCATTCCAATCGTGTGCGGTTCATGGCACATTGGCTCAAAGTGGAGCCCAAACAATTTACACTCTTCTTCAAAGCACATATATCATTTTCAATAATTGAAGAAGATGTGGAGCAAATAACATGTTTACCAATGGAAGAAGAGGCAATAGGAACATGACAAACATGAGCATCAAAATTATTTTTCAAAGAAGTATTTTCTTTTGAAACAAATTTCAATTCTTTTGAAATATAAGCAATTTTATTTTTCAAAGAATTGTTCTCTTTTATAACAAAATCAAGTTTTGAAGACAAAACCTTATTATTCTTCAAGACATCATCAAAATCATTTTTATTCTTCAAAATTTTATTTTCCTTTAAAACAAAGTCAAGTTGGATTTTCAAGGAGTCTCTTTCACTTGAAATGTCAACCCTTTCTTGTGAAACCATGTTTAGCTTTGAAAATAAATCTTCATTTTCTTCTTTTAATTTAAGACTTTTCTTTTTCAAAAGTTTGTATTTTTCTAGTAAGTTTTCACAAAATAGGGAAAGTTCTTCATTTAAGGCATCGACATCCATATTGTCATCACCTGAAGAAGTAGAACTATCATCTAGTTGAGTGTCCTAGTTTACCTCAAGGGAGTCATTCCCTTGGACCATGTAGCAAGCTTGATTGGACTCGTCTTCACTAGATTCTTTCTCCACATAATTTGTCATTTGAAGCTTAAGAGAGGTCAATATATTCCACACTGCAAAAGCGGAATCACAATGAGAAATCATAGATAAATGTTCTTTGCTAAGGAATGCTTTAGTGTATCTAGGGCTTGTGCATTCGCCTCAATATACTTGTCATTAAAAAATAAGGTTTTCTTGGTAATGGTAAGATAGACATATAAACCTAGAGCTTTTAAGTAAGCACTCATCCTAAATTTCACATATCGATGTTAGAAACATCAAATATGAGAGGAGCAAGGTGATCCATGAGTGTATAAACTATATGTGTGCAAATGCAATACTAGATTAGCAATATAAGATATCATTCCTAGGTGGTTAAACCTAATATCAGGAGCGTAGGTTCTGATACCAATTGAAAATACACCTAGAGGGGGGTGAATAGGTGTACTAGCTAATATAATGACAAATGATGCGGAATTAAAGATCAATTACAACACACTATGCGTAACCAAAAAGTGTAGCCAAATTTTCGGTGACAGACTTTGAACTATCTCCTCTAGATTCCTCTAAATAAGATTTGAGGTGCAATATGAAACTCTCTTAGTTCAACACAAGTATGAGCACACAAGGAATACCAAGCATGTAAGTGATATGAACAATATAAAGTAATACAAGATATAAGAGAGATAGAATTTAGAGATAGTGGATCAAACACAAATACCAATATATGTTTCGAGATTCGAGCCACTGCTTTACGTCCCCACCTTCACACAGAAGGATTTCCACTACGTCCACACAGGGCCTCCCACAAAGGGAACCTCCACCGAGGAATTTACAATTACAAACTTAGAAGTACACAACTCCTCTCTCCAACACAACCACCTCTACACAAGAGGCAAGGCACAAAGCCAAAATAACAATCACCTCTACACAAGAGGGATAAAGGCACAAAGCAAAACTTCACCACAATCACCTCTACACAAGAAGGATAGCCACAAACCCAAAGCACAACCACCTATACACTAGAGGGATATGCACAAAGCCAAAGCGAAGGAAAGATTACAACTTGGTGATCACAATAGGCCACAAACAACTCTTGGTGATCACAATAGACCACAAATAATTTTTCCCACAAAAACAAGATCCTATAGATAGGATAAAAATGATAACTCAAGTGTGAGAAAACAAGGTGTTTGGAAAAAATCACAAAGAAAAATACTTGGGAAAAATACTAGATAGAGATAAGAATAAAGATGCAAAAATAATTTCCAAAGACTCTATTTTTCTTTAATTTTTCCAACACTTGAAAACAAAATAAAAATAAATCTTTTTGGCAAAAAACTCTTTTCAAACTTGTTGCAAAACTCTTAGAAGATAGGAAGAAAAACTCTTTAGAAATCCTGTAGAAAACAGCCCACAAAACCCTTTTATATAGGGTTGGGAAAAAACTAGACGTTGGCAACCAGAAAGGTCCAAAGTGCCCTTCCGGTCGACCGGCCCAACGGTCATATTTCTAACTGTTGTGCCTCCGGTCGACCACCCGGTCGACCGGTAGTACCCGAGAGTGGAGTACTTTCAGTCGGTCGACCGTGCAGTCGACCGGCCGCTTGGCTGGTCCTGTGCACGTCTCTTGTGCACATCGGTGACCGGTTGACCGACCTCTGTCCGGTTGACGTCCGGTCGACCGCCAGTAGGATCTGGCTGATATTTTGGGACTTGAAACTTGGTTAATTTAACATCTATAAAATCCCATAAATTCTCATAAATTTCACAAAAATAAGTTATTGTTAGATATTTGAAGAATAAATATGTGTGACCAAAAATCAACACATATTACAAACAATTTAAACTATTTTTGTGAGATAGAAATTAAGCTTAAACATGAAAACCGTATTTTCCAAAAACCAAAATTTGAAATAAAAATCCAATTTTCCCCAAACTTGTATAAATACAAAAACAAGATATTTAAACTCTTTTGAAGCATATTGTTTATGGATATAATCCAATACACATGTACATGATATATCTATGTTTTTAATATAAAATCCAAAAATAGGCTTTGTTAATTACAAAACTCTAAAACACATGAATAGGATCATCAAAATAAGTTTTTTCTAAATATATGAAGTATATATGTATATGATGAAATCTAATATACATTAAACCATGTAAATTTGTTTTGATTCTATCTATTCATGAAAATCATACATATGTGAACATGAAATCCTAAACTGGATAAACGAAAACCAAACATATTAAACTTTTGTGTGTGTGAACTTGAGCATATCAATACTATCTATCTTTACACAAGATCTAAACAAACCAAAGTCTTTTTATAGAACTCTTTCTCCAAGCCGACTCAATCCAAACATGATCCAAAGAGCTTGACTCCATTCGAATGCTAGATGCGATCTTGACGCGCGAGCTCTTGAATCTACATGTGTTAGCTCCAAAACTTCTTTGTTGAAGCTAAGCATCTACTAAGATCCTGATAGTAAATCTGAAACTATATAAACACAGGATCATTAGTACTATAACTACATTAGTTAATTATCATCAGAATTAGAGTGATGGGCCTTTGGGCCAACACATATTGCATTGCATATAGTTAGGACAAACACGTGGGTGATTTACTCTCTTTGTGTGTTCATTCTTATCTATATTGCACACTTGCACGAATTGAACTTAAGGGTAAAACCCAATACGATATAAGGTGGGGAAGTCATTACCCTCTCTTAACCCAAAAATCACCTCCCCACATACACAACCCAAGCCTAAATAAAAATTGCTAGATGTTGGCCCCTAGGGACATCTCGGACTCATTTAGGAGGTTGACTTAAGGGGAAAGTTGTTAGAGTTTGACTCTTGTCAAATCGGTGTTTAAAGTTGAGGATTGAGAGGTGAAATCTTGAAGAACAGTGGTTTGGCATAATTAGGCTTGTTGCTCTGGCACGGATACCTCCCATGGTCTTGCCCCTACCTGGCCGATTAACTTGTGGTCAGATTCTGACAATGTACCCCCGTGGACAGTCAACCAGTTAGAAATCGTCTAGGTCTAAGTCAACCCTAGTATATGTTTGTTTTCTTTTTCCTCTTTCTTTATTTTTTGTTAGTTTGTTTTTTATAAATTGTGAAATAGATTTTAACAATAACATTTTTTTCAATCCTAATATGAATCTATATTTCACCCCAACCTCATTTGACTTGGATAACTCCGATCTGGCTGTGTACAACATGAACCAACCATATATATCGAATTGAGATTATCCGACTCAATATGTGATCCAGTCCCAATACTATGAACAATACTGGAATAATCATTACTGCTCTTCACAGAGTTAGTGGGAATACAACTCTCCCGAGTCATATGGTCAACCACCTTACCAAGATCCAGCTTCATATACTCCTCTCGAATAACTATTAGAAGAACCAATTGACTGGAAAAAGAGGATGGAAGCCTTAGAGGAACTCGAGCGACGAATTCAAAATCTAGAAGACTCAAAATCTCATTAAAGTTTTCAAATCCAAGATCCTTACTCTATTTTCTAAGTCCCACAGCAAGAAGAACATACCGACTTAGAAAAGAGTACGGAATCCATGATTCAAAGCCAAAGCGTTCCTTTTAATATAATAGAAGCTAGATTTAGTCAATTGGAAAACATATGTAGGAATAAGGAAACTCTCCCTATCCAATATTTGACTATTCCTAACACTTCTAATCATATTTATGAAAATCAAGAATCATGAAATCTTGAAGTCTTTGACCAAGATTCAATTTCACTACAAAAACTTAAACTTGATCAATATCAACCCATTGGCAAATTGGCAAGTTTTTATTTCAATGAAATTGAACTTGAATATGAATGTGAACCAGGCCCACTACTTTGTGATTAAATTCCAAATTTTGAATCTATGTTGACTCTGGCATCCTTACTCAAGTTGGACCTATTGCCCGAGCCAACATTGATTCTTGTATCCATAAATTTTGAAATTGAACCATTTCTTTTGGATAGTCACTCTTCGATGGGAATAGAATGTGAAATTAAATTCTTTGATTTGGACTCAACTCTTGAACCCAAACCGACTCTCGAACCCAAAGTTGATTTTCCCGAGTTAGTATTGGTTCCCGAACTTTTCATTTCAAATCCCAAATCATCCATTCCACAAAATCACATTCTATTGTTGGACCAAGGTATTGACCAGAATGACTCAGTAATGATCTTCCAAGATTGGTCATGTAAAGAGAATAATTTTCATGATAGGATCTTGCATGATCCTATTAAAATTGGGGATTGTAAATATGCTAATAAAAAAGAGGGCAATAAAGGTGGATTCCGTGAGCCACTTTATCTTGATTAGGTAGCAACGCTTGGCCCAATCAGACCACCACCGGAACCACCACCATGAGGTAATTTTTCTTCCCTTTTCAATTTTTTCATGTATATACACATTCATGATGCGTTGAGGACAATGCATGAGATAAGTGTGAGGGAGGGTTTAATAACGTAGATTATTTTAAATTTTCTTTCTTTTATATTTCCTTTTAGGAAAATTTTAAAATTTTTTTTGTATAAAAACTCTTTTCTTTTCTTTTTACAAAACTTTTTGAATTAAGAGAAATAGTTTTGACTTATTTTTAAGAAAATTAAGATTATCTTAGGAATCAGGAAGACCTAAAATTATGAATTTTTAAACCGAGTCAAAATTATAGATCTTGTTTAAATTTTAAAATAAGAAAGTAAGATTGAAAAGATAATTTGATCTTGAATTTTTTGCCTTAGATATATGCACTTCACACTTACACAATTTTTTGGAATTGAAACAAAGACAGAAAATGCTAGAAAAAATATAATATATATATATATATAATGACGATAAAATTACTTATTGAAGCTGGGTAGTTATGCCTCAGGAAGCATGATTATTCATGCCTAAAATGGCGGACAAAAATAAAATAATCTTCTTTAGTTTTGTGGCCTTGTTTACCCGAGTCCTTAAACTCGATGGATATTTTCTCATCTGGTACCCTAAAACTATCTAGTTTGGGAGTCACTTGCTAAAGGCTTACTACCCGGATAAATAAGAAAACCTATGAAAACTAAGGGAAAAAAGAAAAAAAAAGAAAAAAATAAATATACACAAATAAATGGCATGAAAGTTTGAGTGAATATCCCAAAAATCTTTACAGTTCACAAAGTGCATATTTTTCTAAGAGTTTTATGGAAAGATCAAAGAATCAATTCAATTTTAAATTCTTATATTTAATTTGTAACAAGATTTTGCATTTAGACTTAGTTTAAGAAAGAATAATTTCTGGTTAACCTATGATCTTGGATCACTTAAATTTTTCGCAAAAATATTTTTACACTTTTCTCTATTTCAAAATGCGTTTTCAAAATACTAATATTTGATTCCTTTCTTTATGGATTTTGTGGGTGTAATCCGCTGAAAACTCTCAGGAGACAAAACTCCTCCTCTAGGGGAAACCTAGAGGTTTAACAGCTTGTTGCACACGCTCTGTGCAGCCACGTCACCTGCGAAAGTGGTATAATAATCTTCTTAGTTAGTTTTTTGTTTTGCTCGGGGCAAGCAAAAGATAAGTGTGGGGGTATAATTAGTCTCTAAAATTACATATTTCATACCAGATCTTTACATTTATTTAATTTAAATCCTGTTAATAACACCTGTCTTGTATGTTTCTAGGTCCATGGCATGAAATGAAGAAGCCCAAAAATCCCATTTAATTCGTGATCAAAAGCCTATAAGAATAGCCATTAACCTTGGAGGGTAATTTCGTCAAAACCGGGGGCCCAAATCCAGATTCTAGGAAGTACAGCCGACAAGGGGGACAAGCCGGGGGCGTGCAGCAAGCGGCGCCACATGCGCAACCTAGGATTGCTTTAGAAACACGACAATTGCTGCGTTTCCGCGGTAATTGCGTGGAGCCGCGCATCGTGATTTGACGCGTGGCTCTGTACATGTACCCTAGTGGCCCCTTTCGTCTATAAAAACCCTAGGATTTTTAGAACTGAAGAGGAGGAGGAGTTTTGAGGAGTTTTTAGGATAGTTTTTAGGGTTTTCTTCTCCATGTAGTAGTTTTTATGGTAGTTTAGGTTAGTTGTTCTTCTTCTTCCTCTTTTATATTTTTCATTTCTTATAGATCTTGTAATAGGAGAGAGAGTAATACATGGGTGGAAAGCAAGAGTGTTTGTAATGGAAGGTGACAATCTATGAAAAGTTCTCCCTTTATCTCTCCTTATTTTCTTCTCTCTAACTCTTTTTACATGTTTAACTAATTTTCTCTCATGGCAACTAACTACTAACTACTAACTTATTAACTTCTTACTTAATAATCCACATGAATCTAATCACCTCTACTTGGCCTTTTTCTTGCAAGAGCCATTGATAGCTCATGATGATGGATTCTAACACTCTAACATCCTAACTCTCTGATAAGCTAACATTACTTTATTTCATGCCTGCTCTTATTTAGTTTTGATGATTTAAGTATAACTTGCACTTGTTTGTTGAGTTTGGATGTGATGAGTTATCTATGGGTCATACTTTGAAACGTTCTTGAACTAAGAACTAGTGATGGCCAATGATACATGTGAGGCAACTATTACTAAGAGGTTAGCATGGTTAGTGAAGCCATTAGTAGTTAGTAGTTATGAGTTTTCTTTCTCTTTTTACTTTATTTTAGAAATATATCAAAAATCACAAAAATCATCTTTTCTATGTTTTTCACTTCTTTGTTTTCATCGTACTCTTCTCTTTTCATTCTTTGTTTTCTTTTCTTTTAATTCTTTAAAATGTTGAAGAACCTTTAACACACACATGAACATTCCGGTAAATCTTCTATCGCTTTCCGTCCCTGTGGATTCAACCCGTTTAGCCTCTATGCTATAACGAAAGTATCGAAGAAGCCAAAGCACACACTTTTAACTCGTGATTTCAAAACATACACTTTTCATGCACGATTTTTCTTCCGAGCATCAGTCAGTATCTATCTGTATTGGGTTATCAGATATCATGTAATATCAGGAATGGAAGTGATATTTGGAATTCAGGTATAGGTATTTTAATTATGCAATAATGATTATCAATACCGTCTTGACATTTCAATCATCTCTCTACCAGTGTCACCCATCACTGGCAATCCATACCAGAGTAATACCAATGTATAACCTCGATAGAACTTACTCGAATCTGCTATGTTGTAACAAAACCCTAATAAAGGAGAGACCAAATGGCCCACGTTCCTAACATCATTACTATTGGGTTGTTATATTCTTATTGTTCATTCGATACATATGTCTCGGTATGTGTTTCTGGGACACATACATCCACATATGAATAAGATGAGCTAAGTTTATTGGAAACTGATGGGGATCAACTATATCAGTTCATAATGGGCCCTGTCATACCCGGGACAACGGCCTCAGTGTGATTGGATCTGGCCTCCAACCTGGCTGCTAAGCCATAACAGTATCAATAATAGTAGGATCAGTACAGGGTGCCAGTACACCCCACCCGGTCTCCTGTGGCCTCAGGTAGATCTGAAATAGTAGTTACAACATCGAACCATTACGAAGCCGTATATATTGAAGTCAACAGTCTCCCCTATCCCAAGTGTATGTGGAACCAGTTATTATAACTAGTTCATTGTACAGTTCTCAGTGTATGTTCATGATATACCATTTATGGGGATCACCAGGAATTCAATATCAGGAGAATAGTAATCAGGAGATGTGAGATTCTAGAGGCAGCCCCCGAGGATTCAAGAGGTGGCCCCATCATTAGGACATGTGATGTGGCACTTTGTTCCACGTGGAACTTATTTCCACACATCAAGCATGGGATTCTAGAGGTGGCCCCCGTGTTGTTTCACTTGACACTTGTTCCACATACCAAAGCATTAAGAGGATCATGTATCAGGATTCAGTAGTGATTCCCTGTAAAGCGTAATCATGATTCAAGTATTATATTCAGTCAGGAGTTACGGTACCAAGTCTAGAGACAATGTAATGTAATATATCAGAAATTATGGTACCGTTTAGTAATCAATATCCATATGTCCGTTTAGTAATCAATATCCATATGTCAGGTGTAATGTCAGTATTAGTTGCCAGTATCAGTAACAGTAATCAGTGCCAATAACAGATATTATGTCGGGTAACCCATGTCTAATATCAGTAGCATATCAATATCAATATCAGTAATATCTATATCAGTATCCAGTTAATAACATTAAAGCAGCACTATAGCTATGCGCACAAACAAACAGAGCAAGCAGTGTTGGGGCTAGATCAGCGAACAGTGTTTAGGCACTAAAGCCCCCAGTGAAACTCCAGAATGACCGGTCTTAATATGCGATTCTAAAATCCGACAGAGTTCCACCTTAGCGAGTCTAGCGAATAAAGCGTTGAGCGATTGGTCCTGCTTACTAGGCGGTAGTGATAAAAATGGAATTAACTGTTAAAACGAAACTAAGCTGTTAAAAACCTCAAAGAGGTTAGTTAAGCCCAGAGGCTGTGCCGGAGGCAGTATATGTACCTGCAAAAGATGTTTGTACCACACACAGGAAATAAATAATATAATAATCACAAACACAAGCACAAGTCCCATATTGTTCTCCTGAGTCGGGTACCCTCTGCTCCCAGTCACTACGAAACCCAAAGGCAATGGGTGAATTGCAAAGCGATCTCTCAGATGATATCCAGAACGGATAAAACATCCGAGGCATAGAACCCCCCAATCCGGCTACCACGAAAACCTAATGGTAGTGGACGGTGGCGCCGGCCTGTTGCCCTTGGATACCCGGGAGGCGTCTCCCAGGACTACGATCTCAGAAGGGAAGTTTATCCCGAGGGTCTTTATCTGCAACCTGCACCACTGTTAGTCCCAAATGCCAAAAATACAGATAATTGCAGAAAATACATTTTAATTCCAGACAATTACAGGAAATTTCTAAAAATACACAGAAAATTTCTAAATACTCTGAAAATACATATAATACGTAGAAAATTTCTAAATACATTAAAAATCTTAAAAATACACAAAATAATTCTAAAAATATACAGAAAATTTTTAAAATGCAGGAAATTCATAAAAATACCCAGATAATTTCTAAAAATTACAGAAAATTTCAAGAAATGCCCAGAACATGAAATATGCATGTATGTATACAAATATATGTGTACAAGTTCATATGTACACATATGCAATAAGGAAAAAGTACTCGCCTAATCGGGAAAGTACCCGATATCACGTGCATGTGTGCACGTGTATGCACGTGTGTATGTGTGAGGAATTGGTCAGGACATGAGCTGTAGGGAGGTAGGGAGATATATGGAGTGAGTTTTAGAGAGAGAAAGATGGGGAAAACCTATTTTTTAGAGAGAGAAAATTAGGGTTTAATATTTCAAGAGAGAGAAAAGGAGTATGGGGTATGATGGGTTGTGAGGGATAGAGGAGAGAGAGGAGTAGCCTCCTACAGATGGCGGCCTTGCACAAGTGAAGAGAGAGTGAGGAAATGAAGAGAGAGAAAATAGAGTGAGAAATTAGTGTTGCAAATATTGTTAAATTGAAGAAAAATCTGAGAAAATCATGGAATGTAGAGGGACTTGAGGGAATCCATTGGGGGTAACCAGCCATGAAGGTATGAAAGGAGAAGAGAGAAAAGTTAGAGAGAAGTTAGAAAGAAGAGAGAGAAAGAGTGTTTTTAGGGGTTTTTAGTGGATAAAGCTTATAAGAAAAATATGGGAAGTGTGTTTAGTGCTAGAGAACATATTAGAATGAATAGTAGGTAACCATGAACCTGTAGAATTATTGTTGGAATTTTAGAGTGTGGGTATTTCTAGAGAGATAAAAGGGGGTTTTAACCCACTTTTAGAGAGAGAATGAGTTCGAGAAAATTTTGGGGAGTTACGGAAGGTGGAAGAGATGTTATAGAGGTGGTAGAATAGTTGTAGGAGATGGTGGTAACATAAAATGATTTTTAAAGGATTTTTTGAAGCCTTTTTGGTGATTTTTTAGAGAGAAAATGGTGGAGGAGGGATGGAAGTGGCCGGCCATGGGTTTACAGGGGAGGCTTGTAGAGGAAGGCAATACCTTGGCTTTTCAAGAAATTTGGAAAAAGAAATGAATTTAGAAAAGGAAGAAAAGGAAAAGAGAAGGAGAGAGAAAATAATTTAATTAAATAATTATTTAAAAAGAAAAATTGTGAAATTTCTAGTATAGAATCTGGTGCCAGTGCAAAGTCTCGCACAAAAATTTGAGTCAAACGGAGAAAAATACGTACATAAAATGACATTTGTACGATCAAAACATTGAAAACCGTAAATGGATACATATTCTAGAATCAGAGAATTACAATGGTGGTTGCCAAGTGGTCATAACGTGATAGAAGCGAAGATAGTAACATAAGAGCTTTGTCTTCTTCTTCTAACTTAACCTCTAGAGCTAGCATGTCGCTTAAAATTTTATTAAAAGCATTGAGATGCTATAAAATAGGCGTACATTTCTTCATCCGAAGGTTGTATAACTACTTGTTCATGAAGAGCTTGTTCGACAAACTCTTCATCAGTAAAAGCTCTCCAGCCTACACCAAAGACCACCAGTTGTCTCCTCGTTCATCACGTTATAGAGGATCTGATCTGATAGGCACAGTATGATCATCGCCTTTTGCGCGAAAGTTGATGTCGTTCCACTCAACATCCTCCATCTTCGATGATTTCTTCTTAATACCAAGTAGGGCCTTATGTGTGCACTTATTCACAAGCAATGATGTTACTCGCATCTTCCACAATAGGAAGTTGGACTTCCCGTCGAATTTCTCCACCTCGAACTTGATTGTCGCGGTCTTCTTGCTAGCCATCGCTCTGATACCAATTGTTGATGATCTATCATCGATCAAACAACAGAGAAACACCGAGTTGAAGACTCGACAACGAAAGTGTAAAAAATCTACCACTAGCAAGCAATCACGATACAACCAAAAAACACAAGATTTAACGTGATTTGACAATGCGCCTAAATCCAAGGGGAGGAAAGGAGAGATCTTTATTGAAAACAGAGAAGAAAATACAAGAGTTAACAAGGAGATCTCTCTCTCACAACTCTCAATGGTGGAAAACAGAATTTCTCTTGAATTCTTGACACACCTTTGAAAGGCCACCCCAAGGGCTTTATATAGGCACCTAGGATGATCTTAATCCAATACGACCCAAATCAGCATCTCCTTAGAGAAATAGGAAACTCGTACTAAATCAAAACAGGAGACAGATTCGTTTTAGAAAACTGTTAAAACCTGAATTCTTCTCCAATGAATATGAGGACAGATCTGTATTAGAAAACTGTCAGAACCTGAATTCTTCTCTAATAAACATGAGGCACTCCAAATACTAACACTCCCCCATTCCCGTCCCCCCCCCCCCCAACCTCCCCCCCTGCGATCTCCCCGGTCGCCCCCCCATCCCGGCCGCTCCGGCCTCCCCCCGGATCTCCCCTCTCCTTCCCCTGGCCTCCATCTCTCCTCCCCCTCCCCCTTTCCTAATCTATTTGGCCGGATTCTGGCCAAACAGCGTGGGGGAGGGGGAGATGGGAAGGGAGGAGGAGGGGAGATCCAGGGGGAGGAGGGGTGAGGTTTCGCCGACGAGAGGGGGAGAGTTCGCCAGGGAAAGGGGAGAAGAGGGGAGATCCGGGGTGGAGGGGGGAGGGTTCGCCGGCGATGGGAAAGAGGAGGAGGAGGATGAGAAATAGGTATTGTGGCCATTTTTATTTCCTTTTTTGGGGCGCCTTCATCAAATTTGGGGGTGCTCTAATCCATAGGGTGTCTTCCTCATTCTTGTGGGTGGCAATATACGTTCACGGGTTATAGTTTACCTTGTGCCCATGTTGTATTTTACAATTTACCTTGTGCCCTTGCCGTACGGTATAATTTACGTTCTGTTTGCAATCCTCACAGCAATTAATTCAACAACACAAGTACGGTATAACAATAACTACAAAATGAAATTATTAGAAAATACTGATTGCAAGTAAAATCAAACAGGAATGAAAAACCTTATTAACTCCATGAGAAAGCTATAGGAACGCTGTGTTGGATGTTGGAGTTTGATGCATGTCAGCGTATAAAGAGAGATGTATAACGCAAAAAGCGAAAGTTTTGCCACAATAAGAACAACTGTAATCATGCTTTAAAATCTCGCTAATCGGTATTGTCAATGGGTTTAGTATCAATATCGGCTGTCAATATCAATATTAGTAATATTGGTCATAAAAGCAATTGACCCCAATATCAGCCAATATTATAAGGTTAATATCATATAGGGTACCTCAAATCCCGAAACTATATTGCCAATATATTGGAATTGACCAATATTTGAAACCATAATTGTAATAAATCAAAAGAAGAAAAATGAATAATTGTAAGCATGATGTCCTCGCTCAAGGGAGATGAACTATGAACAGCAGCAACAGCCAGACTAGATTCCAAAAGTCATAGGGCAAATATGCTTCAACGAAATCATAGCAACAGTATGCTGAAGAATGTTCTGCTGCAAAGCATGAAATCATGCATGAAGCCAATCTTGTTAAAAAGTTCTGTCAGTGGATCCTATTGACATCTTATGCTTGTTGCAAAGTTGAATTCCTGGAAGAAAGGGGAAACAAGGATGAGAAACAAGGATGGTATCTTCATAATGCATTAACGAAATTCACAATTAGATGCCATGGGTTTCGTTGTTTCCTGCTTGGTACTTCGAAGGACGCCAATGTCTCCCATGCTTGATAAGATCTGTAAATGAACATAGGCAGCTTGTCAAGATGTTATGGCAAGAACAACTTTGAAGGCATGATATCTGATGATCTAAAATAGTTTTGCATAAGTTAGTTTGGGGATAAAGGGCTAAAGAAGTGAAAAAGTTTAACACACAGAAAGCCTTCATTGTGGAACCACCTCAGTGCTAGATCCCCAGTTTCATCATGATCAAAATACCACCAAAGAACTGTAAATAGATATTCAGTGCTCGGAGAAACTTTAGTCCATCAACAAGAAGTCTGTTCTGTTAAAGAAAAATAACTTGTAAGACCATCATCTAGTGCCTGGCTCTGAAATGCCTACATCCAATAATTCATCAGCTATTCATGCTTTAAGGTGCTGATAATGATGAATGATGTTGATCATTCATTGGAATGTCTCACCATACGCGTTAATCGTAATCAGTTGGAACAACCATTAGACCATGTTCTGGATGCCTTGAAAATAGTGCAATTGTTTGATATTATTGTGATGTGACAGGTGTATATGTGTATGGAAATTGACAAATAAAACACTCAAACACACTTTCACCAGTATGAAATGATCGTTGATAAGAAATGATTAAAACTAATAATGCAGAAATGAGTTAAATAAAATAACCTCCAATTTCAATTGTAAATCAATTAAAAATAATAAATATGTAGGAAAAAGATTCTACGATCAACATTAAACCTAGCGAAATCAAAGATAAGCAGATACGTGTTTGTGCACAGCAGTTAAATTGATAAAAACTGAGAGATTAAAATATCAGACTCGAAATAACTGATTTGAATAAGAATTGTACCTAAAGAGGATTAAATATGACCTCAATGTCCTTGTGATGATTGTAGATGTGTAGAGCGCACTTTCACAAATCAAAGGCTTCGAACCTTGCGTGATTTGGACTTCAAATGAATGAGATATGGCCTGAAAATCAACTTATTTGCTTATTGGGTCTGTTTTGCTTAATAGGTTTACTGTTCATTGCGGATCTTATTACCGTAACATTTAGGTTTACTGTAGCAGCGGTATTATAATTTTTTTTTGATTTTTTTTCTAGGATTTTGAGTCGGAATTGGAGAAATAGAACTAAGATTTAGAATAGCACTTAAAGATCGAAGATAAGAACTAGGGTTTAGAAGAGGAGAGAGAAGATATGGAAGAAGATAGGCAAGTTAGGTTTTCACATCACTAATCTAGAGTTTCTCTAAACACACAAAAGAGATATTAGGGAGAGAACTCATCAGTTACAAATTTTGTAAAAAATTTCATAAACTTCTTTTTTGCCTTCATTGATTGATATGAGAAGTGTTTTATATACTTGTACAAAATTGAATACAACTCAAAGTAAAACTCTTAATCAAAATAGAATTACAATTTCAAATTTTGAAACTAAACTCCTAATAAAAATATAACTCTAAAATAAAGAAACTCAAAATAAAGAAACTAAAATCCATAAAGTTCTACTACTAGTAGGAAAGTGGAAAGAGGCGTCTTCTCCACGGGTGATACATGTGACGATGTGGCTTGATGTCCGCATTATATTGTCTATAAATTAAGTAATTTTTTTAACGAGGAGGAAGAATACCAAATCTCATGATATCATGAGTATAAATCTCATAATCGAAAATTTGAATATGTTTACAATATCCCCAGTTGAGTTTTTCAGCCTCTCAATCTAAGTTATCTTCCACTCAAGGCCTCCCGCGTGATTCAAGTATGGAGTTGATATTTTGAGATAAACTGTTAGCCCACAAGTTATCTGATTAAGATTTTGGGTGCAGCAATTTTTTAACTGACACTACAACAAAAAAAAAGATTTCACGTCGGTTTAAAACCGATGTGAAAATAAAATAGTGTACCGATGTCTATGCGGCCAACGTTGTAAGATGGGGGCAAAGATGTCGGTTTTAAACCAATGTTAAAACTTTATTTTTATTAAAAAAGTAATAAAAAAAATCTGCCATCCGCTTCATCGTATTCCTCCACGATGTCATCGCCGACCGCTGTGAGAAGCTCGACATCATCTCGAATTCGAGCCCAAAATTATCATTATCATCATCAAACTCAAAACATTTTAAACTAAAAAAAATTTAATCCAATCTTTACATTTCACAAAAACTCAAAGTATTATTATCATAATCATCAAACTTATTATAATCAGCATCATCAAACTGTAAATCAAAACTTTACACTCCAAAAAAAAAAAAAAAATCCAATCGCTGAAAATCCAACCACGAGCTCCAACACCGCAACCACGAGCTCCACTGCCACCGAGCTCCGCCACCACCATAAGCTCCACCATCACCACCGAGCTCCACCGCTCCCATGAGCTCTACGAGCCACTGAGTATAAGCTGGGCCAATAAAAATAAACCATTATAGCGGAGAAAATCTCTAAACTCCACGAGCCACCAAGTATGATCCTAGTCTTTGAAAATCTCATGTTAACCCTAGCTGCAGTAGTAGCACCAAATTAAGTTTCTAATAAAGCAACTAAGTAAGCGTTAAAAGAATTCAATAAAATTTTACAACTGTCTTTCGTGTTGCTTTGCTCGGAGCAGAGCTCCCCACTGTGGCTCGTGGAGGCGTTAGAGCTTGCTGGAGCTCGTGGAGGCGCTGGACGAGGGCGGAGGCGAGCTTGAGGAGGCACTGGGCGAGATAAAGGGAGAGAGATCAGATGGGTTTTGAGATCCATGGCGAATTTGAGGGGGAAAGAAGCGGTGGCGGGGAATTTCATTTTTTGGAAAAATTTGAGAGGGAAAGGAAACCAACGTTGGTTCATAAAATAAACCGACGTGTTAAGAACTTAAATTTTTTGTTTTGTTTTACTTTCGACTTCGGTTCTTCAAAAAACCGACGTCGTAAGTTTTTCATATGTCGGTTTATTTAGAACCGACGTGTTGAGTTTTATTATTATTATTATTATTTTTTGGTTTGAGATTTTGCGTCGGTTTCATAAAGAACCGATGTCATAAGTTTTTCAATATATTACAAAAATGCCACCGCCTTTATTTTTTAAGTTTCTACGTCGGTTCTTTGGAAAACCGATATCGTAATTCAAATATTATAAAAATGTCACTGCTTCTTTTTCACATTATTGTGTTACTGAAACTAACGTCAAACATGCAACGTGAAAAGCTAATTCTATGCTAGTGAGAAAATAAATTTGTGCAGATTATACCACCACAGCTGCACGCATTCGTAGAAGCAGGACTCCTTAAAATATTTTCACCCTTTCATTTCAAATTAAATAATACAATGCACATCAAGAATCTGCCTCCATTGACGATTTCTTTTACCAAATTTATAAAAGTTTGGTCCTCCTGGATATCATTGTTTAAACCTTCAAACTGCTGGGTCATGGACAACACTCTTTAGAGAGCTCCATGGTTAACCTATTAAATTATACAGATAGCTATATATCTACAAAAAATGCTTCAACTTGAGACATTCATAGACAAGGCAAAGTGACTAAGAAAGGACTTGCCATAAAATCACCATAGCTAGCTTGCAGGTTGCACTATAACCAGCTTCTGTTGCCATACAGTTTAAACTCCCAGAGAGAGCTACCCTCCATGATTACAAGAAGATGAAAGGGGAACTGGATGAAAAGACAGATGACAGGGTTAAATGGATGCTAACTGCCTTTGCATCTTGTACTTATAAAACTAAATTGTTTATACCTGGTTTTAGAAATAAAAGACACACAAGTTCAATCATAATGCAGGACACACACACCCACACACATAACTTTTACTAGAGGGTATTTGAAGTGTTAACAGATCAAGTCGAACAATGTAGGTTTTAATTTAAACTGAGCCTTCTTCTTCGTATTACATACACGAAAAATATTGTCGCCATGTTTGTCACTCAATCATGACTGCCTTCTTATTATCAGGTTGAGCTTCCAATTTGGTCTGCATATTATCACATCCTTCCTGCTTCTGCTCAACAATGCACGTTCATAGGAAGAACACTGGTAAGAAATATGTACTCTGAACATAGGTGCAGGTTCAAAGATGTATGTGAAACTTCAGAAGAAAATTGATATTTGATGGAAATATTCATGTTTTTACTCATCAGATATCAACTAACTCCAAAAGGAGCACATAGTTCAAGCCATGTCCAAAAATGTGTCCATAAAAAATATGCAAGATACAATTCCTAGTAATGCAGCACAATGAAAACGTAAATATTACAAAATCAGATTAAACAAAGTGACAGTTCTAAATAACATGAAGTGATGAAACTAATTGAATGCAGAGTTTCAAACAGTGTTGCAGAGGAGGCAAGCAGAAGGGTGGGTCTTAGGTTTTGTGGCTTTAGCAGCAAAAAGTGCCAAGGCTATGTTTAAAAACTAAAAAGATTTTTTAAAAAGTAAAAATAGAAAGATTTGAAAACAAAAGAAACTAAGAGACGAAACCGATAATTTTTATGATTTACATGAAGCTTAAAGATAAATAGAAAAATGTACAAAAAAGCATATTTGAATAAATATAAATATGTCATCATATATAAGGTTTAAAGAGACAATTTTAAGTCTAAAAGACAACAATGGACTTATAAAGATTCCATTAATCAATCATTTAATATCACAATTTACAATTTATACAAGAGTTAAGAAATTTACCCTAATCCAAGGATTAAGAGGATGCATTTAAACACCAAAACATGTAATGTGCAAAAGGAAAATGCGTAAAGAAAGAAAATAGACACTCAAGAGCCAAAAAGTGATGGGAATCCATTATAAAACATAAAATAGTAAAAACAATAGAAAATACAGGGAAAACAGAAATCAAAGAAAAACTTTAAACAATTTACATTAGTTTATATGCAGTAAGTACAATCAAGTCTCGTAAAGAAACAACAACTCGGTAATTATACAATTTGAAGAGTAAAGAGAACAATAAACATTAATACAAGAATTAAGAAAGGAACATAATACATAGAATAGAAAACCTAAAAAAAAAGGACAAGCAAGAGTGTTACACCACAATCATTAAATAACAAAAAATAACCTTTGAAGACTTGTAGGAGTCTTTGTTATCACTAGAGCCTTAACCAATCAATATAGCTGCCATCAAGAGGAATACCTCTTGATGTGAAATTGAAGTTTATTTGATCGAGTTGGGTTAACCAGCATAAAACACATGCAGGATGTGTATCGGAGCTTTATCGCACTAAGACGCTCTAAAAAGAGGGTTGAAGTAGGCCAAACTGGAGCTTCACACCTCTGAAGCAGCCCAAGAGCTTTATACTACAGCTTCAGGCACAAGTGAAGTGTTCCCTTGGCTATTTCCACCAAAGGGGGATTTATGAGCATTTTACAATAATGCAACAAAGTTTAGATAGAAAATTGTGTGACAACTAGATTACCCAGTCTTAACAGAGCCACTAATGTACAGAATACAAGTGGAAGATGCTTATGTTTGGGGTAGTGAAGGATCAGAAGGTTGCTGACATTGCAGTTTTCTCAGCCCCGGTGCACCAAGTCGTACAATAGAAACTGCAAGAGGGTTCTTACCGCCTGCCATAGTGAAAACATGGTTTTTAACAATCAAGAGAACCGTGATTTACTACAGTTTTTTCAAATAAAATTTGCGCTCTTTCTCGAACGAAAATACAAAACTGTAACATCATTTTAATTTTATTCAGCTATGTTAAAGGAATATTCATTCACATTGTCCAGTGAGAATGAAAGATAAAGTAATTCTTAAAAGCTGCTAGGTATAGACAAGTAACATACCAATGATGATGAAGAATTTGTTGTTTGTGTGTTGAAGAGACCTCTCATCAGTCTCTAAATGGAAAGGCCAAAAAGAAATAGCAATACAGGAAATAAGCCAACAGCATAGAAAAAACTTTCTTTTTTTTTTTTCTGGCAGTCTGGTGAGACAATACTATTCATAGCAAAAGGTAATTTATAGGTGAAATAAGCAGTAACAGAGAAAGAAGAAGAAGAAGAAAACTTATTTGAGCAAAGACAAGATACCATTAGTTATGATTCTTGGTTGTATATATATATACACACATATTGGTCACATATTTACACTGATTTAGGAGATACAATAGAAAAATATTGACTGAGAGAAAGAATAAAAAATACATGGTGCATGAATCCCATGAGTCTCATGCGTTCCTACAATCATGGAGAGATTTTAGGATCTGCTTGATTTCATGAGGTGTGTTTTTCACATGGATCACATGTTTCACATGAGTCACGTGTTGTCATTGATATCTCTAACACCCTCCGCAAGCGAAACGGGTTCGAAAGAACCGATAGCTTGTTCTTCAGCATAGAAAATCTTAATGAGCTCAAAGGCTTAGTAAAGATGTCTGCTAGTTGGTTTTTAGTGCTGACAAACTGAACATTCAGGACTCCATTGGCGACATAGTCCCTCACAAAATGAATGTCGATTTCAATATGTTTGGAGCGGGAGTGACGAATTGGATTGATCGAGAGATATATTGCACCGAGGTTGTCACAGAGAACTATCAGGGGAGATTGCGCGAAGTAATGACTGCAATCAAATGACCTTTGCTGCAGCATTGGCCACGCCCCTATACTCTACCTCAGTGCTAGATCATGCCACAGTGCACTACTTCTTCGAGCTCAAAGAAATGAGATTTGTACCAAGAAAGACACAATAGCCCCTGGTAGATTTTCAATCATCGATCGACTCTACCCAATCTGCATCGGTGTAAGCAGTAAGCTGTACAGAAGAATGACGAGAGAAAAAAGCCATATTGAATTGTAGATTTGAGGTAACGAAGGATCTGTTTTACAGCACTCCAATGCTCATCGGTTGGAGCTTGCATGAACTGAGAGACCTTGTTCACCGAGAAGGTAATATCGGGTCTGATAAAGCTTAGATATTATAGAGCTCCAACAGTACTTTGATAGAGGGGTAAGAGAGAGACTTGCCAACAATCTTCGAGAGCTTACAGGAAGTGGCCAAAGGCGAGCTGACAGGCTTGACATCATCCATCTTGAGTCAGAGAAGCTAACTAGTCTACAGTTCTGCATTATTATATTGCATTTTTCTACTAATTTATGAATAAAATGTCAGTTTAAATCGTGTTTTGGTCTCTCTTGCAGATAAATCAAGAATTTAGGGGAAAAAGGGTAATAAGAGCTTAATTAAACCCATTTTTGGGTAATTAAATCCGCATTTCTTGGAGGCCAAGCAACGAAGCTTCTAGAAGATGCATTGAACCTAGATCATTGCGCACGTCAGACGAGATCTGGACAGAAATAACCGAATCTGAGCAATCTGGATGGTTCCCGAAGTGTAACGAACTCACGCACCAAAATCAGGGATCCAGGTCCCTGGTATTACCGCGGAAACGTGGCTCGCGGCCCTATGGTGGGCCCACGCGTCGATTTTCGACACGTGGCCTCATCTCGCCTTTCAGATGCTTCGTTTGCCTATAAATACTGCAGGGTTTGCCCGAAACGCAAGGAGATTAAGAAATAGGCTAGGTTTTATTTCTTTTAGTGTAGATTAGTGTAGGTGTTCTTCTTCTTCTTTTCTTTTCTTTTCTTTTGTATTTTCATTTCATTTTTAGATCATGTATTAGGGCTGAGAGATTCAGAGAGAGAAAGAGAGAGATTGATGTAATAGATGGTGATAATCTATGTAAAAGTGTTTCCTTTCTTCTCCATTGTAATCTTCTCCATCTTCTACATGATGCTTAGCTAATTTTTCTTCTCATGGCAATCTAACTACTAACCACTAACCATCTAACCACTTACTTGATAATCTACATTTGTAGTATAGTTTTTCTTTTCTTGTTTTGCTCGGGACGAGCAAAAAACTAAGTATGGGGGTGTGATTAGTCTACAGTTCTGCATTATTATATCGCATTTTCCTACTAATTTATGAATAAAATATCGGTTTAAATCATGTTTTGGTCTCTCTTGCAGATAAATCAAGAGTTTAGGGGCAAAAGGGTAATAAGAGCTTAATTAAACTCATTTTCAGATAATTAAATCCACATTTCTTAGAGGCCAAGCAAGGTAGCTTTTAGAAGATACATTGAACCTATACCTTTGCGAACGTCAGACGAGAATCTGGACAGAAATAACCGAATCTGAGCACATCTAGATGGTTCCCGAAGTGTAACGAACCCACACACCAAAACTAGGGATCTAGGTCCCTGGTATTACCGTGAAAACGCGGCTATGGCCGCATTTCCGCGGCCCTATGGTGGGCCCACGCGTCGATTTTTGTCGCGTGGCCTCAACTCGCCTTCCAGATCTTTCGTTTGCCTATAAATACTGCAGGGTTTGCCTAGAACGGAAGAAGATTAAGAAATAGGCTAGGTTTCTCTCTTTTAGTTTAGGTTAGTGTAGGTGTTCTTCTTCACTTTTCTTTTGTATTTTTATTTCGTTTTTAGATCATGTATTAAGACTGAGAGATTCAGAGAGAGAAAAAGAGAGATTGATATAATAGATGGTGACAATCTATATAAAGGTGTCTCCTTTCTTCTCCATTGTAATTTTCTCCATCTTTTACATAATGCTTAGCTAATTTTTTCTCTCATGGCAATCTAACTACTAACCACTAACCATCTAACCACTTACTTGATAATCCATATGAATCTAGTAGCCTCTACAAGGCCTTACTCTTGCAAGAGCCATTGATGGCTCATGACGATGGATTCTAACATTCTAACATTTCTAATATCTAACCCACTAACTTGCTAACTTGCAATGTCTTCTTTATTTCATGCTCACCTTTAACCGACTTTGATGATTTAATAGTAGCTTGCAACTTGTTATGTGGTATGTGTTGTTTAAATCTAGAAGAACAATCTTATGAGTCATGCTTTGTACCATCTTTTAAAGCCAAGGATTAGTGATGCACAAGGATCCATGTGAGGTAATTATCACTAAGAGGTTAGCATGCTTAGTGGAGCAATTAGTAGTCAGTAGCCATGAGTTTTCTTTTATCTTGTTTTAAAAGTCAATTTTCAAACTCTTTTATCATTTTTTGAAAACCTCTTCTTATTTCATTTTCTTTTATCTCTCATTTTCTACTTTCTTATTTTTCTTTGCCAATTCACAATTATTTCTTATTTGTTTTCACATCGATGTTTTCATAATCTTCTCCCTTATCACTTCTGAATTTCTTTTCATCTTCTTTTTCTCATTCTTTAACAAAGAAGACTTGTTAACATAACACGTGAACAAGAACTGTTAATGCTTCTATCGCCTCCCGTCCCTGTGGATTCTACCTGTTGAGCCAATGCTATAACGGAAGTGTCGAGGGAACATTACCACACATACATTTACAATGATTTCATAAAACATACCTTTTCAAGTGCTTGTTTCACCCCGATCAGAAGCAAGTCACGGATGTACTTCTGTTGAGAGAGAAATAGACCTGAGGGTGTACGGTGACACTCCACGCCCAAGAAATAGTACAGTGGGCTGAGGTCTTTTAATGAGAACTCCCGGCCTAGTTCTTGAATAAGACGAGTGACAGCCCGTGAGTCATTGCCTGTGATGATGATGCCGTCCACATAGATAAGAACCATAAGAAGATCTGTCCCGACCTATCGGAGGAAGAGAGACGTGTCGGACTTGGAGCCAACAAAGCCCAATGTGACTAGATAACTGCTGAGGCGAGAAAACCAAGCCCGTGGAGCCTGTTTGATGTCATAAATACTGCGGTAAAGCTTGCATACATGATTGGGATGAGCGGGATTGATGAACCCCGAAGGTTGTTCCATGTAGACCTTCTCCGTAAGAAAATCCTGCAAAATGCATTATTCACATCCAATTGTCGAATAGACCATCCTTTGGAGACGGCCAGACTGCACACAGTACAGACAGCGATTGATTTGATGACCGTACTGAATGTCTCACCATAGTCTAATCCTAATTGTTGATGAAAACTTTTGGCCACCAGGCGGGCCTTATACCTGTCAACAGAACCATCAGATTTATGTTTTAACTTAAAACCCATTTGCAACCAACCAGATTCATGGTAAGGTGGTATGGCACAAGAGACCAGGTTTTATTCTTAAGCAAGGCATTCATCTCAGTGTCCATTGCTTGGTGCCACTTGGGATCTTTAGAAGCTTGCGTGAAATATGTGGGTTCGACAGGAGTGGTGGCCAAGTCGGCCATGAACCCGTAGGCATGGGATATCGGGTGGCTAGCCTAACCTTTGGTGTTTTGGTGTTATCCTGTGTTCTGGTGACTATATGATGGGTCCTGGTAGGAGGGGGACTGGGAGAGTCTGAGGATGAGGACGATGAAAAGGACTCATCGGCGGGTGCTGGTGGAGGTGGTAGAGAAGGAGTATGTGATAGAGGTGGTAGTGGAGGAGGAGAAGAGTCAATAGTGGGGCTTGCTGAGAAGAGGGGACTGGAATAATGGAAGGTAACAGAGGCATAGAGATGGGGATCAGTGGTGAATGCGTGGGAGTAGAGGGGAGAAGGAGGGCAGAGGAGAATGGAAAGGAAAGGAAGATTCGTCGAACACAACATCCCAAGAGATGTAAATACGACCAGAGAGGGCATGCAAACATTGATAACCTTTATGCGAAGCCGAGTAACCTAAGAAGACACATTGACTGGACCGAAAACTAAACTTATGAGTTTGGTATGGACGCTGATTGGTCGCTAATGTTGCATATTTAATATCATATTTTCATACTTATTTTAGAATAAAAGCCTGTATTGTCCTAATTAATTGCTTAATTTATTTGCAGGCCCATTCTTTAAGGAGATGAAGAGAAATGAGCCCAAAGCCCACCAAAATTCTGAATTAAATCAGAATTAATTCACACTCAGTAAATCAGAGCAAAATCAAGAAGTTGAAAACTGGTTGAGAAGAATCCTCTCAGAATCGATCGGTTGAAGCAAAGATCAAGCAAGTTTGATTCAGATTCTGACTGGATACATTTTAGTATTCGAATCATAACTTTTGCTACAGAATCTCAATTCTGATGATTCAAGATGATCCAGAAAACAGACTGACAGAGCTACAACTCTTATGTTGATCATTATTTCTAATTCTGTCAGTTGTTAAGTGATATTCAGCAATCAACACGCCAACAAACTGCAGATCAGAACTGAATATCCACCTCTACCCTCTCCATTTCTCCTATAAATACCTGCACTCAAAGGCAAAAGAGAGGGGCCAATGCAGAGTTAGGATTTTAGCTTAGTTTTCATTTCTTAGTTTAGGTTTTTAGTCTTTCTTTTTATGTAATTTTAGTTTTCATCTATGTAATTCAGAGGAGATCGACTTGCATCGAAGAACAAGACTGAAGCTTGAGCTGGAGTGACACCGGTGTAAGACTTGTTTCTTTTCTTTGATTGTAATGAAATCGAATCAAAGTTCTTTATATGTACTTCTTTTCAGTCTTCTTCTTCTTCTTCTTTTCTATTTTACCTTTCTTTTTGGTACAACTGTCTTCCAAGTGAGTCTAGAAGCATCGAAAGAGCCTTGCCATTGCGAGTGCCATCGATAGCTCATGACGATGGAGTAGAGTCTCTCTCTGTATCATTTCATTCTTGAAGTAGTCTTGATGATGTAATGTGGATGAAGACCAACACTCAAATCTTATGGGCTATGCGCTGAATGCCTCCACTTCAAGGTAAAATCGTCGCTGCAGACTCAAGGTAAGCTTTTGACGAAGAGAAGGTAAGCAATTGTTTTTATTTATTTTCTTTTATTTCTGTAAATTAAATCACAAACACAATACCTCTTCTAAATCATCCTTTTCACTTCCTTGTCGCTTTCTTTCGCTGTTTTCTGATTTTTCCACCTTCTCACCTCTCGCTTTCTTCTTAACTTTAACCATTAACTTTCTTTTTCTTTTTCTTAACTTTAAAAACAGAGAAGAACTCTCGTTTGGTTTTGATAACGATTTCAATAGAACCGTAAAAAGCTTCCATCGCAAACCCTCCTTGTGGATCACGACCCGCATAGCCACTTGCTATAGCGGAAGAATTGAGCACTTGCACATATTTGTTTTAAGTTCTGTAATCTCGTATTTTTTGTGCGGGTTTAGCCTCAATCAAATTTTGGCGCCGTTGCCGGGGAGGGTAAAACGGTTTTTATTGAAATCTAAATTTTTTTTTGAATCTTTTCTAGAACTAAACGAATTTTCTTCTCTGTTGCAGGTTACAGGGCAAGCAAAGTAGGAAAATAAGTTTGCAGTGACATACAAGTGGTATTGGGCCTCTGCTCTAGAAAGCAGAGACCCATTGCCCTCTACATTGCCGTGTTTCCACGGCAAAAGCCGCGGATCCGCGGCAATAAAGAGTTGACTACTAACAGGTTTTTGCAGGGCTTCTAGCTTTGCAAATTCTAGTTTGCTGCAATTATTTATTTCTTATATGCCATCACAAAAACCTGCTAATAATCAACAGTAAAAAGTTTGTTGCAAAAGTTAAAAATTGACTAGACGTTTGCATTTTAGGCACGCGTATTTTCAATTCATTTACTTTTACTGTTGAAGAGTGCTGGAGTAAGGTATGTATGCATAGCATATAGTTTAGGAAATATTCTTGGGTGATTTTGCTTTTGAATGCTACTTTCCTATATCTTGCACACTTACACGAATCAATTCTAAGGGCACTAACCCATAACAAGATAAGGTGGGGATTTAATCACCCTTCCTTAGCCCAAAAATCAGATTCCAAGCACTCACTAACCCAAGCCTAACTAAAATTGAGTAGACGTTGGCCCTAGGGACATCTCGGACTCAATTAGGAGATTATCCTAAGGGGGAAAAATGTTGGAATCTAACTCCTGCAAAATCAGTGTCTAGGAAAGGGATTGAGGGCCGAAAGCCCGAAGTTTGGTGGTTATTTAATTAAGGAACGTCTTTGACGGAAAACCTCCCACCAACCTTACCCTGACCTGGCTGATTAGCTTGTGGTTAAAGTCTACATTAGACCTCCCGTGGACAGTCTAACCAGTTAGGAGTCGTCTAGGTCCTAAGTCTACCCTAACCTAGGCTAGAATTTTTTTCTTTTTGTTTGTTTATTTGTTTGTTTTTCTTTGTTTGTATTCTATTGTGTGATATGGACTATAATAATAATTTTTTCAACTATAATAATAATCCATATTACACATCAAACTCTTTTTCGGATATTACCAACCGGCATATCATGACTTTAACCAACCTAGTGTGCCAGATTGGTCTTATCCGAATCAATATGACCCATACCCCCCATCTAATAACTATAATTTCCATAATGATTTCAACTCTTCACCGAGTCAGTGGGGATTCACCTCCCCCGAGCATAATTATCAACCAACTTGTCCTCCTTCTCCACCTAGTCCACAATATTTTCAAGAGTCATACTCAGTTCCACCAGTCCAAAATAGAAAACCATCAATTTTGGAACGGAGTATGCGTGAGTCCAAACAACAATCACAAAATCTGATGGACTCACAATTTCATTATCACTTCCAAAACAACTCTTTATCTTTTCAACAAGACAATGAACCCATCAATTATGAAAAGATGCTAGAAGCCATGACTCATGCTCAAAATGCTAGAAATCGTGACATAGATATGATGGTCGAATCTCTACGTTCCCACCGTCCTGATGTCACTTACCATTCTGTTAGAGCAGAAGAGTCATGTAATTTTAGAAATCAAGATTCCATTTCAGCACAACCATGTGAACTTACCCAAACTCCAAATGATATTGATAGTTTGGCTAGTTTTCCTTTTCCTGAAATAGAACTTGAAAATGATTATGATCCTGAACCCCAACTTAGTGATTCAATTCTATTTCCTGATTCGATTATGACTCCGGTATCTTCACCTGACTTTAATCTTTTCCCAGAGTCAACATTGGATCCTGTACCAATTCATAAAGAAATTGAATCACCCATCTTTGAGGATCATGTTGAACTTGACCAACTTTACAATTTTGAAAATGCCATGGATAAATTGGCAAGTTCTCCAATTTTTGATATTGAACTCAATGAGATATGTGACCTAGATTCTCACATATGTGATCCAGTTCAACTTTTTGAATCAATATTGACTCCTGTTTTATTACCAAACTTGAATAATATTCTAGAGTCAGTTTTGATTCCCCCACCTATCATTCCTGAACTGGAATCACCCATATTAGGTCACATCCAATTGTTGGAAAATACATGTGGACTGGAGTTTCAATTTCTTGACTTGGACCCAATTTCTGAACCTATTTCGACTCCTGAACCTTTACTTGACTTAAGTCACCTTCCTGAGTCGGTATTAGTTCCTGTCCTTCCTGAGTCCAAGTCAACTGTTCTATCATTTCATACTCCATTCTGGGACGAGGTGGTTGACAAATTTGACTCCGAAATCAATTATGAAATTTGGAAATTAGATGGGGTTAAATTTTTAATAAAAATTCTTAATGGATTTATCTTTTTAGTGGGTCATATTAAAGATAGTGCTGGTGGGTTCCTTCGAGACCCAAGAAAAGTTGATTGGGCCATGTTTCGTGGACCAATCAAACCACCACCGGAACCACCACCTTAAGATAACCTTTTCCTTCCCTGTCGTCTTTTTCATGCATCTATGCATTAATTCATACATTGAGGACAATGCATGAGATAGGTGTGGGGGAGGGTCTAACATAACTTTTCTTTTTCTTTAAAAAAATAAAATAAAAAAAAATTGACATTTTTCTTTACTTTTAAAAAACTTTTTGAAAAATAGAAACAATATTTTGACTTATTTTTGTAAGAAATTAAGTTAATTTTAAGGAATAGGAAAATCCAAATTAGGATTTCTTATACTTGGTCAAAATAAGATTATTTGTTTGATTTTTAGGGTTAGGAAGATAATTTGTCAAAGTAATTTAGTCTTGATCTTTACCTTAATGAAATATGCATACTTCATACACTTACACACTTAGGGTTCAAAAACAAAGATTCTTATGCCTTATAAAAAATATATATATAAAATAATAAATAAGTCTAATTATTGATTAGCTAGGTGCTTTGGCCTAAGCAAGCCTTAGTATTTATGCGAAAGATAATTAGATAAGTTTGAAAAAAAAAATGAATAAGTCTAATTATTGATTAGCTAGGTGCTTTGGCCTAAGCAAGCCTTAGTATTTATGCGAAAGATGATTAGATCCTCTGATTAAGCTGGGTATCTGTGCCTAATAAAGCATGAGTATTCACGCCTAAAAGAGGTTCATATAATAAAATCCTTAGTTTTGTGGCCTTGTCTGCTCGAGTCCTTAAGTCCTAGGGGTGTCTTCTCACCTGGTGCCCTAAGACCGTTTGGTTTGGGAGTCATCGATTAGAGGCTCGTTACATGGGCAGATTAGAAAGCCTAATAGAACTAAGGAATAATACCACAAAAAAAAAGTATATATATAAATAAATAAGGCATAAGAGTTAGAGTTAATGAACCCTTAGTCAAAATTTTCACAGTCACAAGGTGCATATGACTTAGGGTAAAGTAATAGACTAGATGAGAAGTACAATTTGACTCCTTACTTTGATTGATAATAAATTTTTGAATAGAGACTAAGTTTAGGAATGAAAGATTCAGTTTTCCTATAACTTATAGATTGCTTAGATCTTACAATCATATTTCAAATATTTTTCTCTTTCAAAATGCTTTTCGAAAATACTAACTCTTTATTTCCCTTTCTTTATGGATTTTGTGGGTGCAATCCGCTGAAAACCCTCACGAGACAAAACTCGTCCTCTAGGGGGAACCTAGAGGTTTAACGGCTTGTTGCACATGCTCAGTGCAATCGCGCGACCTGCGAAAGTGGTCTAATAATCCTTAGTATAGTTTAGTTGTTTTGCTCGAGGACGAGCAAAAGATAGGTATGGGGGTGTGATTGGTCGCTAATGTTGCATATTTAATATCATATTTTCATACTTATTTTAGAATAAAAGCCTGTATTGTCCTAATTAATTGCTTAATTTATTTGCAGGCCCATTCTTTAAGAAGATGAAGAGAAATGAGCCCAAAGCCCACCAAAATTCTGAATTAAATCAGAATTAATTCACACTCAGTAAATCAGAGCAAAATCAAGAAGTTGAAAACTGGTTGAGAAGAATCCTCTCAGAATCGATCGGTTGAAGCAAAGATCAAGCAAGTTTGATTCAGATTCTGACTGGATACATTTTAGTATTCGAATCATAACTTTTGCTACAGAATCTCAATTCTGATGATTCAAGATGATCCAGAAAACAGACTGACAGAGCTACAACTCTTATGTTGATCATTATTTCTAATTCTGTCAGTTGTTAAGTGATATTCAGCAATCAACACGCCAACAAACTGCAGATCAGAACTGAATATCCACCTCTACCCTCTCCATTTCTCCTATAAATACCTGCACTCAAAGGCAAAAGAGAGGGGCCAATGCAGAGTTAGGATTTTAGCTTAGTTTTCATTTCTTAGTTTAGGTTTTTAGTCTTTCTTTTTATGTAATTTTAGTTTTCATCTATGTAATTCAGAGGAGATCGACTTGCATCGAAGAACAAGACTGAAGCTTGAGCTGGAGTGACACCGGTGTAAGACTTGTTTCTTTTCTTTGATTGTAATGAAATCGAATCAAAGTTCTTTTTATATGTACTTCTTTTCAGTCTTCTTCTTCTTCTTCTTTTCTATTTTACCTTTCTTTTTGGTACAACTGTCTTCCAAGTGAGTCTAGAAGCATCGAAAGAGCCTTGCCATTGCGAGTGCCATCGATAGCTCATGACGATGGAGTAGAGTCTCTCTCTGTATCATTTCATTCTTGAAGTAGTCTTGATGATGTAATGTGGATGAAGACCAACACTCAAATCTTATGGGCTATGCGCTGAATGCCTCCACTTCAAGGTAAAATCGTCGCTGCAGACTCAAGGTAAGCTTTTGACGAAGAGAAGGTAAGCAATTGTTTTTATTTATTTTCTTTTATTTCTGTAAATTAAATCACAAACACAATACCTCTTCTAAATCATCCTTTTCACTTCCTTGTCGCTTTCTTTCGCTGTTTTCTGATTTTTCCACCTTCTCACCTCTCGCTTTCTTCTTAACTTTAACCATTAACTTTCTTTTTCTTTTTCTTAACTTTAAAAACAGAGAAGAACTCTCGTTTGGTTTTGATAACGATTTCAATAGAACGGTAAAAAGCTTCCATCGCAAACCCTCCTTGTGGATCACGACCCGCATAGCCACTTGCTATAGCGGAAGAATTGAGCACTTGCACATATTTGTTTTAAGTTCTGTAATCTCGTATTTTTTGTGCAGGTTTAGCCTCAATCAGACGCAGATGAGGGTATCAAGCACTACCAAAAATTCGTAAGGAAAAGTAGTCAGGTGCTTTATGAAATAATTTCTGATAGGTGTTGGAACTTGATTTTGATGATACATTTGTGAAGTTATTTCATTGGAGCTCGATCTCACAAGCTTATATAAGAGGTCTACATGCTCAAGACTTCCCAAGGATTATGGCTATAGATGTGTATTATATTATTTATTAGAATGTTAAAAGTCTTGAATACACACACACATCATAGGCCTTATTAGTTGACTTATACACTTTATTAGTCGACTTATACATCCTATAGTTGACTTGAGATTTTTTGTAGTCGACTAACTTCTGTCCTGAAAAATTAGCAACTCTCTGTTTCTTAACAGTTAACATTGTTAGTCGACATATCAATTTTATTAGTCAACTAATACATAGTGTAGTCGACTAATGTTATCTGCTGGTCGACTAATTTCAGTTTCCAAAAACATGTCTTTTGTATCAGACCTTTTATAGTCGACTTGCCTTCTTTATCAGTCGACTAGTCCAGGAAAAAATCAATACCGTAGTCGACTAACTCCCAACCCCAAGTCGACTAATGGCAGTTTCTGACGGTTAGACAGCTTCTGATTTCTGGTGTTTTATTCAACGTTTCAATATTCAAATTTGTCCTGATAACTACCCTAACTGACTATAGATTTCAGTTATAAATAGGAATGTTGTCCTAGGCTAAAAACACCAATTCAAACTAATAGTTTTCTGCCCAAAAACTCTGTTCAAAAATCTATTTTTCAGAAAACTGTTTCCACTTTCAATTCTTCACTCAAATTCTAATCCTTTAGTGAAGATTTCTGAGAGTCCATCTATAAGAGTCCTTGTTCACGATCATATACAGATTCAAGGCTTATAGCATTGCTTGTAATCACTCAAAGAGAAAGATTGTACAAGAGCGTCTTCGGATTGAAGAGAGGCTATACAAGGTGTTGTGTCTTCTTAGTTTGTAAGAAGAGTTGTATACATTTGGCAAAAGGAATTTGTCAAGTGGTATATAAGATATTGATTTTGGGTGTACAAAGTCAAAGGTTAAAGGAAAATCTCAAGCGGGTAGCTTGGGGACTAGATGTAGGTCAAGAGGACCGAACCAGGATAAATCACTTGTGTTTGTGTTTACTTTCTTTTTTAAGATTTATTTTCTTTTATGCAAGTTTATATTTTAACGCTAATCATCCTTTGTTTGAGTATTTGTGTTGACATATTTTAGATCCTACTATTGGTATCATTTCGGGACCAACAATTGGTATCAGAGCCCGGCCCGGCATACTCTATCAGAGCCCTGCATACCCAGTCAACAACCTACGAGGATGGCAACGGAGTTTCCTTCATTGCAATTCAGAGAAGGACATTCTACACAACATCCACCACTATTTAATGGATCGAACTACAACTACTGAAAGTGTAGAATGAAGATCTACTTACAATCGCTCAACTACGAACTCTGGAACATAGTAGAAGCAACGTACACCAAACCGACTACCAATTACAGCGCTTGGAGTGATGATCAAAAGAAGAATGCGAACCTTGATGCCAAAGCGATGAATGCATTATTCTGTGCCTTAACCAAAGAAGAATTCAATCGTGTGTAAATAGCCACATCTGCAAATCAGATGTGGCATACTCTATAGGTAACACATGAAGGCACAAATAAGGTTAAAGAATCTAAAATTTTTATTCTTGTCTACAGGTTTGAACTATTCAAAATGAAGGAGAATGAAACTATTTGAGAAATGGTTACAAGGTTCACCGACATAACAAAATCCTTAGCATCCCTTGGAAAGGAATACACCCAAGTCGAAAAAGTTTGCAAGATCCTTCGTGCACTCACATCAGACTAGGAGAAGAAGACAACTACAATCGAAGAAGCAAATGATCTCTCCACTATGTCATTAGAAGAAAACCTCATTGGTAATTTAATAGCATATGGAGTACAACTAGAAGACAGAAAGAAGGATGAACAACAACCTTTCTCAAAGAAGAAAGAACTTGCCTTCTATGCATCTTCAGATACGGACAATTCAGATGACGATGAAGAAGATATGGCAATGCTCTCAAGAAAATTCTGGAAGTTCTTAAAGTAAGGTAAGTTTAAATGTTTTAACTGTAATAAAACAGGTCATATGAAGAAGGATTGCCTATTGCTCAAAAACAAAGGTAAATTCAAGAGCAAAAAGTTCAAAAAGAAGAAAGACTATCAAGCATCATAAGAAAATAGTGATTCCTCTTCCTCTGACGAAGAAAAAATCACTGAACATGCCAACATATGCTTTATGGCCCAAGAAGAAGATGAGGTACAATATACTGAACTTTTAGATGCATTTCATGAATTGTACAATGATCTTAAGAATGAAAAGATAAAGAATAAAGTTTTGTCAAAGGAAAATGAAAAACTTATCATAGAAAAGTCATGTTATGTTTCTCAAATTTCTTCTATATACTCTCAAAAAGATGATTTTAAAAAAGTTATATCATCATTGAAAAAGGATAATGAGAATTTATTACATAAATGTGGTTTTATTGAAAAGAGAAACTTTGTCTTTAAATGAAAGAATTTCTGTTTTAGATAAAGACATGTCAAGTTTCAAAATGAAGTATGAAGAGATTTTGAAAAATGTGACAAATTTAATCAAGAAAAAGAAAAGTTAAATGATCTGTTATCATATCAAAAGATGTCACATAATCATCATGGTCTTAGATTCTTAAATCAAAGTGAAAAATCTATACATGTTTGTAAAAAGAATCATAATCCATATAATTCTTTTGTGAAAACAAATACTGATATTATTTCAAAAAGAATTAAGAATAAGTTCATATGGATTCCTAAAAACTTAAACATTGTTAATAAAAATGCGCATATTGCATCATTCATAGATTGTATATGCAATTCTTGCAGTTATGTGTATACTAACAGATGGAAACCAAATTAAAATTGGGTTTGAATTCCTAAAGGTTAATGCTTTGATCTTATAAATGATTAATGATTGGTACCATTTTAATGTTTATCTTTCAGGTACCAAATAAAAAGTTTAATAAGAAAAATATTTCAAACATTTACCATATGTATAAATATGTTATGATATATTTTTTGCAGGGGAGAGCACATGTTTTCTATATTTATTATAACATTTTCTACGCTGGGGGAGAACATATAACATATTCTCTGCAGGCGGAGTTTATTCATGCACACAAAGTGTCATCAATAAAAAGGGGGAGAATGTTGGAATTTGATTTTGATGATACATTTGTGAAGTCATTTCTGTTGGCCCGAAGGCCCATCACTCTAGTTTTGATGATGATCAACTCATGTAGTTATGTTTACTAATGATCTTGTGTTTAATTAGTGACAGATTTTTGATTAAGATCTTAGTTGGTGCATAGCTTCAACAAAAAATTTAAAGTCAAGTTTTGGAGCTTGCACGGTATTTGGACCAAGTCAAGAAGGCTTCAAGTGAAGACTTCAAGAAGATGAAGACTTGAGTCTAGGTTTGTTTTAAGATTTTATTTTTAGTTAAAATGTAAAGGATAGAATAGTTGGTGGATTGCTCAAGTATATTATATACACACACTCTTGATTTATTTGTCTTTTCATAAAAGAATTTTCAGTTTAGAAAAGACTTTCATTTTGGAAAAATATCATTTTGGTTTTCGGTATTTCATTTACATATGTTTAACCCAAAACCATATTTAGAGCTTAATGTCAAAAACATAGATATTTCATCTTGATTGTGTAGTGGATCATATCCATACACACTATGCCTTAAAATGAATTACAATATCTTGGTTTTGTATTTGGAGAAGTTTTAGAAAAACAAGTTTTGGAAAAACAGTTTTAGTTTTGAACTAATATTTCCAAGTTACAAAAATAGTCCAAATCATTTGTAACATGCCTTGATTTTGTGCAAGCATATTTGTTTATCAAAGTAAAACATTAAAACTATTTTTGTAAATTTTCTGTGTATTAATGGGATTTTATTTGAGCCAAAAAGATAACATTTTAAATCCCAGACTTTTGTTTCCTGGCTTCAGCAAGTCGACTATATAGTCGACTAGCACTGAAGTCGGTCGACCGGATCGGTCGACCGACGTGCACAGCGTGCACGCCATGACCTGGCAGATGGCCGGTCGACCGACCCGGTCGACCGTCCAGAGAGCTCTGCTCTCTGGAAAGGCCCCGGCCGACCGGGCGGTCGACCGGACAGAGAGATTGCTCTCTGTATCTGACCTCGGTCGACCGGCCGGTCGACCGATGGCACAACGGTCTGAAATATGACCGTTGGCCGGTCGACCGGGACGTCGACCGACAGGTCTAACAGACCCCAACGGCTAGTTTTTGGCAGCCTATAAATTTGGGAGTTTGGTCATTGTTTTCACCAAGATTTGGTGATTATTTTTGAGCCAGTTTTTCCTACCCTTACCAGAGGTTTTTCTCCACAAATTTGAGAGCAAATATTTCTAATCAAAAGGGAATTTATCAAGAGAGTGTTTAAAAGAGATTTCTTGTGTTTTTCCTCCACCATTCTCATCCTAGTTTTCTCACACAATACTTGAGCTATCCATTGCTATATCTACCTATAGGGATTTGTTGTGAGAGGATTTTAGGTGATCAAAGTGTTATGATCACCAAAGTTCTACTTTGATCTTTGAGGAGGCGGACGTGTGTGTTCGCATTGTTTCGGGTCCTAGTGGGGACTCCTTGTTTAGGGTTCGGGTGCGAACTCTTTGTTTGAGGTGCGGCCTCGGCGAGGCGGTGGGCTTGCGGTGTGTACGGACTAGGGAGTCCGAGAGCTTGTAGGTGTTGCGGCACCGAGTGATCCGGTGGGATCGATTATAGTGGAAATCCTTCGTGTGTCGAAGGCAGGGATGTAGAGCAAGTGTGCTCGAACCTCGAAACAAATCCCTTGTGTTTGCGATTGCTCACTCTCTCTCTCTATCTCCTTGTGATTATATCTTGCATACTTATTATTGTGTTTACATTCATATGCTTGATATATTGTGTGCTTATTGATACATGCTTGGGGATTGTTTGCTAACACTTGTATTCAACCAAGAGAGCCAACGCGGCACCTCAACCCATTCAAGGGGAATCTAGAGGAGTTAGTCCAGAGCCCTTCACGGGGAATTCGGCTACACTCTTGTGTTATACATAGTGTTTAGTGTAATAGTTTTTAATTTGGTCATAATAGTTTTTAATTCCGCATTATTTGTCATTAAGTGACCATTAAATTAGCCATCACCTATTCACCCCCCTCTAGGTGATTTACAATTGGTATCAGAGCCAAGTGCTCTTGATTTGGGTCTTACAACCTAGAGTTAAAGATCCTCATTTTAAGCTAATCACAATATTTTGTACACACACTATGGATTTCATGTCACCACCCACCTTTGACATTCTTAACATCCAAATTTGGAAGGTTAAGATGTCTTTGTACCTCAAAGCCTTAGGTATTCATGTTTATCTTACCATCTCTAATGATTCATATTGTTTAAATGGTAAGAATTTTGAGGCTAATGCAAAAGTCCTTCATGCTTTAAAGTCAACCCTAAATGATGATTATTTATCTAGGGTTTCTAATATTGAATCAGCTTTTGTAGCATGGAACATCATCACCTCCCTTGACGAAAAGGATCTATATTATGCCGGGAGCGATTCGGATGTTGGAAGTGACGTCTCCAACAAGTGCTACATGGTCCAAGGGATAACCCCCTTGAGGTAACTACCGAATCCAAGGTAGATGAAGATTGTGACATGTCATATGATGAGCTCACTTCCTTTTGTCAACTCCTTCTTGAAAAATATGACATGCTTAAGAAAGATAATAAAAATTTGAAAAAGAAACTTGATTGCATGCATATAGAACATGATTCATTTAGAAGTAACATTGCATGCTTAGAAAAAGAAAATAAAGATTTGAAAAATGAAAATATTTCCTTAATGTCTAAATTGAATGATTTGTGTGAAGGAAATATGTCTTTGAAAAATGAAATTGCTTTGGTGGAAAAACAAAATGAAATTGCTTTTCAAGAAAACTCTACTTTGAAAAGAAAAATTTTTGAAAAAGAAAAAGAAAAAGTTATTGTTTCTAAAAAGAAGAAAAATGATTCTATTTCTCACTATTCTTTACATGTCACCATTGATGATAGTGAGATTATGTTTTTGAAAAATAAAATAGATAGTTTGAGTTCAACTTTGAACTCTTGTGCATTCAACCACACTAGATTGGAGTCATTGTTTTCAAAGAAACAAACTCCATATATTCATGCACATTCTCATCATGCATATGTTGCACGTCATGATCACACTCATAAACATATGCATCTTAAGGTGTACAAGTGTACACATTGTGACCGCAAAGGCCATTTAGCAAAGTTTGTTATGATAAGATAAATGTTTTAAATTTTGCTAATAAAAATGTTTGGGTGCTTTACAAGACTAACCCAAAAGGACCCAAAAAAAATGGATTCCAAAGTCCCCACCTTTTGTATTTGATGTAGGTGAGGGCTCTCACAAGACGTGAGAGATTTGGTGCCTTGATGGTGGATGCACATGGACATGATGGACTTATTTTTGGATGCATCGCTATCAAGGAGTTTTGATGGGACAACCACCATGTTTGGAGTTTTGGAACATAGTTCCTTAGTTGGTAATTATTTCTAAACTCTTATTTTATTTACATGCTTATTCAATTGTAATATCATTTTAGCATGTTCATGATTTAGTTATTTTGTGCTTCATGTGGTAAATACTAGCCTAAATGTAGTTTTTATCAAAACTTGTATTTATACATGTACAAATAGTGAGAACAAATTGATTTATATATGTTTGCACTTCATGCTCATTTGTACCCACTATATGCACATGTATAAGCTAGTTTTGATGATTCTTTCATTTATACATGTTTTGCCTATTTTCGTGTTTTAATTCATGTATATGTATTTTTAAATTCAAATCTAATAAATATACATGTATACCCGTGAGTCTCTTACCTTCATGCAAACACTATTAATAGACTCTTTTATGTTTGGGATATGTATGCATATTGTTAGGATTGGATAAATCATACATATACCTAGAAGTTTGTTTTTAAAAGAAAAATGAATTTTCATGTTTTATTTGTAAAATGATATTCATGTTTGGTTGAGCTTCATTGATTATTTTCATGAAAATGCTAATTACATGATTCTTGTACACTCACACCTTATTTGTTTTGTCATGACTTTGTTTCATGAACATATTTTTGAGCTTTATCGATTCGAGTGTCGATTCTTGTGTATTTGGTATGATTCATGAAAAACATATGTTTTGGTTTCATGTTTTGAAGGATCTTTAACTAGTTTTTCAAAAATTATCTTTAACTAGTTAATTATTCTTCAATTGGTAGTGATTTTCAATGCTTAACTATTTTCAAAAATTATTTTTGAAAACCCCTACCTTTTATGGGCGGATGGCTGGGCGAGTATGCCTTGTAAGCCTTATTGAAAATCTTTTACCTTGTACATATGAAGGGTGGTAGGTTATGAGTTATATACATGATTTACATTGTTATTTTCAATTGGTATCTCAATTGATATTTTTGTATATACTCATATTTTGTTTCCTATATATGTATGCTTCATAATTTCCAAAATATCAATTGCTATTGGTATTCTCTTTTCATACATATATATGATTTGTTAGTGCTTGCTTTACAATTGATTCACATTTTTAAAGCACAAAGTTTATGATGAAAAATAAAAATATTTGATCATTATGTTTACATTTGGTATCAATATGCTTCAACTTCATATTTGTTAAATTTCAATTGGTATCAATATGTTTTATGATAATGATTATTTACAATTTGGTATCTTAAAAATTTGATTGTTTTACAAGAGCTCTGATACCTTTTAAAATTTTTTTTTGTTTGAATAAGAAAAATTAAAATTTTTTTGATATGTATTTCCTATATGCAAGGAGAGCTTAACATCTCTTCTACATATAGATTCATGTTGAGTGTATCTTGTATTGAGGAACTTGACAACTCTTCTTTATGTGATACACTTCCGTAGGGGGAGCTTCACATCTCCTCTTATGCATTGCATTTTATGCATTATGTGAATTAGGGCTTGTCATCCCTCTTTCATGTAATGTATATGTGCAGGGAAGCTAACTTAGCGTCTTCCTCTTCATGATTGTATATCGCATATAACCTTTTATTGATTGATTAGTGTTTACCCCTTATTGATCTCTTTGTTTATGACAAAAAGGGGGAGAAAAATTTTGTTTTTACTTTAACCCCTTTGTTGATGATTGACAAAAAGGTGGAGAAGTATTTGAGATATATGCATGTTTTTCCTTACTTTATTATTAAGGAGGAGTAGTATTTATGTTTATGCATATATGTTTTGTTTTACAAATAGGAGAATAAGAATTTGATTTGTTTTATGCTTGTTAGAATGTTTATCTCCTTACATTTGCATTCATGTTTATGTGTTTCATTGCATATCTATTATTTATTTGTTATGCATGAGTTAAGGGGGAGCTTCTTTGAAACTTTACTTTAATCCATGCATATATAACTTCATGAGTTTTGTCATCATCAAAAAGAGGGAGATTGTTGGCCCGAAGGCCCATCACTCTAGTTTTGATGATGATCAACTCATGTAGTTATGTTTACTAATGATCTTGTGTTTAATTAGTGACAGATTTATGATCAAGATCTTAGTTAGTGCATAGCTTCAACAAAGGATTTATAGTCAAGTTTTGGAGCTTGCACGGTATTTGGACCAAGTCAAGAAGGCTTCAAGTGAAGACTTCAAGAAGATGAAGACTTGAGTCTAGGTTTGTTTTAAGATTTTTTTTTAGTTAAAACGTAAAGGATAGAATAGTTGGTGGATTGCTCAAGTATATTATACACACACACTCTTGATTTATTTGTCTTTTCATAAAAGAATTTTCAGTTTAGAAAAGACTTTCATTTTGAAAAAATATCATTTTGGTTTTCGGTATTTCATTTACATATGTTTAACCCAAAACCATATTTAGAGCTTAATGTCAAAAACATAGATATTTCATCTTGATTGTGTAGTGGATCATATCCATACACACTATGCCTTAAAATGAATTACAATATCTTGTTTTTGTATTTGGAGAAGTTTTGGAAAAACAAGTTTTGGAAAAACCTAGTTTTGGAAAAACAGTTTTAGTTTTGAACTAATATTTTCAAGTTACAAAAATAGTCCAAATCATTTGTAACATGCCTTGATTTTGTGCAAGCATGTTTGTTTATCAAAGTAAAACATTAAAACTATTTTTGTAGATTTTTTGTGTATTTATGGGATTTTATTTGAGCCAAAAAGATAACATTTTAAATCCCAGACTTTTGTTTCCTGGCTTCAGCAAGTCGACTATATAGTCGACTAGCACTGAAGTCGGTCGACCGGATCGGTCGACCGACGTGCACAACGTGCACGCCATGACCTGGCAGATGGCCGGTCAACCGACCCGGTCGACCGTCCAGAGAGCTCTGCTCTCTGGAAAGGCCCCGGCCGACCGGGCGGTCGACCGGACAGAGAGATTGCTCTCTGTATCTGACCTCGGTCGACCGGCCGGTCGACCGATGGCACAACGGTCTGAAATATGACCATTGGCCGATCGACCGGGCGGTCGACCGACAGGTCTGACAGACCCCAACGGCTAGTTTTTAGCGGCCTATAAATTTGGGGGTTTGGTCATTGTTTTCACCAAGATTTGGAGATTGTTTTTGAGCCAGTTTTTCCTACCCTTACCAAAGGTTTTTCTCCACAAATTTGAGAGCAAATATTTCCGATCAAAAGGGAGTTTATCAAGAGAGTGTTTAAAAGAGATTTCTTGTGTTTTTCCTCCACCATTCTCATCCTAGTTTTCTCACACAACATTTGAGCTATCCATTGCTATATCTACCTATAGGGATTTGTTGTGAGAGGATTTTAGGTGATCAAAGTGTTGTGATCACCAAAGTTCTACTTTGATCTTTGAGGAGGCGGACGTGTGTGTTCGTATTGTTTCGGGTCCTAGTGGGGACTCCTTGTTTAGGGTTCGGGTGCGAACTCTTTGTTTGAGGTGCGGCCTCGGCGAGCCGGTGGGCTTGCGGTGTGTACGGACTAGGGAGTCCGAGAGCTTGTAGGTGTTGCGGCACCGAGTGATCCGGTGGGATCGATTATAGTGGAAATCCTTCGTGTGTCGAAGGCGGGGATGTAGAGCAAGTGTGCTCGAACCTCGAAACAAATCCCTTGTGTTTGTGATTGCTCACTCTCTCTCTCTCTCTCTCTCTATCTCCTTGTGATTATATCTTGCATACTTATTATTGTGTTTACATTCATATGCTTGATATATTGTGTGCTTATTGATACATGCTTGGGGATTGTTTGCTAACGCTTGTATTCAACCAAGAGAGCCAACGCGGCACCTCAACCCATTCAAGGGGAATCTAGAGGAGTTAGTCCAGAGCCCTTCACGGGGAATTCGGCTACACTCTTGTGTTATACATAGTGTTTAGTATAATAGTTTTTAATTTGGTCATAATAGTTTTTAATTCCGCATTATTTGTCATTAAGTGACTATTAGATTAGCCATCACCTATTCACCCCCCCTTCTAGGTGATTTACAATTTCATTGGAGCTCGATCTCATATGCTTATACAAGAGGTCTACATGCTCAAGACTTCCCAAAGATTATGGCTATAGATGTGTATTATATTATTTATTAGAATATTAAAAGTCTTGAACACACACACACACAAATCATAAGCCTTATTAGTCGACTTATACACTTTATTAGTCGACTTATACATCCTATAGTCGACTTGAGATTTTTTTGTAGTCGACTAACTTCTGTCCTAAAAAATTAGCAACTCTCTGTTTCTTGACAGTTAACATTGTTAGTCGACTTATCAATTTTATTAGTCAACTAATACATAGTGTAGTCGACTAATATTATCTGCTGGTCGACTAATTTCAGTTTCCAGAAACGTGTCTTTTGTATCAGACCTTTTATAGTTGACTTGCCTTCTTTATAAGTCGACTAGTCCAGGTTAAAATCAATACCCTAGTCGACTAACCCCCAATCCCAAGTCAACTAATGGCAGTTTCTAACTGTTAGACAGTTTCTGATTTCTCGTATTTTATCCAATATTTTAATATTCAAATTTGTCCTAATAACTACCCTAACTGACTATAGATTTTAGCTATAAATAGGGATGTTGTCCTAGGTTAAAAACACCAATTCAAACCAATAGTTTTCTGCCCAAAAACTCTGTTCAAAAATCTATTTTTTAGAAAATGTTTCCACTTTCAATTCTTCACTCAAATTCTAATTCTTTAGTGAAGATTTCTGAGAGTCCACCTATAAGAGTCCTTGTTCATGATCACATACAGAATCAAGCCTTATAGGATTACTTGTAATCACTCAAAGAGAAAGATTGTACAAGAGCGTCTTCGGATTGAAGAGAGGTTGTACAAGGTGTTGTGTTTTCTTGGTTTGTAAGAAGAGTTGTATATATTTGACAAAGGGGATTTGTCAAGTAGTATACAAGGTGTTAATTTTGGGTGTACAGAGTCAAAGGTTAAAGGAAAATCTCAAGTAGGTAGCTTGGGATTGGATGTAGGTCAAGAGAATCGAACCAGGATAAATCTCTTGTGTTTGCGTTTGCTTTCTTTTCTGAGATTTATTTCCTTTTATGGAAGTTTATATTTTAACGCTAATCATCCTTTGTTTGAGTATTTGTGTTGATATATTTTAGATCCTACTATTGGTATCATTTTAGGACCAACATTAGGGAGATAGATTATGGAGGACGGGGGTGGGCATTCTATTGATGAGAAATGAGGCGGTTTAGAAAGCATAAGGCCAGTAATGGAATGGAACATTTGACCGAACCAGAAGAGTAAGGCCAGTCTCGACAAGGTGGAGGTGCCTTTTTTCTGCGGTGCCATTTTGGGCATTAGTGTGTGGACATGATAAGTGATGAGCAATACCCTGAGAAGACAAGTAAGGTTTAAATTTGATGAACTCGCCACCACCATCAATTTGGACTGCTTTAATGGAACGTCCAAAAAAAAATTTCACGTGAATTTTAAACTGAAGAAAAATGGAGAAAGCATCATTTTCATTTATTAAAGGATAAATCCAAATATACTTACTGTAGTGATTTATAAAGCTAATATAATAGCGATGACCACTTACAGCAGACACAGGAGACGAACCACATAGATCGGAGTGAATAAGCTCTAAAGGAGCAGTAACAATCGTGAAAGATGATGAAAAGGGGAGACGGTGACTTTTCTCTTATTGACAGGGGATGTAGAGAGGGGTACCAGCACGGTCAGGGAGGAAAGGAAGCTGATGCTGAGATAAAACACTGGAGACAACTCTGATGAAGGTATCACCTAGGCGCTCATGCCAGACGGAGGAAGATGCACGCTCACCGAGAAGAGCCTGGGGAGAGGCGGTGAAGTTATGATTCCCCAAGAAGAAGACATACAGGCCATCCTTAAGTTGTCCCCACAATAGAGTTTTTTGAGTGGAGAGATCCTTGATAAAACAAGAGTCAGGGTGAAATTCAAGAAGGACTTTATTATCAGCAGTAAATTGACTAACAGACAAAAGATTTTTGGTGATATCAGAAACATGTAAAAGGTTTTTCAAGACAAAAGAAGAACATGATAACATAATAAAGAAGCACCAGTAGCTCAGATAGGCAAACCTGTCCCGTTACCCATGCGAACTCTGTCGGGTCCTTGATATTCGGAGTGAACCGCCAGATTCGCAATATCAACCGTTAGGTAATGAGTGGCTCCGGAGTCAACATACCAGTTGGGATCGACTTGACTATTCCCATAAGAGTGAAGAAGAGCAGTTGGGCTAGCCGAATCATCATAATGATTGTAGCATTGATTAGCATAATATTCAAAATGATTACAGATCTGGCATTGAGGTCGGCCACCGGCGGACTGATGTGGGGTAAGAAGGAACGTCCACGACCACGACCGCGCTCCCTTCCTCGGCCACGTCCATGACCACGGAAAGAAGATGGCGTTGAATAGTAGCTTGGAGTGCGGGAAACAGTATGAACCGCAGGAGAAGGGGAGATGAGGGTTGTGGAGTCTGGTGAAGTGATAGCACGCCCACGATAAATCTTCTGGCTAAGCATGAGGCCGATGAGCTCTTCTGACAGTACAGGGTCGACTCATATGTTGACGGAGGTGACGAACGAGTCATATTCGGGAGACAGACTACTGAGCAAGGTAGAGACGAGGTCAGAGTCGGTAATTGGATTAGCCACTGCCGCTAGGTTGTCCACAATGGACATTTGCAGACTGGATGTACTCTGACATAAAAGAGGTGCCCATCTTGACGGTGTCCAGCTGATATTTGAGTTGTTGCACTCTAACTCTGGAGGTTGACACAAAGATTCGCTCCAGAGAGCACTGCACATCACGAGACGTGGTGAGGCCAACGACATGAGTAAGAACAGCCTCAGTGAGCAAGGAGATAAGCTAACATAAGAGCATCTGATCAAGCTTGATCCAGCGAGTGTATTCTGGATTGATAGTGGGCTGAGCATCCTTCTCAGTAGAAGGAAGGAACCGGACCGGACACGGAGAGGTTCCGTCGACAAGGCCTTCAAGATCGTGGTGCTTGAGAAGAGGAAGGAACTGGAAATGCCACAGTAAATAGTTTCCCTTATCGAGTTTGACATTTAGAAAGTGAATGATGTTGGGATTGGGAGTAACCATGGATGAAGTGTTTGGATGGAGGTGAGGGAAGATGAAGAGGAAATACTCGACATGGTACAGGAGTTGCTCGGATACCAAGATAAAGAAAAAGAAGAAGAAGATTTATTTGAGTAAAGACATGATACCATTAGCTATGGTTCTTGGTTGTATATATATACACACACACACGCGCAACATACATATTGGTCACATGTTTATACTGATTTAGGAGATACAATAGGAAAATATTGACTAAGAGAAAGAATGAGAAACACATGGTGCTTGAATCCATGAGTCCCATGTGTTCCTATAATCAAGAAGAGATTTTAGGATCTGGTTGATTTCATGAGGGGTGTCTTTCACATGGATCACATGTTTCACTTGAGTCACGTGTTATCATTGATATCTCTAACAGTAACAACTGACTCCACAGATGATTGTTCACTGGTTGAGATCTTGTGCCTTCTATGTGATGAGATCCCGATAAAATTAACTTTAAGTAGATTTCACATATACAGGAAGAAAGCAGATGACCTATGAAATATTCTTGAAAAAAACTAAATATTTGGAAAAGAAATTACAGCCAACAAAAAGAAAAGCTTTGGTTGTCGAAACATAATTAAAACAACTTGTTCAACATGAGAATGGTTGAATGATCAGATAACTGATGGAGCAAAATTGAAAATAGACATCAGACACAATAGCCATAATCTGTCATTCTCAGGGATAACATGTGGCCTTTTGTGGAGCTTTGTGCAACAAGTATGTCTGCTCTTTCACAACAGCAACCTGTAATGCAGAATAGTGAATAAACTTTAAAATAAAAAAAAAAATACAGTAGCTACAAATAAGCAAACAAATATACTTGAAAGCCACAAGAGAAACAAGAGGCTTAGTTGCACCTTCCATAGATGACCTCCCTCTGGATTCTGGCTTTTAGAAGCATGACCCCCAGTCTCAGATAAATCCTCAATGGTCGCCTCATGTTTTTGTAAAGATTGTTGAACCTAGGAGATCCAGTCAAAGAACAAACCCTAGATCACAAACACATACACACAAAGAGAGGGAGATAAAATTTACGAGATTCGGTAAGATGCCTACGTCACCGGGGAAAAAGAGAGATCCATTGATGATTTATACAAGATTACAAGTGGATTATAATTGGTTCTCTTAAGAACTCACTCAGAAATCTCTTAACCCTAAAATGAGTTCACATCCTCTATTTACCGAGAGAAGAAAAAATCCCAAATCAACTCCAGGTCGGGTCCAGAAACAGCTCTGACCCGACTGTCGGTCGACTAGCCGGTCGACCGATCCAAGTATGCGGTCAACCGTTCGGTCGACCGCGCAAACTGCAGGACTGAAAATGTCGGTCAACCGACCAAATGGGGTCTTCTTCCTCATGCAACATCGATCGAACGTTCGGTCAACCGATTTTGATTCTTTTGCATGTCAGTCGACCGTACGGTCGACCGAATCTCTGGCATAGAGTAAAAAAACTCTATCCATTTTTGTTTTTGCCCTTTCTCTCTATATTCTTCACCTCGGTGAAGATTTTTCAAATCTGAGCCAAATTCCAATGAACTCCTGGCGAAATCGATACACGATCATGAAGAAATCGATACACGATCTCGACTTGAGCCTCCTGACAAAATCGACACATAATCCCGACGAAATGAACACACGATCTCGATTTGGCCGAATGGACCAACTAGTTCACAATGAATCATCAGCACACTTACAATTGATTTCAAATGATCATACCGGATCCAAATTGAGTTTGTCCTCCCCTCAAGCAACTCTCTCCAAACTATAATTTCAATTGTAAAGATTTCAAATTTCAGCTCAGTCATTCAAACAAAATGCACCAAACATGCATTCGCAACACTCCACCGAAGAGAATCAACACCATATAAGTCGACCAATGAATGTGTCTACAACTCAGTAACTGAATGAAACAACATTCCAAATATCCTCAAGAAGAACTCAACATGAGCCAACAATGACCCAGCAACTGATTGGCACTCTAATCCAAATGTCTTCAAGGCGGCCTAACCAAATCTGAGTGGAGCACACCACATAACCAATTTCAGCTCAACAAACTGGATGCACGCCCCCTTTTGTAAGCTCAACTATCTTCTCACCGGAATATCAATATTCATCGAGATCACAACTCTTCACCTCTATGTGAAGTCCAACTCTTCACCTCTACGTGAAGTCCAAATTTCAGCTTTCGATTCCAATTCTCGAGAACCCAATCACCCAAATAGCTTCATACGAGCTACACCTCCAAATGGTTGTGGCATCACAGCTACTTATGTGCACCCTTTGCCCAAGAGATCAAGCCACTCGTAGTTCATTCAAATGAGCTCCATTCACAGCATTGACTTAATAGATTGAGTCATATGAACCTCATCAACCTGAGATCCATGCTCCTTTACAACTTTCTCTAGATGCAATTAAACCAACTTTTTCAATATGTTCAGTATCCATATCGACTACTCGATCTCCACCCGGTGTCACATTCGATGAAATCCTAGACGATATTGAATCAACTGACAGCGTGGAGTAGCATCACTCTCCACCCGCTGCGATGCTACTTTGTCTTCCCTATCTCCTCCTGCCGGGAGATGGTAGGCCTCATAATTGATGTCTCATCCAATGTGATTTGTCTGCTCGAGATAAACTCTCTATTTTTGGATTCCATAACTTGTAGCCTTTCAAGTCTTCTTTGTATCCCAAAAATACCAATTTGTTCACTTTAGAGTCCAACATGTCTTTCTTGACATCAACATAGGTCAGACAACCAGATACTCTAAGCCAACCATGATCACAAGAAGCTCCACTTGACCAAATCTCCAATGGAGTCTTACCTCCTATCGCAGTCATCGGTAGCCTATTCAAGAGATGACTAACATGCACAATCGCCTCAGCTCAAAATGATTTGTCCAACGATACATTAGACAACAAATATCGAACCTTCTCCAACAAGGCATGATTCATCTCTTTGGTTATACCATTTTTTTCATCTGTGAAGTGGGTTTCAATATCATTGTTCTGGTTAAGTTACAGAAAATCATACCTGAGCACCTTGATTTTCCTACATGCCTGATTTTCCATCAGCTCTTTCCACTTCACCAATAACTCTAGGGCTTCAACTCTTTATCTCATTGGGTATACCCAATAATGCCTGCAATAATCATTTACAATAAAGACAAAGAACCTATGGCCTCCAATTGATGCAGTCTTGGTAGGACCCCAAACATCCACGTGAACCAACTTAAGAAGCCCATGCAAATGGTGAGTATCGGTGCCAAATTTCACCTTCTTCTTGTCTAGAACACAATTATCACATGCTTCTAAATTGCAGGTCGATGCACCTACCAATACTTGATCTGACTTCAAGCCAACCGTCTGAGCCCACTGTGTCATGATCTGGTAGAATCGCCATTGATTAGTCTCTAAAATTGCATATTTCATACCACATCTTCACATGCTTTTCATATTAAATTCTGCTAATAATACCTCTCTTGTATGTTTCTAGGTCCATGGTGTATAATGAAGAAGAAGACCCTAAATCACTATTTAATGGGTGATCAAAGGCCTATAATATAGCCATTGACTTTGGAGAGTTGATTCGTCAAAACCAGGGGCCCAAAACCAGGAACCGGGACCTGCAGCTGACAGGGGACAGACGGGACAGCGTGCGGCAGAAAGCGCCGCGCGCGCGGCTCTAGAAGGGACAGCGTGCGGCAGAAAGCCGTTTCCGTGGCAATACGGGCGCGGCTGTGCCCGTACTTTGGGCCAGGGTTTGTCCCCTGGCCCCCCTTTCTCCTGGTGCCTATATATACCCCTGGGGTTCTTCAGTTGGTGATATACAGAGAGTTAAAGTAGTTTCTTCTCCTTTTTGTAGTTTAGGGTAGTTTAGTTTAGGTTAGTTCTTCTTCTTTCTTTGTATTTTTCATTTCTTGTAGATCTTGTAATAGGAGTGAGAGTGGTATATGGTTGGAAAGCAAGAGTTCTTGTAATAGAACGTGACAATTTATGAAAGGTTCTCTCTTTACCTCTCTTTATTTTCTTCTCTCTAACTCCTTTTACATGTTTAGCTAATATTTTCTCTCATGGCAACTAACTACTAACCACTAACTAGTCTAACTTCTTACTTGATAATCCACATGAATCTAATAGCCTCTACTTGGCCTTGCTCTTGCAAGAGCCATTGATGGCTCATGATGATGGATCTAACACTCTAACATCCAACTCTCTAACAAGCTAACATTACTTTATTCCATGTTTACTCTTGTTTAGTTTTGATGGTTTAAGTGTAGCTTGCACTTGTTTTATTGAGTTGGGATGTGATGAGTTAATATATGGGTCATGCTTTGAAAATTCTTGAACCAAGGACTAGCGATGGCCAATGATACATGTGAGGCAACTATCACTAAGAGGTTAGCATGTTGGTAGAGTCATTAGTAGTTAGTAGCCATGATTTTTCTCTCTTTTTCACTTTGATTTAGAAATATTCCAAAAACCACAAACATTTTATTTTCTATGTTCCCACTTCTTCGTATTTCACCGTACTTCTCTTTTCATTCATTCTTTCTTTTCTTTTCATTCTTTCAAACATTGAAGAACCGTTAACATACTCGTGAACATACCGTGTAAGCTTTTATCGCCTCCCGTCCTTGTGGATTTGACTCGTTTTAGCCTCTATGCTATAACGGAAGTATCGAGGAAGCCAAAGCACACACACTTTAAATCTTGATTTCAAAACATACACTTTTTGTGTGCGCCATCCAACTGTCCTGAAGTTGCCAATCCAGTAACTGTACTACCCATCAAGTAGTACACGTTGTTGCGTCTAGTGCCCTTCAGAACAACCAACGAGTCACCTAACATTTTGAAACGCCTTCACCAAGAGTCCCTCTGCTTCCAAAGCGCCAACTGAGATTATATTCTTTATCATACTAGGAATATATCTCACCTCCTTCAACCTCTCATTGTCCCATCATACATCTTGATACAAACTATACTCTTCCCAACCAATCGGCATGTTTGATCATCTCCCATGGACATCAAACCGCCATCCAGTTCCTCAAAGCTAGATAATAACTCCCTTCTGGGACAAATATGGTAGGTAGAGCCCGTATCCAATAGCCACTCAGACGCATCTAAATGACAACCTGATGGAGTAATAGAAAACAAAAAGCAAAAAGAGTCAGAAGCATTACCATCCAGCTTCACGACATTGGCCTCTGATCGTGACTCCTTCTTTGACTTATTGAGCTTTGGAGAATCACTTTTCTAGTGTCCTTGCTCTTTACAGAAAGCATAATGATCTTTTTTCAATTTGCGATTACCAACCATGGGCTTTCAATTTCTGCTGATTTTCTCTTCTTCAGTTTGGACTACTTTCTCTCGTGGTCAATATCTCTGCCATTGTATCACTGGTAGAACACTTCTTATCCTTTCTCCTCAATTCAAGGTTCACAGAAGTAGTGATCACCTCACTGTAGCTAAAAGATGTCCTCCCATTGATGAATGTAAGCACAAAGGTTTCATATCCCTTATCGGGGAGAGAACTCAACAATATCAACGCCTTGTCTTCATCCTCGATCACTACATCCAAATTTGTCAAATCCGCAAGAAACTTTGTGTAGTTGTTGATGTAATCACTAATGGAGATTCCACCTTCAATTCAAAACGGTAAAGTCTTCTCTTCAAATGCAAGCGATTTTTGACGCTCTTCGTCAAGTACTTGTCACTAGAATCTCCCAAATTGACTTCTCAGAAGTCTCATTCATCATATCATACTTTAGATCATGTGTGAAGTAAGACCTAATTATTCCATAGGCTTTCTATTCATTTTCTTCTAAACTTTCTCATCTACTTCTGCCGGTCTATCTTGAAGCTCAAGAGTATCCTCCAAATTCTGCGCATTCAGCGCATCAATTAAATCACATATCCACAATCTAAAATTATTTGTGTTATTGAACTTTCTCACATTAATATTCATGTGATGAACATTCTGAATGTTCTTTACTATAAAAGAATTATTCTTACTGGATGTTTCTCCAGCCATTTTCCCAATATTCTCAACCAAACAAACGGTACAACTATGGAATGGAACTACAAATGTAAAGTTCAGGTTTTACCTCCAATTGAAACCCTAAAAAGAGTTTCCAATTGATCTCTCCACCAAAAGATTGAAAATGAGATCCAATATTCTAAAAATCTGATTTTTATCCCTCCAAAGTCTCAGATCCACAAGATCCAGCTCCAATCAAGATCCACTCCACCAAACGAAGTCTAAGTGTTGCCTAGAGCTCTGACACCACTTGTTGAATCTTGAGAACCAGCCAAAGAACAAATCCTATATCAAAAACACACACACACAAAGAGAGAGAAAGAGAGAGAAACCAAGATTTACGAGATTCAGCAAGATGCCTATGTCCCGGAGGCAAAAGAGAGAGATCTATTGATGATTTACACAAGATTACAAGAGGATTACAATTAGTTATCTCAAGAACTCACTGAGAAATCTCATAACCCTAAAATGGGTTCACATCCTCTATTTATAGAGAGAAGAAGAAACCCCAAATCAGCTCCAGGTCGGGTATAGAAATAGCTCTGACCGATTGTCAGTCGACCGCTGCAGGACTTACTGGAAATGTCGGTCGACCGGCCAGTTGACCGACCAAATGGGGTCTTCTTCCTAATGCAACATTGGTCGATCGACTGATTTGAATTCTTGTGCATGTCTGTCGACCGCACAGTTGACCGAACCTCTGGTATAGAGTAAAAAACTCTATCCACCTTTGTTTTTGCCCTTTTTCTTTACAAAGATGGTCTCGGAAACCTAATATCCTCTCACTTTGCCAACATACTTAGGGCTTCAAATCTTTGTCTCATGGGATATATCCAATAATACCTAGATAAATTATCAATAAAAGAGACAATGTACCGATGACCTCCAAGTGATGCACTCTTGGCAGGTCCCCAAATACTAACGTGAACACAACCAAGAAGACCATCTGAGCGGTAAGTAAAGGTGCCAAATTTTACCTTCATCTTCTTGTCCAGAACGTTGTGTCCACCCAATCCATGTTGCAGGTGGATGCACCTTCCTATGATCCCTTCTTTGCTAGAGTTTGCAAAGACTTTTCTCATGTATGTCCGAGCATATGTCAAACCTGTGTACAAACATCACCTGAAGAAATAGAAGTCGCCACTCGCCCTGTAATCGTACTACCCATCAAGTAGTATAGGTTATTGAGTCGGATGCCCTTCAACACCACCATCGAACCTCTAGTCATCTTGAGAACACCATCTCTTATAGATACTCCATAACCCAATGTTTCCAAGGTACCAACAGAGATAAGATTCATTTTCACTTGATGTACATACCTCACTTCCTTTAGTTCTCGTACCATCCCATCAAACATCTTGATACGAATTGTACCTATCTCTTTCACTTTACAAGGATGATCATTACCCATGATAGCGAAACATCCATCTAGCTTTTTAAAGCTAGAAAACCAATCCATGTCTGGGCACACATGATATGTAGCTCATGTATCTAATACCTACTCAGAATCACCTGAGTAACCAATAGTAGGAGTAGAAATGGAGAACGAGAATACCGATGAGTCTGAGTCCGATCCAGCTGCCTGTGAAGCACCAGCTTGTGTACTAATCACCTATGCGAGATTTGCCTCGGTCTTCGACTCCTTCTTCTTATCTTTTATCCTTGGACAATCACCCTTCCAGTGCCCTAGCTCTTTGTAGAAGGCACATTGGTTCTTCTTCAGATCTCTAAAACCTGGTCTGGATTTGGATCTCTCACGCTCGTCTTTGCCGTTCCGATTGGAACCTCAGCCTCTTACCATCAACGCCTCTGCTGATGTACCATTGGAAGAAGACTACTTATCCTTCCTTCTCACTTCATAATTTACAAGAGCAGCCGACACATCATTATAGTTAAGTGATTGTCTACCATTAATCAAGGTGAGGACGAAGGTCTTATACTCTTCATCAGGAAGAGAACTCAAAAGAATTACCACCTTATCCTCTTCTTCGATATCCACATCCACATTAACCAAATCTATTAGAAGCTTTGCGTAGTCATTCATGTGCTCAGCAATAGAGAGTCCCTTCTTCAACTGAAAGCGATAAAGCCTTCTCTTTAGAAGTAGTCGAGACTCGATATTCTTTGTCAGATTTTTTTCTCGAGAATCTCCACATCTTCTTTGCAGACGTCTCATATAGCACATGATACTTGATGTCTTGTGTCAAACAAGACCTTATAAGATCATACATTGTCTTATTCATCTTATCCCAATCATTTTCAAAAGTCTACTTCGGCTTTTCTTTCAATCGTAGAGTGTCTTCAAGATTTGATGTCGTCAATGCATCCATCACCTCACACCTCTACATCCCAAAATTATTCGTGCCATCAAACTTTACCACATCGATTTTTATCGGATGTGGGTTCATAGATTTCACCGTAGATGTACTATCTCCAGCCATCTTCTCAATAGATTCCTCAAAATAATGCGAAAAACCAAACGGAAATAGATCAAAAACTAGATAAAGATAGAATTTTTACCTCAAAATGAAACCCTAGGAGAGTTTCCGAAGCAATCACTCTACCAAATCTGATTCCTCGAGTAATCCAAACGTTGTTCTGAGATCGACATACTATCCTACTGACAGTCCCAACGCCGCTCTGAGATCGACATACGATCTCCACCGAACAACTACCAATGCTCTTGGAATCGACACACGATCCCACGTCGAACCTGGGATGCTCTAATACCACTTGTTGGGATCTACGCAATAGAAAAGATGGTACACCAGAGAACAGTTACTAACGACACAAAAATTGACCAAAAAAAAGGAAGAGAACACAAGATTTAACGAGGTTCGGCAATTTGCCTCCGTCCTCGGGGCAAGGGGAGAGAGTTCTTATTGAATTAATCAATTACAGGTTACAGGTTTCGAGATACAAATATTGGGGACACTACCCCTCCTTATATAGCCAAAAAACCACGAAGAAAATAAAACCAAAAACACCTAATTCGGATCAGAAACGAATTCAGAATCAAATTTAAAAACAGGTCGTTGCAGCTGTATTAGTTGACTATAAGTCGACTAATAACTTCTATTAGTCGAATAATACACGTATTAATTGACTAATCTGTAGTGAAACAGATTTGCCAACTCTCTGTATCCAATCATTAGTCGACTAGGCCATGCCCTAGTCGACTAGCCTTGGTTCCTTATGTGCAATCCAACTACAATACGACCGACACGCTCTCCTATTCAACACCATTGATTGCGTCGATCTTTGGCTAACCTCCAACAGAGTCTAAAAAACTTTTTCAACAAGATTTTACCCTCTCTTCCTACAGAGATCTCTCTCCCATGCTGCACATAACCATGCAAGTGATTCAGTTTGAAAAACATATCAACATGCTAATCTGGATTTCATAAATTCAAATCATCATAGTCTGCTAAACAACTATAGATCCCAGCCTTTTATAAGCCCCTATAAAGATAACTTTCCCATCACAACCGATATGGGACTAAAAACAACTAAAACAAATAAAACACTACATAAGAAATCTATGGTAGCATGACCCCATCAATTCTCTCCAGCTTGAAAGTGTAGCACCCCGTTCCCGGGATACGTACCCAGATATGTATCCTGATTTTTTGACCGTATTGTTTTAATTTTCTTCCAGTATTTTTTTTAAGTTGGGATTTCTCATGTTTTTGGTATCGGATCTGGATTCTCAGACCTAGAGTCAGCCCTGACCCGGATCAGGAACCCGACGATTTGATCGATTTTAGTTTCAAACACTATTTTGCAATATTTTAGATTTTTCATGATTTTCTAGAATTTTTCAGAATTTTTTGCAAAATCTCCAAAACCGGTGCCGGTCGGCATCGCTGACTAATGCCCGGATTTTTAGTTTTCAAATGGAATTGAATTTTTAGAAATGGTTTTCACGTTACTTCTTAAAATTTTATTTTCTATCTAAATACATTTTTTTGAAAATTTTCAAAATTTATCAAAATTTCACCGATTCTAGAGTCGACCGGTGTCGCTGGAAGATTATAGGATTTTTAATTTGAAAACTAGATTGAATTTCTCGAATCTGATTTCATCAAGTTTCTTAAAATAATATTTACTATTTTTGAGAATTTTTTGGAACGTTTATGAAAAAGTCAAATTTTGCCCTATTAAAATAATAATATTATTTACCGTTCTTTTCTTTTCTTGCTTTTTTCCTTCTCCACTCCTCTACTTTATACTCAGAATATCCTATTAATTTTATTATTTAATAAAATATTTATTTATTAATTTTTCATATTTTTTCTATTTTTCCTGTTCCTTTCTTTTCTTTTCTTTTCTTTCTTTTTCTTCTCCCCTACATACTCCACACCCCACCGGGCCGACCCATGCCATGCTGCCCTGCAACCCAGCAGCAACTGCAGCAGCAGCATCATCCCCCTACCTCTCCCATTCCCTCCCTCTCTTTCTTTCTTCAACTTCTCCATTTTCATCTCCCACCAAACACCATCACCCAACTCCTCATCACCGCCGCCTCCACCACCGGAGCCGCCGCCGCCGGCCACACACCCCCCCACCTCCCCACTTCTCCACTTCCATCACCCCCAAACACCACTCCTTCCTCTTCAATTTCAACCAAACCCCAACACACCACCTTCTTCTCCAAAATTCACCACCATCTCCACCAAATCCTCCACTCCAACCACCCCATCATCATCTCCTCCCCCTTCCAACTTCCCACAACCTCCAACAACCACCATCAACCACCACCCACCACCTCTTTCAACAACAAACAACAACAACTACACCAAACCAAAACCCCACAACCACCCACCTCCGGCCTAGCCGCGCGCCACCTCCTCCCCGACGGCGCCGCCGGCACCGCCCAGGCCGCCGGCCACCTCCCACCTCCCATCTCCTTCCTTTTCTTGTTTCTTTCTTCTTTCTTTCTTTCTTTTATTTCTTTCCTTTTTTTTCTTTCCCCTTTTACCCCCATTTTAATCCCCTAATTACTTCTCTATATTTTCTATCATATCCTCCCCTCATACCCTACACACACTCTCTCTCTCCTTCCTACAACTCTCTCTCTCATCTCTCTCTCTCCTCTCTTATTCCCTCTCTAATATTTATAATATATATATATATATATATATATATATATGGGTTAGTAGCTTGCTTGAACGTGTTCGCGGATCTTCCCAGATTTTTCTCGGTATTTTCGTTCCGGTGTTAGGCGAGTATATTTCTTGTGTTATTTCATCCTTTATTACTATCATTACATGTCTAATAATTATTATCTTTCTTTTTAATATATGATGTCTCATTATGCGAGTTGGTATAAGATATACGAGTGATTTCTAAATTAGCTTGTTTTATGATTACCTGTTGACCGTTATTATGACTCATTAAACCGGTATTATACTAGATATGCCTAGATCTGCTCCCGCTTCGCTCAACTTCGCATGGCTAATTAATAGACTAAATTATTATTATTATAAATATGGTTGTGAAGAGTTTGAAATGTTTATTTATACTGTTCCCCTGTACCATGTTATATGACCGGATTATTGCCTGATACATGATGTTGTGACTCTCACTGACATGTTACACTTGACACTTGATGTCTGACACTGATACTTGACATGCTATACTTGACACTTGATATTTGACACCATTACTTGACATGCTATACTTGACACTTGATATCTGACACCGGTACTTGCCATGTTACACCTGACGTTTGATATCTGACACCGGTACTTGCCATGTTCACCTGACACTTGATATCTAACACCGGTACTTGCCATGTTCATCTGACACTTGATATCTGACACCGGTACTTGCCATGTTATACTTGACACTTGATATCTGACACACCGGTACTTGCCATGTTACACCTGACACCTGATATATGATACTTGATAATTGACATGCTATCACTCATTTAACATGCTTTCACCTGGTACTAGTACACTTGACCTGATATTGTGACACCTGACCGGATACTATTACACCTGACACCTGTATTACATGGCATATTCATGATTATCACTTTTACGGGGACTTGGCATGGTTATTATACTGTTACCAGACATTTAGTACTCCTGAACTCCTGTGCTCTTGAACTCCTGTATACTTGAACTCCTGAAAAAGGGAGACTCCTGATATTATACTCCTATTGATCCCCGTAATTGGATAACCATGAATATAGGATTACAGTGAATACCCTGTGGACATTATCACTGGACAAATTATAATAATTAGACAACTTACACCGGGATAGGGGAAACTGATGAGTACCGATATAGTCTCCATGTTTATGATGGTCTTATAGTGTCGTGCGGCCATATACTTGGATTCGACCTGGAGGCCACCAGGCGCTTTCGTGGGGTGCACTGGCACCCTTACTCCCCTGCCTGCCGGTTGTACCATAAGTCCCTGGGCCTATTCCTGTAGGAGCGGTGACATCCTATTCCTGTTCGGGCGTACAATAAGTCCCGGTACCTAGCGGTACATTCCGGCTCAGTACCAGATACTCCTTGACCGTTGTCCCGGGCATATACGGGACCCATTCTAAGCATGGTTTGTCGATCTCCATCAGTTTCCAATAACTTACTCCTCGGCCTGTATGCTGAGGTATATGGAATGTGACACATACCGATGTATACAAATCAGATGAGTCTTAATAATTAATAATAACATGCTCCTGATATATGACTAGCTATAAACTTGATATATACTACTCACCACTTATACCGGTGCTATCTTATGGGATTACTTGATTGCTTCCATACTGTTTCATCATAATGTTATTGTGAAGGCAAAGTCAGATTATATAAACTCAGATTACAGTGACGTAAGGTATAGGGTATATATATGAGGGTTTCCTTATTTAGATTATTCCTTCGACGTACTAATCTCACGGATCGGTAATGTGGGCTTGTATAACTAATTTCCCTATAGTTATTTTACTTACTGTCTCATTTCATGTTCATATGTGCTTGTATGCACGATACACTTTTTTGTACATATGTACCTGATATGCACGCCACTTGGCTTTATCATATGTACTCGCGGGGTTGCATCTGATAGCCCTGAATTCTCATGTCCAGATCCTAGAGACCGGACCGTGGTGATCTTATTGTAGCTGATCAGAGTGCGCAGCGGATCCTCCCGTGGTGATTGAAGTGCAGCAGAAGCTCGGACATCGCCGTAACTCTTCCTCCCAGCTTTTCTCATGTTTGGCTCTCGAGGTCCCTCTTGCTGCTCGTAAGCACCTTCCAGCTTTTGTTATGTATATCTCTTCATGTATTGTACTTTTATATTTTCTGGTGATGTAATATTCCTATAATATTGTATCACTCTCTGTGATAATCATGTACTTGTACTTTTCTGTTAGAATGTATATTACCACTGTGCTTCCGCACTCTGATTCTTACATGTATTGATGCTTAGCGTATATACGTGAGGGCATATCCGACCTGCGTATATACATCGCAGTGACGTCTCCGTACCCGCCGGATCGGGGCGTCACAGAAAGTATCCATCTCCGGTGAATACAGTGGTAACAGACAGCCGGTACGATCGGGTAAAACTGAACCACATCTCGCATGAATCACCTCAATCGGGTCATGATGGTGGTCGAGGAATCAACACTAGGGCATCACGTCAAAACCACGATAGTGGGGGTGGAGCTGTCCTCCGCGATGAACCCGCTGCGAATGATGATATCTCAAAGAAGGCACATGCTGCGATCAGAAGTGAATCATCTCTATTGAGGATTGAGCCGACACTAGGATCCCATGAGATATCCAACTAGTAGGTAATGGAGGCAATTATTTTTAGAATCCTTTCGAATTTGTACGCCAAGTGTGCAACTTACTCACGATCTCAGAGTGACTCGTAATAATTACCTTATTATCAACTGTGAATTCCTACAAAATACTATATGGGTATGCAACAAATTTGTAATTGTCATTTCAAATTGCTATCTGTTTAGTGAGATTATCATGTGCCATAAGAAAATGTAATGCAGTAGACACTCTAAACTCTTAAAGATGGGAAAATCATACATATATGGGATGCATAGGAGAACACACATCTAACCCATCTAATAGTTGTATAGTGGATTTAGGTACAAACTCTAAGCAACCAGTAAAAAAAAGAAACACTAGAAATCATCTGCTGAATTATGACAGAAAACTCAGATGACTCACTAGAAGATAACTTAGTAGGAACAACCATAAACCCATAATCAGCACAAGATAACTCGAATGACTTACTAAGCTCCGTGGGTATATTAGACTCGACTATCTCATCCACGTCATCACTGGTACTATCAGATGACATGTGAACCTCAGTAATAATCGGTATACCGGAATCAACTAGTGCATTCTCGACAATACTAGTAATATCAGGAAGAATGTTAATATTCTCAACAACTTTCGAATCATCCCTAGAGTCTTAGGAAGAAATATAAAGAAAAGCTTACAGAGAAGTACATTCTCAAATAGTATAGTAACCACATCTTAGACTAGTTACACAACATCCGTCAGGTCATATGTTCGTTCAGCATTACATAACAATATTTGAGGAATTAACTCGTCGTTGTGATGTGAGAGAGCACTATTTTCAGACTATAACTAGATTTGTTTTAGGCTTAAGATCCAAAATTAAGCGTGCGATTTCTTCCCAATCTTATTCCAAAAATCGACCTCTAACATGTCACGTTGGCGGTGAGGCGGTTCGCCCCGTCAGCATAACAGCCGCGTTGTCGGGGTCATTTTTTGGTTCATCCCAGGGGTTGACAACTCCAAACGAAGCAATTTGCCTTTTTTTGGGTTTTTCTTATATATGCCCTCTAAATCTCCTCTATTTCTAAAATTACCTTCAAATCTTAACCTTTCTAAAATTAACCTCCAAACTCTTAAATTTGACTATAATTATCCCTGCTGTTAAATTTTTAACAGTTTTTAAAATAAATTACCAATTTATCCTTCTCTCTCTCCCACCCCCCCCCCCCCCACCCCCCCCCCCCCCCCTCTCCCCCCAACCCAATAAAAAAAAAAAAAGAAAAAAAAAACGCCATTGATGTTGATGAAGCTCTGCGAACAACTGGAACACGTCGTGCGCCCCATCAGACCATCCTCGTATTCGTGAGTCTGAAGTGAAGCCCTCTGCCATGAGACACTCCCAAATCATCTTTTTTTTCGATCCTTCTGGCTTCCGAGCCCATTCAGGTGCCTGATCCAGTCCATAGAAATAGCCATAAAAGAGCTCCAAGCTCGCTTCGATGTGTTCTTCAGTAAATATCCCAACACGATGGTCTCCAGCTACCAGCATGACCTACATGCACCAGAGACTACTGTTGTCATGGTGAAGCAAAGAACAAAGTTAATCACAGAAGCACACCTTTGCATTGAACCATACTGTGTAAAGAACATCTCGTTAATTAATCCATGTTGGTCACGTAGAAATGAGCAGATATTTTATGGTCTGGTCTGCCAAGTTTTGTGCATTGGAGAGCTTGTAAATTTATACAAAGATGTCATAAACTTCAGATATGGAATAAAGGTTTTTCAGATCCGTGGAGCAGTCCTCGCAGTCACACCCGGCTTCGATAGCGAGGTTGGAGAGAGAAGAAATGGGTCCGGGTACCTCTAAGGTAAATGTGGGATTCACATAATTTTATTAATATGCTGAGGTTTTTTTTTATTCTTTTTAACTGATGAGGATAATTTTAGGGGAAAAAAAGAATTTAGGGGGTAATTTAAGATATGAGAAGATGTGGGGGTAATTTCAAAAATAGGGAAAATATGTGGGGTATATATAAGAAAAACCCTCTATTTTTTTTATTTTGCTTTATCCGGAGAGTTGCTAACAAACAAATTTCAAAAAAAAAAAGGTAAATTGCTTAGTCAGGCCCCCAGAAAAATAAATTTTAGTTCTTTATCTTTTTCTATTTTTACCATCAATATTTACATTAAATTGACCTTAGCTGAGTTGATAACATGGAGGACTCAAAATCCTTAAGTTGCTGTTTTGAATCTTGGCAGACTCTACTATATGACCTAATGAAATAACTTTCTCTTAATTCTATTTCTTTTTTCGGACAAGGAAAAAGCTAAAAAAAAAAAATTCAAATTGCTTTGTCCAGAGTTGGCAACCCCGGATGAAGCAATTTACTTTTTTATTTGAATTTTGCTTTGTTCGGAGTTGGCAACCCTGGACAAAGCAAAATTGCCAACCCCGGACGAACCAAAAAACCAACCCCAACAAAGCTGGCGCCATGCTGGCAAGGTGAACCATCTTGCCGCCGATGTGGCACCCACGTCGATTTTTGAAATAAGTTTGTGAATAGGACAATTTTTGGAGTAAGTTTGGAAAGTGGTCAATTTTCAAAATTATTTATTAAATAAGATTTTTTTTTTTTGGGGGGGGTGGTGATGCCCTTCTTTTCTCTTTTGTGGTTGGTTTTCTTTTCTTCTTTTCTTTTTTTACTTCGTTTCTGTTTTTTGTTTTAAAGGAACTTAATGTCAGTTTAAACTTGCCAACCAACCCCCAACCAGCCCCACACCCACACCCCCACTCCAATTTAACCTTGTCAATTAAAAGAACTGCTCCATCTTGGTTCTATCTGTCTCAATCCGGAATCATGAAAATCGTAACCATGACCATGGTTTGCTAGTCTCAGTACAGCATACCGTTGCAATATGCAAAAGACTTCAAATCCTGTTAGCAACAAACTGCAATCTACTCTAAAAAAGGGGAAAAAACGTGGACATAAAAAGGAAAAAAAAACCCATGACACTCAGATCTCATTGAAGTTTTGTTGTCCTTCATACTTCTTCCTCAAAACCTAATTAACTCGCACATTTTGGTGAATTTCAAATGTCCCAAATGGTACATCAATAAGAAGTAAATTCAGAACATTGCAGAGAATAATTAATTATGATATTCCTTTATCCTGAATGATTTTCTAGACAAGTCACAGTTTCTAAGTTTGGTATTTATACACAATTCCTGCGTCTACATCTTGTAGCTCCTGATGTAGGTCGTAAACAAATAGCCTACATCCGCCGTCACACAGATCTTGTAAGCCAATGCTGCTTCAGTAACCAAAAAGAAAAAAAATAAAAATAAAAACAGTATTGAGATAAATTTGCCCAGGCATCCAAGCCACAGTTTGATGATCCATGCTCAAGGCTAGCTTAGCTCCTCCTCGGCCTGGAGAGTTGAAGAGCCTTCTTGGCGTAGATGGTGATGGCCACTGTGGCAGCTAAGGCGGCGCTAAAACCTAGCGCGTCATAGAGGACCTGCTCCACCGACAAGAAGCCACCCTTGCTAGTTGCATCCGCCAAGGCACGGAGCAGCCTCCCGCTGTACTCATCACGATGCACATCAAAGGGGAAAATTTTTTAGAATCGCACACGTAGAATAATAATTGTGAGGATAAAACAGATCAAAATAACAGACTAATATTGGTGATCCATGGACCCTCTATGGGTCTGTTTGATTGTCGTAACTGGCCGTAATTCGTAGTTGTAATTGGTAAAGTCTTTTACAATTATAAATGAGTTACATGTATGTAAATTTTACGGTGTTTGATTGATAATATAAAATTGTAAAGTGAGAAAGTGTATTGTACTTTACGGTGTTTGGTTGTCGTAATATATAAGTCGTAAGTGAAAAAGTTGACCACAAAATTAATTATTTGGTGATTTTAAAAGTTTTAATACAGCAAATAAATATTAAAAAAATTAAACATTAAAATTTTTAATATTAATATAAAAAAATAATACAAATTTGTATGACCACAAAATTAACTGTAACTGGGCTGTAAGTGAGTGGTAACTAGGTTGCAAGTGAGTATTAGTTGAGTTATGTAAGTCTTTTACGAATTACGGTCCAAACAAACGCCGTAATTGTAACTGGATTGTAAGTCATTTACAAATTACGGACTTCTACGCGAAACAAACGGCCCCTATATTGCAGCCAGGTTAAAACATTAGAATCATCAGGAATAGTGTCAGCAGTCAGCTCATATTTGAAATCTCCCCAAAAGGCAACAGAAGTAAAACAAATATAGTGCATCCTATGCACAAAAATCTAAAATTCTCTACTGTGGGGTGTGTGTGTGTGTGTGTGTGTGTTGTAGTGGGTGGGGGGGGTTTGGGTTGGGGGGGGGGGGGGGGGGGGGGGGGGGGTGGTGGTGGGGTTTTTAGGGGTGGGGAGGTGGGGTGTGGGGGGTCTCATTGAAGGGTAGGTCTTGTGTCGTGTGAAATAAAACATGGTTTCAGGACCATATGGGGGCAACTGTAAATTTTGGGCAATCATTGCAGAAAACCTTGAGGGAATGGGAATCTCAAGGCATATACAGCAATTTCGTGAGGATGTGGCTTAAGGGTGGCAACCTCCCTAAATCATTTGGAAAACTTTACGTGCCAAACAAAAGGGCTCTTAGTAGCTGGCTATAATAAGCCCAGTTACACGTGTACATAGTGATGAAGAGCCCTGAATAATCAGCCAATTTGCAACATGGTATATCTAGTCTCGTTGAATAATTGCTCTATTCAAAGTGTCACAACTCTTTCAGTATAAGAAAACACAGCAGTTTATGGCAATTAGAATCAACCTAGTGATGGCTGTTCTCAAACAGATGAAATTTAATTGCAAAAAATGTGCCAAGGAATCAAGAGTTGGAATCAAATTATCATCCAAACCATCAAGTCCTAGATGCCCATTTCATGCAGTTCAATAATTTCAAACTGAAATTTGGTCAATCAGCAATCAAGATTCTCTTTGCTTCCTATATATATATGCACCAGTTCTCTGAAGGTTCAGTCTGAAAAGAAAAGGGGGAAAAAGGGAAAACAGGACAGGACGTAAAGATGTCCAGCAATCAATAAGAGACAATATATAAGGAAAAGAAAAAATATATATAAGGAAACTATATCATTAATCGGTGGTGGGAGCAGATAATCTGTTGGATCTACAAGCCAGCAAGCCATCAAAGAAGTTCCAGGTAGGAGAGTTGAAGATGACGAGTATAAAAGGAGACATCATATCATCCATTGAGAGAAAATATCTTAAAAGGAGGATTGGCCTATATTGGCCAGAAAGAGAGAACAGATGAAAGTTGCTAGAAAAAACAGAGCCAACAGGGCCTCAATGTTCTTCCATACATGGAATAACAATTTATTTTCTTTTTAAAATGTTTTTTTATTTTTGACTTTTGAACAGAACATCTAAGCACGAATATACTGGAAATTCAGTAAACTCATGATTCAGCCAAAGCCATGGTGTTGAACGTACATATTAGGACCTACATGGTTACCCATATCTATTGTGGTTCAATACTTCTCCCACAGAATTGTCTTGTCACAAAAGAAACTGAACATTCTCAAGGCAATAAGACACAATCTCAAATGATCTACTTAACATAGAATTTACTAAATTGCAATAAATAAAACACTAATCCTTAAGGATGACTAAAGTGGAATTTCAATAGACGGCAGGATTCATCCAAAGTAATCATGTCAGACATATATTGCAATATCTACCTGGTGACCATATCAATTTCAGTAAACTTCTCGGAGAAAAAGAAAAAAAACCAAAAAGAAGAAAGAAAAGAAAAGACAACAAAAGAAAACTTCATTATGGTTCTTCCGTATTTTCCACCGTAGGTGCTTTTTCAATTAAAATGAAAACAATACATAAGGCAAAAAGAAGTGATATCAAAATATTTCATATCATTTTATCTTAACATAAAATTTGCTTACTAAAATTTACTGAATAATAAATAAACATACAAATGAGGCAGAAAATTATTTGAGGGCAACGATCGCTTTAACTTATGATACATTTATAATTTAGGCTTCGTCTACATTTCTTCATAATGCCATGATGATATGTTTCTACCTTTTCATTTCAATTATAGAAGAAATATAAGAATAAGTAATTTCATTTTTATGTTCCAAAAAGTTCAAAACATTTGCATGAAAAAAGAGTGGCATTTTGAGAGACAAATGACCCTTTCTAACATAAAAATTCGTTAATCTATAGTTGAGTTCACAAATGCTTATTATCGCGAGTATGTCTGCATGAGTACAGATCAACTTGCTATACAGCTAATCTGCCCCTTTTAGATTTAGAAGGAACTGGTTCCTTTTCAACACCAGTGACAGATGTACCAATGCACACAGGAAATAGATGCACTGAGATGGATCATAGCCAACATTCTTCATCGTTGTACGCTTGAACCAAGCATGTGATAGGCATATGTAAGTTACGTAAAACATCTGAATAAATATCCAAATAACTAAATACATGTCCAGATATAGAAAAACACGTACACAACAATGTCTATCTAGTTTTATCTAAAAAAATTTTATAACTAATTGCTAATATGATAGTATGAATTTTTCTTATTTTAATGTAAGAAGGCAATAAAGATTGAAGGTTGCACTCACTTTTCAATCCAATCAACAGTATTCAATAACATCTTGTTAGTCGACGGGCTCGATCTGGTCCGAATTCAATTTTATAAAATATGGATATTTAGTTCAGTATTCAAACAACAGCCGCATTCATGTCCATTGTCCGGTAAAGGAAAAACAACCACAAAGGCATATATCTGCGCTCCAAGTCCATGGCAATAAAAAACCTATTTTGTGAGCCTTCAAGTTTCATTTGCTTTGGAATCATAAAGAAGTGAATCACAGAGAAAAAGAGAGCAACTCAATGTCTCATTTAGAAAATAGGAACAAGAACTTAAGTTATACATTCATAAGAAAGGACATGCAAAAGATAGTTGTTGCACTGGATGATACTCTGCACAAGGAAGTTTAAAGGACTCGGAGACAATCCCAACTAGTTGGGAAGCCTGATGGTTTTGAGAACTTAGAAGAAAGCTTGTATTAGACAGGAAAAATAATAGTATAAGACAGGAAAGATGATAGCAACATGCATACATAAAGTTCACAAAGAGCAACCAAGTGCTGGAGAAATTTTCAATTAGAGCATTGTTTCAAATATTTGGGATCCAGCTCAAGAAGTCCTTCAATTTTGTTAGGCCTCTTCGTTGTCTGGGGGTTTGGTCTTTTTTTTTTTTTTTTTTTGTAGGGTGGGGGTTTTCGGTGGGGTGGGGTGTGTGTGTGTGTGTGTGTGTGTGTGTGTGTGTGGTGGTCATTTGTAAATAGAGGGGTAGATAGATTAGAAGTAATAGATGCAGATCTTTTAGGAATTTGACTGGGCGGTATAGTAGATACTAGGTAACTCGGGAGTAAAGTAGGACATTTAGTAGAAATAAATATGAATGGGAGGAGCACCCCTAACCAAACAGCCCCATAGTTTCGTTTAAAAGCAAACACCCAGCATGTGACATGTCCACCAGAAAACAAGTGGGAACATCTACGCATATGTTATAAAAATGTAATTGTTTTATGACATATAAGAAAACTATTATTAACCTGAAACTCAAACATAATATGTGGCAAAGTTTGCAAATAATAGCAAAGAATAAGAATGACGAATCAAACTGCAAGCTTACAGAACTATATAAATTTGTATTGTAAGGAGGAATAAAATTCGAACCTGTAGATGGTTAGAAATGTTTCAGGCACCGTTCCCACCAGAGATCCACATATGTAAGGACAGTATTTTACATTTGTAGCGACAGCTGCGTAATTGAAAACGATATAAGGGAAGGGTGAAATCCTGAGTAATGTAACAGCTCGGAATTGATGAAACCAATCCCCTTCACCAGCTAATCTGACAATAGCTGCTTTCTTTGGCCACTTCTCCAACCATCTCTGTGATCAACCACAAAATAATTCAAAGATTAAATAATAAAAGCTCCAAATAACCATACGGTGATTACAGATAGGTGAGAAGAAATGTTTGCAGAAACTTACATGTATTTGATGATGAAAGAGAGATCCAATGAAAAATGGCAATGACATGCCCACACTTGCTGCTCCCATAATTAACAGGAACCCATAACCGTAGCCAAATGTCATTCCAGCTAACCACATACAAGGTGCAGAAGGCAATAGCAGAGCAGGAAATATTGCAATACAAGCAAATATTAACAGCCCAAGGACAGGTGTACTAAATGTTCTCATTTCCCAGTTCAGTATTGGTATGACCACCTGCCAGATCATCTTAAAGACATGAGAGATTTGCACAAAAGTGAAAACAGAGACAACATCAATGCCACCACGAACACACATAGAAAATAATATTATTTTCTAGTTGAATCACAAAGGAAAAAGGCATTATGAACATATTTCGGTGAACTAGCATGGAAAGAAAAATAGAAAATGGCCAAAATATACTTGATGTGCTGGCTAACATACTTCCTGTGTCTCTGGCATCACTTAGAGAGAGAGAGAGGGGGGGGGGGGGGGGGGGGGGGGGGGGGGGGGGGGAGAGAAGAGGGAAAAAAATTAAAAAAAAAAAAAAAGATGCCTAAACCACTTTATTATAGATTTAACAAAATCACCAGAAAGTGGTGCAAGGATACAAGAACAATTTTTTAAGCAAGACAATCTTCAGAAAGCAAGTGCCATATGGAGGCACTGTGCCCAAGAAAAATAGCTATAAAAGGAGGCAAGGGATCATAAAAGATCATACAACTGAATGTATAATTCCATGCATTGACAACAGACGGAAAAGTGGAATGAAGATGCATGTGGACAGAGTATTAAGCCACTGCTTTCAAGAGTTATATACAATCCGAAAAAGAAAATGTTATAAGATACATTCATCAATATATTTGCTTCAACTTCAAGCAAGTGAAATGGCATTGATCAAGTATGAACCAGTAACTGACTTTTGTAAGACAATCGAGGCAACTTGTAAACATTGATAGGGAGGTCTTGCTGATGTAATGGAGGCTAGATTACCCATGGGAAAATAAAAAAAGGTGACTGTCATAAGACCAGAAACAGAAGTCATGGGCACAGCGCACAGCAATGCAAGCAGTGAAACTTTCTGAAGAACTGAAAAAAGAACTGCTGTAGGTTGATACTATGTTGCTTGTCTGGTAAAGTTTTATGATCACTAAATATACATTGTTGGCCACAACCAATCAGCTTGTGCTTTGGGTAAATGTGTCTTGTGACATGTTACCAGACCACTCGGTTTCCAGATATCATAAGTTCAAACCTCTGCCTCCACTTAATAGTGTTTCTCCAAGCAAGTAATCTTCCCACCCTAAACCTACAACATGGCCCAGAGGCACATGAGGTATGCCTCCTAAACAGATACTATATATGTCAATCGCTTGGCAGACAGCAAAAATTATAAGTCCCAGCAATGAAGAGATTGTGGGATCAACTGCTAGTCCCAGTGATCGTGCAACCTCGTTGTGAATCAATGGTTCAGCCGAATGAGGAAAAAGAAATTGATAAATGTAGAAGATAAACAAAGCATCAACATCACTTTGTCACTCATATTTCTTCACTCCACTACTTTTTCTAGTAAGTCGAGCCTTTGTCTAGGTTTTTTTGGTGACTCCTCAAAACACTACAAAAGTACAAATCACTCCTATTAAAAGCACAACTCATGAGCTACCATAACTTAATCCTAATAAAAATCATATTTAAAGCATGATTTTCATCGTTTGGGATATTAGAACTGAAGTAAAGAACCCTATGTACTAACTATCTCTAGTCTTCTTTATAAAAACTGAAATTAACCCAAAGTAACTCTTCTCTAACTCAAGAGTGCATCAACTTTGCCTTCCTATGTGCGTCATTTATCCACAAATCCATCTTGATGCAATGGATTTACACCCTCCGTCATTAGATATTCAAGATCAGGTAAGCAAGGCCACTCAGCTTTCCTGTGACAGTTCAAACATATGGAACCAGCTTTGGCAAATACGGAATAATGGATTTTTATGTAACAAAGCGAAGATGAACAAAAGAAGATGGAGTTAACTTGTCAGCACACATCAAGAGAAACACACTCTGCTAGAGGAAAATATTCAGACTGCTTTGTGAACAAAAGTGCTGATAGAAGCAAGACTAAAGGCAATTTCAAGAGGATGGATGATGGAGGAGTCATCACATAGAAGGGGAGGAGTCATCACATAGAAGGGGGCAACAACTTTGAAATTGTCCCTAGAGTTGGCTCCGCAAAGGATCTAAAATTGGTCCAACCCACTTTATCCATATGAAAGAGCAAATTGACAACACCGATTAAATTGTGCACATAGATAAGTGTCTTTTCCTATCCCTAACTAATTCAGGGTCTTCTATTTCCTTGTGTTAGGTTAATAGCCACACAGCAATCTGATAATTTGATGCAAGTATGATTTATATAGACTGCTAGTACTGTAATTCCATATGCGTTCTAAAAAAAACAGCAAAGAAGAAACACATTTTACACGGAGTCAATCTATGTCAAAGGGATTTAAGGATAAATCACCCTTTCTTCTATTTTACATTCTGCTCAGTACCTATCAAAACTACAAGATGTTTAAGTTCCAATTTCTATTGAATCTAACAATTGGGAGGGCTACGATAAGTGTTTCTCTCTTTTTTGTGACATTAATCAACAGGACTTAACTGTCTTCTGCTAGTAATTCTACAGTTGATCACATAACACTGAATCAATCACCAACATGACGACAAGCTAAATCGATATCACTATAGTAAAGAAAGATATACGACTGACCTTTTTGATGAGCAAAGGACCTGCAAAGATGATGAAAAGCGCAGCGCCCGCCAACAAGAAGACGCATAAAAGAGCCACCTTTATCCACCAAATCCAAGCAATCTGCTTTCTCGAAGAGCGTTGAGCTTGAACCCCAGCAGATCTCCCCAGCTCCAGATCATCGGACTGAGGCAACCGCACGTAATCCCCCAATCCCATCTTCGACTCCGAAACCACCACAATATCATCCACGATTTCACTCCCCAGAGTCATCAAACACCGAAAATCCCAACAATCATCCAAACTCCTCCCCTCAGAAAGAAGGCGAAGCACGAGGCAAGGTCGCCTTCAATCCGTCCGCCCGCGGAATCGTAAAGACTCCGCCAGGGAGCGAAACCCTAGCCCTTGATCTCTCCTAGTGGCGATCAGAACCCAAAGATTAAGAAGAGGGATCTCCACTTGTGGAGGGGCAAAGCCCTAAGATTAAAGGATCAGAAACCCTCCAGCACTGTTCTCGCTGAAAAAGCGAGCAACTTCAAACGGAACAAAAATCTGCCTTTTATTTATTTACAATTAAACAAATAAATACCCGCTATGGTTTCCGATGCGCCAGGAAAACAAAAAGGAGGACAAAAAAAGGACAGGTGTCTACAGTTTGTAACCGTTGGAACTCTCTATGGGAAGCAACGCACCAGCTGGCAGCGGCAAAGCGCGTCGCCGTGGACTCACAACGGGACCCACAAGTGGGGCCCAGACGGTATGGGTGATAAAAGCGGGTGCTCTGCAAACCTACTTTTATTTTCTCTTGCTCTAAAACGGGAAAAAGAAACGCTCTCTGTTTAAAACCAAGAGTTGCCCGTTAAGCTCGCGGGCAATCCCTCCCAATTTGCGGTCAATTCTCCCCCCTTGAGCCTATAAATCGAGGCCAAAGAATTGGCATCTTCATTTGATACCCGGAGCCCCCCCTCTTCATCTTCTTCAAACAAAGGCACAAAGAAAATGGCGAAGTTGTTCATTGCTCTCTGCCTCCTCCCTTGCCTCCTTGGCGCTGCTCTCGCCGTGGACACCTTCGTCATCGAAGGCCGGGTCTACTGCGACACGTGTCGTGCGGGGTTCGAAACCGGGGCCACCGAGTACATCGGAGGTACCAGCATTCAACATCTTCTTTGTCTCAGTTTTTTTTTTCGTATCACTTGACTAAACTCGGCTCACTCGTTCATGTTTGACGCAGAGGCTAAGGTGAGAATAGAATGCAAGAACTTCACCACGAATCAAATCACTAAGAAAGTAGACGGCACTACGAACAGCCAAGGAACCTACAACATCCAGGTAGAGGGCGTGCACGAGGAGGAGATCTGCGAGGCCGTGCTGGTGTCCAGCCCCCGCGCAGACTGCAAGGAGGTGAAGGAGGGAAGAGATCGGGCTCGCATTCTGCTCACCCACGACAGTGGCATTTCATCGAATGTTCGTTATGCCAACTCCCTCGGCTTCCTCATAGACACTCCCCTCCCCATGTGCGGCCAACTGCTCCAGATGTACGCATTGGCTGATGATTTGGACTAAGCCGAAGTTTATACAAATGGTGAGTGGATACAAGAAGCGTACCCTCGAGTGTAATAAAGAATCGTGTGTGGATGCAGATTGGCTTCTTTCACAATATAGTTCTTTTATTGAGCAAATGCTATATATATCATGGATGTAATAATAAATAAAGTCGTATTTTCCTTGTAATTTAAAATATTTTTCCTTTTTTCTGTTGAGATGTTCATGGTTAAGTTTTTTTTTTTCCCTTATAAATTAAAAAATGTCAAAATCCTAACCACAGCCTTGTTGTACTCTATTATTGCATACCAATAATGAATCTCAATAATTTCTCCGTCACTACTGCACGAGTATCAAGAAAAATATTTAGATTATTGTGATTGATGTCCAATAAAATCATATAAATATATGATTTTCATTGACTTTTAAAATAGTAATTTCGTTATTTTTTCTAAGTAAGAATCTGGATAGGTTTCAGATACTCTTATTCGCTTACCTCTCTCTTCAATTAGAATTCTTTTTAACAATAGAAAAATTGTTCGAGGTAATCACTTTGTAGAACTGGAACATTTTTTAATGTAAACTTGGAAAAAATTGTAACATCTAAAACTGAAAATTAAAACATTTTCTAGAAGACATGTGGTGCATCTTACACCACTTATTTGTTTAAATAATTGTTACTTAAAAATATTAATAAATAATTATACTAATAAATAATTATCAGTAATAGTTACTGATAAAAAATCATTATTATTTTATTACTAGTAATGATAATAATAAGTTTTTTACTTATGATAATTTCACATTTATTACTAAGATCTATTTTATATCTCTTATCTCATAATTTTACTTGTGGTGACTTAGTACTGAAATTACCTAGAAGGGGGGTGAATAGGTTGAAAGTACACCTAGAGCGGGGTGAATAGGTGTACAGCTAATCTATATACAATAATGCGGAAATTAAAACTTAATTGCAACACACTTAATGTAACCAACGAGTGTAGCCGAATTCTCTGTGAAGGGCTCTGGACTAACTCCTCTTAATTCCTTTGAATAAGAGTTGAGGTGCTATATGAAGCTCTCGTGGTTAAACACAAGTGAGGCACACAAACAAACACAACCAAGCATATAAGTATAATATGACAATATGAATCAATGCAAGACACAATATAAGAGAGAGTAAGAGAAAGTGGGTCAAACGCAAACGCTGAGATTTGTTTCGAGGTTCAAGCACACAGCTCTACTTCCTCGCCTTCACACAGAAGGATTTTCACTATCTCGTCCACACAGGACTTCCTACACAGGGAACCTCCACTGAGGATTTTGGGCAAATACAATCGGAAGTACACAACTCCTCTCTCAACCAATACAACCTCTCACTAGAGGCAAGGCACAAAATAAAATCACCTCTACACTTAGAGGGATAGGCACTCAGCCACACAAATAACAATCACCTCACACTTGAGGGATTCCAACACAAACTTCACCTCTTACTAGAGGGAGTCAAATACCACTTCCACAATCACCTCACACTTGAGGGATACCAACTCAATCACCTCTCACTATAGGGATATCACAATGATGGAAGTTTACAACTTGGTAGTTTCTTTCAACCACAACCCAAATCTTCTCACTAAAACAAAGAGCCTATAGATAAGATAACAAGATAAGCTCAAGTGTGAGAAAATAAAGTGTTTTGAACAAAGAAAATCACTTGAGAAAATCTCCAAATAGATATAGAATTTTTAGACAAAAAACCAATTCTCAAAAGACTATTTTCTTTGAATTATCAAACACTTTAAAAACAAATGAAGATTGATTTTTTAAACCCAAAAACTCTTTGAAAAACTTTCTCTTAAAACACTTGAAACGATCTAAAATTTTGCTCTTGAAAACTTATTTTAAAAAAATAGCCAAGTATTGGGGTTTAAATAGGCCCAATCAAAATCTGCCCGTTGGCAGTGTTGGCCCAAGGTTACAATCACCCGTCTTAGTGTGCTTTGATGATTACAAAACATATTAGTTATTTGTACTAATATTATTTGTTGTTTAAGTGTGTTTCAGGTTTTCTATCTTGCATAGGTGTTTTCTTCCCTAAAAGAAGGTGAATTGGACTCAAGATAACTCAAATTGGGCTCAAGATGCAAAATTGAAGATCAAGTGGAGAAAGCCCCTCTTGAAGCCTTGAAGTCCTTAGAACTTTGTAAGAATAGAATGTTAAAGTTTGAGTATGTGATATTTGGCTCTAGGATACACACACACACTTTTCCTTTACAAAATTCTATTTAAAAATGTTTGTTTCTAAGTTTTATGCCTAAGTTTATATATACATGTATCCAAACTTTTTACAAATTGAATATCTTGTTTAAAACATGTGTATAGACTATTTTTGCATAATACTTAGTTATAAGTATCTCAAAATATTTTCTCACAAAATTTCCAACTCCAAAAATCTGCCAGATTTCCCTGTTTCAGGTTGACCGGCCGACCGCCCGGTCGACCAGCACCTGTGTCAGGACGTGCACGTTTGTGCACGTCAGTCGGTCGACCGGCCACTCTCGGTTTGTTTCGGTCGACCGCCCGGTCGACCGGTATAAGGAAACTGTGTTTCCTCAAAGAGGTCGGTCGACCGGACGGTCGACCGGAGCGCCAACGGCTCTTTGCCAACTAGGCAAACGGTCGACCGTTACGCCTGCAAGAGCCCAACGGCTCTTTCCTCTTTGGGCAAGTCTGAAAAAATGTTTTCTTTTTCTTCTTTAACAGAGTTTTAGAGAGTTGTTGGGGGCCTTTTGCAGGTCAAATTAGGTGAAAAGAAAAGAGTTTTAACCTATTCTCTCCCTATAAATAGAGGGCAATAGGTCTTTGTTATTCACCTAGAAAAATCCTTGTTTTCATTGTTTTCAAGAGAAAGAGAAAAATTGTTTCAAAGCTTTCATTTCCAACTCTTTTAAAGTTTGTTTTTCAGTTGTGTTTGATTGCCAATATCACTCTACAACTGAAGTTTTCTCAACACACTTCATAGAGCCAAAAGTCCATTACTCATACTATAGTGAAGTTGTAAAAAGAGTGAGAATTGTAAAAGTGTTTGAGAAAGAGTTTAGTGATCTTGTTGTGATCACTCTTGTTCTTGTAATCCTTATTCTTATGGAGACAACTCCTAGGTGGAGTTCTTGTAAGTTGTGAAGCTAAGGGCTTGGGGTCTTCGGTAGACCAAACTTGTACGACATCTTCGGTGGATAGTGGAAAACCCTTCACGGAGGTGAAGGCGGGGGACTAGAGCGGTGGCTCGAACCTCGAAACAAATCAATTGTGTTTGCGATTGCCTTGCGTCATCTTGCTTTACTTTTCTCTTGCTTTATATTGTCTTCAATTATTTGCTTGAGAACTAACCCTTTACTTGTGCAATCTTCTCTTGTTTATTTTACTTGTGTTGATTGTGTGTACTTCATCATAGCATTTCATCCATCTCTTGATCGATCATATCTCATACAACACGGTTGCATTGGCACCTCTAACCCATTTTAAGGGGAATTGGGAGGAAGGAGTTCAGAACCTCTCACGGGGTATTCGGCTCTTAGTCGTGTTTTGAGAGATCGTTGCATCACTCATTCAATTAAGTTTAAAAAGATCATTAGATTAGCAATTACACCTATTCACCCCCCTCTAGGTGTATTTCAATTGGTATCAGAGCTTGGTTACTAGGCTCTTGGCTTAACAACCCTAGAAAGATCCTAATATTGCTAATCATTTCATTCATTCTCACTTAGTAAAGATGGCCGATGGTATTAAGACACCCCCTAAGTTTGATGGACTTAACTTTCCCATATGGAAGGTTAAGATGACCGTTTTCTTGCAATCTCTAGGTAGTCGAGTTGCAAAGGCCGTGACCAAACCCTTTAGTGCACCCCCCGGTGATGAATCCACTTGGTCCGAAATAGAGACCAAAGAATTTGATGCCAATGCTAGGGCTCACTATGCACTACTTCAAGCCCTTAATGATGATGACATAGCTAGAGTTATTCATTGCAAGTCCGCATATGAAATTTGGACACATTTACTAGTTACACATGAAGGGACCTCACAAGTGAAGAGGGCTAAGATTGACCTTCTTCGGTCCCAATATGAGAATTTTTGCATGCAAGAAAATAAAACCATAGATGATATGGTTACAAGATTTACAAAGATTACTAATGGACTTTCTTTTCTAGGTGATTCTATTGATAACGATCAAAGAGTAAGAAAGATCATCCGGGCTCTTCCTCCTTCATGGGAAGTAAAAGCAACAACCTTGAAGGAACTCAATGACAAGGAGGAGATGGAGCTAATTGGTCTCATTGGGAACCTCAAAACCCATGAGATGGAGAGGAAAGTGAGGGAGGACATGGCTCCTTCCAAGAAGAAGACAATAGCCTTCAAAAGCCAATCCACACACTCCGACGAAGACGATGAAGAAGAAGATGACGAAGAGCTCTCACTTCTTGTCAAGAATGTCCGGAGGATGTACAATAAGGCGAAATTCCAAGGTAGAAGGAGATGACAAGGAGGCAAAGAAGAAAGAAAGATCATATGTTTCAATTGCCAAAGACCGGGACACATAGTGGCGGAGTGTCCGGATAAAGTGAAGCCCTCCACCTCAAAGAAGCCTCACAAGAAGAAGGCAATGAAAGCTACATGGGATTCCGAGAGCGAATCCGAGGAGGAGATTGATACCGCCAACATGTGCTTCATGGCAAATGAAAGCACAAGCAAGGTAACCCCTTCCACTTCTCCTAATGATGAACTTTCTATGGATGAGTTAGGAGAAGCTTTTGTAGAATTATCTCATAATTATGACTTCTTAAAGAAAAAATATTTAAAATGAAAAAGGAAAATGAATCTCTTAGTCTTCAAGTTGTAAATCTTTCTAAAGAAAATAATGACTTGCATTCTACTTTGGTTTCCACTAAAAATGAATTTGATAAATATAAGACTTCTTGTAAAGGCAAGTCCCCATGTGTTGATGCTAATGAGATTACCATGCTTAAGGAAAGAATAGATTCTTTAGGTATTGTTTTGAAAAAGTGTAGTGAGTTTGATAAGAAGAAGATAGAGGCCATGTTTCCTAAGAAACAAGCTTCTAAGAAAAATGTTCATAATGCTCATGCTCATGTTCATACCACACAACATTTACATCATGGCAAACCCCCAAAGCATGCTCACACTTCACACACTCATCATGCATTCATGTATGGAAGAGTGTTCTCATGTTCACATTGTGGGCGGAAAGGACACTTAGCCAATTTTTGCTATGATAGACTAAGTGCATCTTTTCATAATGTTTGGGTTCGAAAACACTAACTTTCAAGGACCCAAGAAAGTTTGGGTACCAAAGTCAACAACTTTGTTAAATGATATAGGTACCTTCCAAAGCCCAACGACGTAGAGGATTATGGTATCTGATAGTGGTTGCTCAAGGCACATGACTTGGGATATCAACAACTTTGCAACCCTATCAAGATACCATGAAGGTGGCACCGTCACCTTCGGAGATGACGCCAAGGGTAAAATCATCGGTATTGGTAATGTAAAACTTGGCACATCCCCTTTAATTGAAAATGTAGTTTTAGTTGACGGCCTCAAGCATAATCTCTTGAGTGTTAGTCAATTATGTGATAAAGGCTTGATGTAGTTTTTGATAATGTTGTTTGTAAAGTAATTGATAGAATTTCTAATGCTTGTGTGTTTTCCGGTTTTCGTGAAAGTAATGTTTATATGATAGATATGTTAAATATGTCTTGTAATATAACATGTTTAAAAGCCCTCGATGACGACTCTTGGTTGTGGCATAGAAGATTAGGCCACATTTCTTTTGACCACATATCTAGGCTTAACACAAAGGAAATGGTGAAAGGTATTCCTTGTTTGAATTTTGAAAAAGACCGAGTTTGTGACGCATGTCAATTTGGGAAACAAACTAAGTCTTCCTTCAAGTCAATTAAGGATATCATGACATCACGTCCTTTGGAGTTAATCCACATGGATTTATTTGGCCCTACACAAACCAAAAGTCTAAGTGGGAATAGATTTGCATTTGTTTTAGTTGATGATTTTTCACGTTTTACTTGGGTTTTCTTTCTTGAGCATAAAAATCAAGCATTTTCGTATTTCCAAACTTTTAAGAAAAGAGTTGAAAAAGAAAAGGATGTTTCGATTTTAAGAATAAGAAGTGATAGAGGAGGTGAATTCATTAACCAACCCTTTACCACATTTTGTGAAGAACATGGAATAAAGCATGAACTATCTTGTCCTAGAACTCCACAACAAAATGGAGTAGTTGAACGGAAAAATCGAACTTTGCAAGAGATGGCTAGGACAATGCTTAGTGAATACGGTCTACCACATTATTTGTGGGCCGAGGCCGTTAATACATCATGCTACATATCAAATCGTGTTTTCTTGTGTAAAAATACTACAAAAACTTCTTTTGAAATGTACTTTTCTAGAAAACCAAATGTTTCATATTCAAGGTTTTTGGATGCAAATGTTTTGTTTTAAATACAAAAGATAATTTAGGAAAATTTGATCCTAAATCTTATGAGGCTATATTTGTGGGTTATTCTAATACTAGTAAGGCTTATAGAGTCTTCAATAGGTCATCATTGACTATTGAGGAATCTATACATGTTAAGTTTGAGGAATCTAATTTGTTTGTTAAGAATGTTGTAGAAATAGATGTTTTGCATGAAGGCTTGGAGAAAGTGACCTTGGAGGATACACCTACTATGGGAGACAAGCCAAAGGATGATGAATGAAGTGAAGCTAAAATGCAAGAGGCTCAAGGAAATGAAGATCAAACAAATGGAGAAGAGCCCACTCAACAACTTCCAAAGGATTGGAGATACAATCCACATCATCCCAAGGACCTCGTCATAGGTGATGTATCAAAAGGGGTAACAAATCGCTCTAAACTTCATGAGTATTGTGGACATTATGCATTTATTTCTCATGTTGAACCCAAGAACGTCCTCGAAGCCGAGGCCGATTCATATTGGTTGCTAGCTATGCAAGAGGAACTCAATCAATTTGAGCGCAACCAAGTTTGGCACCTTGTTCCTAGGCCCCACGATAGACCAACAATTGGTACTAAGTGGATCTTTAAGAACAAGTTGGATGAATCGGGTAACGTTGTTAGGAATAAAGCTAGGTTAGTTGCCCAAGGTTACACTCAAATCGAAGGAATCGATTTTGAAGAAACCTTTGCACCCGTAGCACGGCTTGAAGCCATACGGATGACACTAGCATTTGCCTCATATAAAGATTTTAAATTGTTTCAAATGGATGTTAAAAGTGCTTTTCTAAATGGTTTTATTGAAGAGGAGGTGTATGTTGAACAACCCCCCGGGTTTGTTGATCCTACACATCCGAATTTTATTTTTAAATTAGATAAAGCTCTTTATGGTTTAAAACAAGCCCCTAGGGCTTGGTATGAAAGACTTTCTTCATTTTTGATTTCAAATGGTTTTAAGAAAGGTAAAATTGATACAACCTTGTTTACAAAACATGTAGAAAATGATATACTCATTGTGCAAATTTATGTAGATGATATTATTTTGGTTCTACTAATGAATCTCTTGCCAAGCTTTTGAATCATGCATGAAGGATGAATTCGAAATGTCTATGATGGGGGAGCTCAACTATTTCCTTGGACTCCAAATCAAGCAAAGGAAGGATGGGATCTTCATCAATCAAGCCAAGTACACAAAGGAACTAATCAAAAGGTTTGGGCTTGAAGAATCTAAAGTAAGCAAAACTCCCATGGCAACAACTACCAAGCTTGACAAGGATGAACAAGGTAAAAGTGTAGACATTAAATTATATCGTAGCATGATTGGTAGCTTGCTTTATTTGACGGCTAGTAGGCCGGATATTATGTTTTCCGTTTGTCTTTGTGCACGTTTTCAATCTTGTCCTGAAGAATCTCACATAATTGCGGTTAAACGCATAATTAGATACCTTAAGGGCACTATTGAAATGGGTTTGTGGTATCCTAAAACCGGATTATTTGAAATGAAGAGTTTTTCGGATGCCGACTATGCGGGTTGTAGGGTAGATAGGAAGAGCACAAGTGGAACATGTCAATTCTTAGGTAATTGTCTTGTATCTTGGTCTTCTAAAAAAGCAAAATTCGGTAGCCCTTTCAACCGCCGAGGCGGAGTATGTTGCAGCCGGAGCTTGTTGTGCACAAGTTCTTTGGATGAAACATACTCTCCTTGACTATGATTTACACTTTGATCATGTTAAAATATTTTGTGATAATACTAGTACTATTCACATGACAAAGAATGCAAATCAACATTGTAGGGGCCGGAAAATTTGGTGGTCGGAGAAAGTGGTTTTAGCTGTAAAAGATTTCCTTGATTCAAGCGAAACGATTACAACCAAAAGAACTACTCTTCCTTCTTTCCAGTTACAAGGGAGGGAGGATGTCTGAATCTTCCCTTTGTTTAAGGCTGGGTTCTTCGTGTGGCGATGGAGAGTGAATCTTGTTCTCCGTTGACCAGATGACCGTCCTAGACCGTCTGGGGTCTTCTCTTCGGTCGATAGAAAGAGTAACTCAGCTCAGTCTACCAAAACTCTCAAAGAGGAGGTAGGCGAAGAGCGGCTAGTACTTAGTAAGCTCGCTGAAGGGTTTTCTCTCTCTCTGTCGTTGATCTCTCCTTTGATTGTCGTCCTTTTTCCTTCTCGTCGTCAATCGTCGTCCCCTTCAATAGTGACGGAACTATTTATAGGGTTTTTAGGGGGTGATCGTGCCCTCCTGAAAACACTCCCGATTGAGGGGCCACTACCCGCTACATGCGCGGTGACTGGCCCTTTATTTCGGGTAGTTGCAACTGAGACGCGGGTGTCGAGCCAACGCGCCTTGGATGCTGAGACGCGGGTGTCGAGCCAACGCGCCTTGGATGATGAGACGCGGGTGTCGAGCCGACGCGCCTTGGTACTGAGACGCGGTCTTTGGGCCGACGCGCCTTGGTACTGAGACGCGGGTGTCGAGCCAACGCGCCTTGGATGCTGAGACGCGGGTGTCGAGCCAACGCGCCTTGGATGATGAGACGCGGGCTTCGGGCCGACGCGCCTTGGTACTGAGACGCGGGCTTCGGGCCGACGCGCCTTTGATGCTGAGACTCTGCTTTCTTAGTGGCTTGTCTGTTTTGGACATTTTTTAGACAGCCTACAGAACCCCCTCCAAAGTTTCCGATATTCCGCAGTTAAATGGGACGGATTTCGGAATACTTTGGATTTTAGCCGCGTTCGCCTCTATGACTGGACTATTAATGCTCCGGGTTTGATCTTATCTGGATTTGGTCTTCGTGAGTGTACTGTTGAACTCTTTGAAGCCATCAGAGTTGATCGTGTTGAGTATCTAGATGCACAGTCTAAACCTCCCCGATCGCTTTTAGCCTGTCACGAGTGCGCTTTTGACCAGGAGTGGTTGGTCTTCTGCTTGTGCCAGTGTACTGTTGAACTGATTTGCAGAAGCCGAACGCAGGTTCTTTTTGAAAAGCAGAGACGCGGCTGCTTTAAAGACGCGACTTCTTTAGCGAGGCGCGACCTTTTGACGATGGAAACGCGACTGATCTTCATAAGGCAGACGCGATGTTCAGCTGAAGACGCGAACTTCGGAGAGACGCATCTTTTGAATATAGACGCAGTTGTCTGGGCGCATTTATGGCGATGCTGACGGGGCATGTCCACCGAAGAGCTGCGTACTTTGGGGCGCGAATTCTGTGCCATGTCATGATTACGCCGCCAGCTGGCCTAGGGAACCGGCGAAATTTCGCCTTTTGGCGCGCGGATTTCCTGGTTCATTAAATGAACTGCTCCACGTGTCGACTGCTGACTCGTGGCGGGGTTGCGACGCATGATCTTCTCCGTTCAGAAACGATTTGGTTACACGCGTCAAGCGGTGACTCGCTGCAGCGTCTACCGGGCCACGCGCCGCGTATCTTCGCGAATCCCTGTGCCCATAAAAGGCAACAGTTGGAGAGATGCATCCTCTTCTCTGAACGTACTTGCTGAGAAAAAAGAAAGAATTTCCTTCTCTGTTCATCTTCGAACTCGCTCGGATTTTTGAACTTTTAATGGCCCCCAAGATGAAACCGAGTGCATCGTCCTCAAGGGCGACCGTCGCCGAGGCTGAGAGAGACGCTTCCTCTGCGCAGGAGGCTGTTTTCCGAGGTAAAATGCCTCTTCGGCGTGGGTTTCGCCATTAAAACAAGTTCATAGAACCCTAAGAACCCTTAACACAGAATCGTGTTTGATTCTCGGACGCAGTCCTTGAGATGATAACCGGGGCGCAGGTTTGATGACCTGGCGTCGTTAAACTCTGCGTTTCGGATCTTTCACTTAGGAAATCTCTAGTTGTGAAGGATTCGAACGCGGTCTTGGTTTGCAGGACGCGGACTTGATCCTTGCGTTCTGCGCCATCAGCTGCCGATTTTGATGAATCTGGCGTCTGAGTCCAAGTCTTGGTTTGCAAAACGCGGACTCGATCCTTGCGTTTTGTGCCACTTGACGCGGATTTGCAGGTCTGGACGCGGGTTTGATAACTTCTGCGTCCCGTATCTCTTCTGCGTTTGGACGCAGATTCGCAGGTCTGGACGCGGGTTTGATAACTCCTGCGTCCAGTATCTCTTCTGCGTTTGGGTTATGAACACTTAGCATTTTTCAGCATTTCTCCTTGCTTTTAATGAAGTATCTGATTGTGTCCTTTTCTTTCGCAGTGCGACATGTTTCTGGCCCACTCGTCAAGACGCGCCATTTTGGACATGTAGGTGGTGCTGACCAGAGCTTGACCTTCGTGCAAAGAATGAGTGTCCCATTGACTGCTGACCAGTCGCCGGATCGCAGGGAGAGGCTCTCTAATGTTGACAGGAGAACCTTTCGGGCGCTTATGACCGATGCAGCATTCACAACGGATGCTCGCGTTCCGCTGGAGAAGCCTGCCTTCTTCTTTGGAGATCGCATTCATGATGACGGCCGTCGTGTGTCTGAAGGAACTTACAAATGGCTCCGTCAGATAGGGGATGGACGATTGTTTCTTCTGGATATGGAGAGGATGTTCCCGTTGTTCTACTTCCAACACATGTCCATCCCTCGGAAGATGGAATGGGACATTTCCCAATCTGTCCCTGAAATCACCCTTGGAGACTTTGGCTTCCAGAGGGTAAACCGCCATGATAGTCATGACAGGTCAACCGTCGGCCTATTCCCCGCGTCGCGCAAATCCAATATTCCGGTCGGGGAGATACCACAGCTTGCTGCTACCTTCCTTAACTCGTTTATGGAAGTGGAGGGTGACTATCCTACCGAGTTCCGTGCGCATGGGTGGATCCATTCTACGGGGAATATTTGGTGGAGCAGGATGGTGGGTTTTGTCCTCACCGATCTTAAAGAGCTGCTAGAGCATGTGGGACTATACCCGGCGATCAGGGCCGTACAGTGGGGTATCCCACCGAGCTCTCACAATTTCTTCGGAGTCCTGGAGCGATATAACTCTCTGACGGGGACATTCTTCACCCCGGTTGGAGAGATGGGCCTGGCACTGCACGAGCTGCATGAGGTCTCGGGGCTGGCATCAGGGGACATTCCTTATGAGGAATATGTCCCTACCACTAAGGAGCTCCACATTTTGGAAAAAGAGTTTCCCGCAATATATGAGACCTACTGGGAGGTGATGTGCCACTTCCACATCTGCGGCCAGATAACTACCTGGAGATCAGGAGGAGTCAAGCAGTTGTCTTGGGCTAGTTATCTGTTCAACAATGTTAGCAATAAAGACCTCCCGATAACCCGACTGGCTGCCAGCTCTGATAGGGAAATCGAAGACAGGATTGATCAGGCTCCGAACAGCTTCTACACCACGGAGTCGAACGAGGACGGTTTCGACCCGGACTTGGTTTTTGAAAGCTTTCACCATCAAGCCCGGACTCCCATCTCTAGTCGAGCACTGTTGGCGGGCTTCTTGATGCTGTGGTTGAAGCGTTGTGTGGTGCCCACACTGCCACACGAAGTTATTGTTGCGGACGTGGTGTACCCGGCGGTGCTCCTGGCTCATGGCAGCCCCATAGCTCTTCTTCCGGCTGTGGTGGCCGGTATTCAGAGTGGGCTACGGGCGTTAGCCAAGAATTTCTGCGAGCCCCCGAAGACTGTTGACCCCCACGGAAAGCCATATGTCGACTCAGAGGGGAATCCGAAGGTGAAGCGCCCTAACCCTCGGGTTGAGCTGCCTTATACGTACCTCATGGCTTGGTACGTGATGCATTGCCCTTCTTTGATGACGGCGGCGCGTGGGGGCACGGTTCGTATCCCATTTGTGCAGCGGCTGGAACGTTCGGAGTGGCGTGACACCTACCTGTATTATATTAGGAAGTGTCTTTCCTGCGCCACGAACTACCAGCTCAACCGTTGCTTCCCAGACGTTCCTGGTGCGGCTTTTGGGGAGTTGTTCGCTGATATCGCTGGTCGAGATGACTTCACACAACTGCCTGCGGGAATCTTCTGGTGGTTGATCAACATCCGGCCGGGATATGTGATGTTCCGGCAAGGGACTTCCTGCACCATCGAGCCATACATGCCGAACCGTTTTGCCCGACAGTTTGGCTACGATCAACTCTATGTCGGGAACCCCAATGCTCGGCTCGCTTTCGAAGGGAACCTGTTCGAGGGTGCTCGGGCTTGGTATTACAGTGTGGCTGGAGGGACGGGAGCAACATTCCGTCTACCCAACGAGACGCCCAAGTGCCGCACGAGCTTCAGCTTCTGCGCTTGGTATTTCCAAGCCAGCCAGGCACCAGACCTTGTTCCGGAGTCTTCATGCCTTGAGAGCATCAATGCACATCTCGAGGCCAGGTCAGAGTCCGGTAAACGTTCGAAGCTTATCGACCAGTATCTGAAGGCTTATAAGGAGGTCAAGAGACGGTCGAGGAAGGAGCCACAAGCAGCGAGGGCGGAGCCGCGACCGGCAAGGGCAGAGCCTCGAACGACAAGGGCTGAGCCACCAGCCACGAGGGAGGAGCCGCGGGCAAGGAGGTCTAAGCAGTTGGCGAGCAAGCGTAGTCGACGCTCTGCTTCTATTGCTGAGCCTGCCCCAAAGAAGGTTCGGAGGGACTTAACAGCTGAAGTCTCCCAATTCGGAGATATCTCTGCTGGAGTTGAGGCTCCTCCTGAAGACATCCCTGTTAGGGTTGAGGAGCCGTCGGAAGATGAAGATTTCCCCACCCTAGTCCGTGCTCCTAGGTCGCGCGGTAAGACCGTGGAGGAAGGGGAGCTTGTTGACGAGTCCACCGCCGCCGAAGATGACGAGTCAGTGGAGGTTGACATAATGACTGGAGGGGATGTTGAGATTGTAGGCATCTCAGTTCAACCCGAGCCTTCTTCTGCTCATGATGTGAGGGACGAGGCACGGCAGCCGGGGTCTCCTAGCATCTTCATTTCCAGTCTTAGGGCAGTCGACCCTAGTCCTACCACTGGGGTAATTGGAGGTAAGGCTCCTGTTGCGGAGCTTCCTCGCGTTGCGCTGTCGTCTTCTTCGATGTCGGGGGAAAGCGCCTTTGAAGACGAGACCGACTATGGCGATGAACCCGCTCTTCCTGATCAGAGCAAATTCTTCCACATCTCGGAGGAGGAAATATATGGGGGCGAGCCATCGACTGCACCCTCGCTGGCGATTATCCCTACTGAAGGTACTCTTCCCATCTTCTGTCTAATTTTCTCTTTGCATATTGAAGAGGATGTTTTATCATTCTTCTTTCACGCTGCAGGGCCAGCCGGAGACGCCGACGCTACAACCTCTTCGCGTGTCGAGGAGATGGTGAAAGAGTTGACCCAGCCTGAGAGGATTGAGGTCTCGGCTGCTGAGATACCCTCAAAGGGGGCAGCTGTTGAGATCGGGGAGCCTTCCACTCTGCCGGAAGAGGAAGGAACCACTGAGGCTGAGGAGGCTCTCACTCTGCCGGGCGAGGAGGTTACTGCTGAAGCGGGGGAGACTTCCATTCCGCAGGATTTGACGTCTCTGGACCTCCAACCTGGTAAGGCAGCTCTGATGCTTTAAATGTTTCGCTTTTCTACCATTGTGGCTAACATCGCGATAACTTGCAGAGAGGACCGAGGGGGTTCAGGTGGAGGGTCCGATGGTTGGCACCCTTCCAGAAGGCCATACAGCTCAGGTCTCGGTGGAGGTTTCTGAGGAGGTCGTGCTTACCACTCCCTCATTGATCGTGGAGGCTCCTGCAGAGGTAGTACCTCCGGAAGTGTCAGCGGCCGGTCTAGCTCTTGCCGTCTCGACGGCCAGCACGACTCTTGTGCGAGAAGATCCGCCTTATATCCCCTGTCCTGTGACAGAAAAGGGGTCAGGAAGCTTCCTAGGTGGTGAAGGCATGGGGGAACTGGCACGTCAGATGGTGCAGCAATTCTTCGCTTCGATGGGATCATGTATTGATCTCATCTTACGTGGAAACAGCTCGTTCCAATTTGCCCAGACGCTTCTTAAAAATCTGGCCGTGAACGTTGAATTAACCGGAGGCCCTTCACTTGCCAAGGCGTGTCTGCAGGTGGTAGAGCAACTGGGAGGCTACCTGCAGGAGCTGGAGTCCTTGGAAGATACTGGCTCTTTTAGTGAGGCCCAGGCCACCCTGACTAGGCTCCTAGCTACTCAAGAACAAGAGCGACAGGAGGCGGAGGCACAAATTGCTGCAGAGGCCCGCAGCCTTGAAGATTCCCAGGCTGAATGTCAAAGACTAACTGCCAATTCAAGGGAATCCGAGCTTACCATGCAGAGCACTGAGCAAGTCATCATCAGTGCTCGTGACACCATTGCCAAGGCTCGGGACACCATTGCCAAGGCGGAAGCTGTGCTTGCGTTCAATGAGAAGAAGCTCGTTACCATCAAAGAGGAGCTTGAGGAGCAACAAGCTGCTAAGGCGCGAGCTGAAGAGAGTCTGTCTCTACACTCTTCCAGGGTGGAATCTCTGCGAGCGCAGCTGGCTGCAAAACCCTTCCTATCTGAAGAGGAGCTGCGGGTCCAAGCCATGGTGGAGGCTGAGAAGGCGCGTCAGATCAAGATGCATCATCTCAGGGAACAAATCCGTTCCTTGGCGAGCCAGGACGTTTAGCCTCCTTTTCTTTTTCCCCTCTCTTTTTTTTTTGTAAAGAAGAGGACACTCTGCTTACCAAGAGTGTTTGTATCTACTTTTATCATTTTTGAAATAAAAGTATGAAAAATTTTTTATCCCCTTCTTCTTTGCGTTGCTGTGGATGAATCCACCTGGCTGTGAATGCTAGACTTAGGTAAGACTAAGTTCTTTCAATGAGACGCGGCGTCGGCTCTAAGTCTTCTTGATGAGACGCAGCATAGAGTGAAAACGCGGCCTCCGAACGCAGCGTCAATCACAGGGTGAGACGCGGTTCTTAGTTCATGAGAACTTAGGCAGAACTAAGTCCTTTTGACAAGACGCAGCATCAATCCATAGGGAGACGCGGCCATCATTGTTTCATGAGACGCGGCATTCATTCAGGGAGACGCGGCTCTGAATAACGCGGATCTGCTTCTGCGAAGAAGGAAGCGGATCAGGCAGACGCGGGAGACGCAGCCAGTTCTTTTGACAAGACGTAGCATCAATCCATAGGGAGACGCGGCCATCATTGCTTCATGAGACGCGGCATTCATTCAGGGAGACGCGGCTCTGAATAACGCGGAATCTGCTTCTGCGAAGAAGGAAGCGGATCAGGCAGACGCGGGAGACGCAGCCTTGTGCCTTTCCCTTAATTCAAAAATGGATTAAGTGCTCTCTGAGGGGACGCGACTTTGACTCGCGCGGGCATCTTTCTGGGACGCGGATGTGTGGATAGTTCTTCAATCCGCGTCTGGGTGTAAACTCCCAGGCGTTACATACAGCCTGTCATAGGGATTTGGTGTGATCTTTAAATATCAGATGCGGATTTTCCGCTTTGTTTCCCGAAGCAGTTGTCCACGCGTCGGCTGCTGATTGGGCTTGAGTATTGATTCTCTTAAACGAGAAATCAGTGCGGGCGGTTGGAGATCAGCGCCAGCGGCGGTTCTCGAAGCAGCGTTACACGCGTCCGGCCCTTATTGGATCTTGGCAGTTGTGCAGTTATTAATGCCGGCGGTTCAGATTACGGGGCCATTAATCGCTATTATCAGGAGTTGCCTATAAATAGGGCGCCCCTTCTCCCTTCAATCCTGCCTTTGGACTATTTTGTTTTTTGAAAGAGAGAGCGCTTTGAGAAGCTTCATCTTCCTCAGCGAATTGTCTCCATGGATGAGGAAGGCTCTGAAGATGACCCAGGGCTTTTAAGCTCCTGTTTGGTCTCTTTAGGAGAAAACAACTCTTTGCCTTGTGACCGCGTTTGCGTCCTGGTGCAGAGAGTACAACTCTTGATAGAGGTCTCCACGGGTATGCCGTTCGTTTCACCATGACATTTTAGATTTACCATGGCCTGTACCTTGGCTTCATGTCATCTGGACCCCCTCATGAAGTCTGCATTGGTGCACTCCTTCTGGAATTTGTACCATAGACCTGAACTTCTCCGGACGCGCGTGCAGGAATCTTTGGCACTTGGCGTTGGCGCGTTTTATGGCTTATGCCTTAGCGCGTTTCATGGCCAATGCCTTGGACAAATTCCAAAAAAGGTTTCAGACCCGCACCTTGCAACTCCTGTTCATGGAGATGGCAATTTTCGGCGTCTGTGCCTTTTCGGCGTTTGTGCCCTTTTCGGCGTTTGTGCCCTTTGACCTAGGCGCAGAGTGGGACCGCGTTTTGATTCGCGTTTGTCTCTGCTGACGCAACAGTTTGGCTTGCTGCGCGTGTCATTCCTGCGTCTTGGCAGACTGCATGGATCATTCCCGCGTTTGGCTGACTGCGCGGATCATTCCCGCGTTCGCCTCTGCTGACTTAGTTTTTCTCTGTTTACACTAAGTTGCAGATTGTTCTTATTCTCTCTTTTTGTTCCTTGCAGGTTTGCTGGGCCCTTGGAAGAATACTTCGGTCGGCGAACTCGTTCAACGTTCACCTATGAGAGAATATATTATGGTCCTCGTCACCTATAAGAGAGTATATTACATCTCTGACGAGGACCCAACCCTCGCCAAGGTCTCTTCAGATCTGGTGCAAGAGACGGATAGGCTGAGTATCGGCGAGGGTGGTCCGGCGGTTGCGGTGGCGGATGAGATCCTCTTCCTCTCCCTACCCCAGAAGTGACATCAAGGACATTCCGTTGGATGGCCTGCTGGGGAAAGGGATGGTGATGAATGCAGGACTCTCTGCTGCCGCTGGACCTAGTGGAGGGTGGCATCCTTTGTGATGACTCCGAAACTTCCGCTCTCACCCCAAGAGTGACTCCATGTTTGTTGGATGGTCTACTAGGGAAAGAGGCGCGCCTGAACGAAGGGTTGCAGGACCTTCTGTTGCCACCGGACCTCAAGAACACCATTGCTCTTGGCTTGGTCAGCTAGGGCGCTTTCGAAGTTGGCGTCATGCATCAAAGTGCAACCGGTTCCAATTGTGCACCTGGGATCAGATGCAGTTTCAAGGAGTGAGTACGGCCTCAGAGAGAGAGAGGGACTTCTTTGTACTCCTTAATTGTAACACTCAATCTTATTGTATAAGAGAGCGTTTTGTATCACTTTCATGTGTTTGGATATGAATAAAAGTGACACTTTTCTTTTTGCCTCTTTCTGTTGTCTTGAATGTTTTGTTTTAGAAGCAAAAGAATGATTTTGGTGGACCCGCCACTTTATAAAAGAAAGTGACAAGTAGAGTGTGTACCCCCAGAGAAGGTGAACTTTTATCAAGGATCTAGGATTGACTTGATTCAAGGTCAGCTGGGGAATTTGATAAAACATTGTCAGTGGTGTAATGTTAACCTAACAATGTCTTTAGGTGGACCTGTTATTCTGTTGAAGAGAATAACAAGTGAAACTAGACCCGCGAGGAATCTAGTAAGGCTTTCACCGTTAGAGGTGTGATATTAACTTAACGGGTTGGAGATAGTCTTGTCAGAAGTGTGGTGTTAACTCGACAAGGATGTGAGTCAGAGGTGTGATATTAACTTAACTCAGAATGTCACTGTCATAGGTGTAATGTTTAACTTAACAGTGAGGTAATGCTAGAGGTGTGATGTTGAACTTAGCATTGGTCATCTCGACTTAGACGAAGAAGTCGAGGAAAGGTCATGGCCATAGGTGTATTGTTGAACTTAGCGATGACTCGGATGCTAGAAGTGTAGTGTTAACTTGGCATCGTCCATTTCAGCTTCGATACAGAAGTCTGAAGAAAGGTGACTATCAGAGGTGTGATATTAACTTGACAGGCACTCGATGTACTGCTTAGAGGTGTAATGTTAACTTTAAACAGTAGTTTTGTCAGAGGTGTGATATTAACTTGACAAGAATTTGCTTGCGATAGGAGCAATTTGAGGACCTGTCATTCTATTGATGAGAATTGACAAGTGGAATTTGAAGTGCCAGAGGTATAGTGTTAACTTGGCAAATTCGAGAGTTTGTTACTCTATGCAGAGTTAACAAGCAAGGTTTATACTTGACAAAGAGTATTCATTACCAGAGGTATAGTGTTAACATAGTAATGATTGCATTTTGTGGTCCTACCATTCTATGGATGAGAATTGGTAAGGGATTTTTGGAGGGAAGAGTGGAATCAAGTCCACTTAGGATTTTTAGCAAACCCTCAGCTATCAACGGATTTGAGATGCCTTTACCAACTACCGTTTGAGTTGGGCTAGCCATGCTATTCCCCTCAGCATGATGAGTTGTCGAAGACTTATGTTGGACTTAAAAGCCAACATTTTCCTCTATCCTTAGCAGTCGGAGGCGTCAGATCAAATGGGAACGTGTCCCTTAGGATTTTTAGCAAATCCTCAGCTGTCAACGGGTTTGTCATGCCTTTACCAACTACCGTTTGAGTTGGGCTAGCCATGCTATTCCCCTCAGCATGATGAGTTGTCGAAGACTTATGTTGGACTTAAAAGCCAACATTTTCTCCTATCTTTTAGCCGTCGGAGGCGTTGGATGTTTCCGATCAGAGGTGTATTTTTAACTTGATCGGTGGAAGAATGCCATCTAGGGATAGTATTTCTTCAGGAATTTGCCATTGATTGGCATCATGAGTGTATCGCCATTTGAGGTTATGAGGCGATACGATCCATTTGAGTAGACTGACTCTACCACAAATGGTCCTTCCCATTTGGGTTGGAATTTTCCTTTCGTCTTGTGTGTCATGACCATGGGTCTTCGGACGGCTAAGACGAGGTCGCCTTTCCTGAAAGTTCGCGATTTGACTTTCTTGTTGAAGGCTCTGGTGATACGAGCTTGATAAAGCTCGATTTGTTGTTGGGCCTGCAGACGCTTGTCATCCAAGGCTTCCAATTCTTGGAGTCGCTGTCGATGCTTCTCCTCTGTTGTCATTTCCGCTGTCAAGGCGACGCGAAGAGATGGAATTTGGATTTCCAGTGGAAGGACGGCTTCGCATCCGTACACCAAGGAAAATGGCGTGGCTTTAGTTGGGGTTCGCACAGTCGTGCGATAGGCCCATAAGCATTCGCCTAACTTATCGTCCCAGTCTCGTTGACTTTTCGAGACGAATTTCTTGAGAAGCTTGCCAATAGTCTTATTGAAAGCTTCTGCGAGGCCGTTAGCGGGCGGATAGTATGCCGTTGATGACACACTCTGGATTCTGAACTTGGCGCAGAATCTCTGAAAAGCCTGGCTGATGAACTGGGGTCCATTGTCATGGACAATCCGCCGAGGCACACCGAAGCGGTAAATAACGTGATGTTTCACGAACTTGATCACGTTAGAAGATTTCACCTCTTTCAAAGGGATAGCTTCGGCCCACTTTGAGAAGTAATCGGTTATCGCTAGGATGAACCGATGTCCCTTTGATGATGGTGGGCTGATAGGACCAACCACGTCCATCCCCCACATTTCGAACGGCCAGGTAGAGGTCGTAGAGTGGAGGTATCCTGGTGCTTGATGGATGAAATCGCCATGTATTTGACAGGCGTGACATCTTTTGGCATAGGCAACAGCATCGGCAACCATCTTGGGCCAGTAGTAACCCAATCTTTGGAGTCGGTTTGCCAGCTTCGGGCCAGGTTGATGAGCTCCACACGTACCATCGTGGGCTTCTTTCAACACTTCGTGGGCTTCTTTTGATGAGAGGCACCGGAGCAGGATCCCGTCATGCGATCTACGATACAATGTTCGCGAAATCGCATTGTAGTAGAATTTGGAGGCTTTCCTTCGGATGGCAGCCGCCTCCCTGGTGTCTTCGGGCAAGATGCCGTACAAGACAAAATCAATGTAGGGGAATCGCCAGTCTTTAAGCTCTAGATCGGTCGACACTTCAAGTGTTTCCTTATCGCGACGATCTCCCGTTGACCTCTGGTAGTCTCCGAGGGGACTTTTTGGGCAGTATAGGTCGTGGCTATAGACGAATACTTTCTCCATTGCTCCGGCTGGAAGAGCTAAGGAGGCAGCAAGGGATGCAAGTGCATCTGCATGCGCATTTTGCTTGCGCGGTACATGGTCGATGTAGAAGTTTGAAAACCTCTCGGCCATGTGGATTGTCGCGTTGTAGTAGGGTACTAGATCTTCATGCCTGACCTCATACTCTCCGCGAACTTGGCTGACGATGAGTTTAGAATCACCGTATGCCTCGAGATTTTTAACGCCAATCTCATCGGCGAATTGCATCCCAATCAAAAGAGCGTTGTATTCCGCCACATTGTTGGAACAGGGCTCGGTTAACGAGATAGCTCGGGGAATCACGTAATTTTGTGGGGAGACGAGTACCACTCCTACCCCCGCTACTGTGTGTCCCTTCGGGCTTGCCCTTGATGCACCGTCGAAGAAAAGTTGCCATACTTGACTTTCGAACGACGTCTGAGCTAGGCAGACTTCGGCGACCTCATCTGGGAGATCCTCGTAGAGTTTGGCTGCCCTGGGATCTGGGTGTTCAGCTAGGAAGTCCGCCACCGCTTGTCCTTTAATGGCTTTTTGGGGTAGGAAGTGCATCTCGTATTGAGAGAGCAATATGGCCCATTTTGCCAGCCGGCCATTTAGTGAAGAAGGCTTTGTCATGAGTAACCTCAGGGGGTTGACTTTTGATATGACATTTATAGTCTGGCCTACCAGATAGTGTCGCATTTTCTGAATGGCGAACACTAATGCCAAACATTCCTTCTCGATCGGGTTATACCGATGTTCGGCTCCGATCATCGTTCTACTTAGGTAGTAGATTGCTTGTTCTCGCCCCTGGTCATCATTCTGAGCTAGTAGAGCTCCCAAAGAATGATCCATTGATCGGACGTACACCAGGAAAGGCTTTCCGGATACCGGAGCTGCCAGGACTGGTGGTTGGGTGAGGTAGTGCTTGATCTCCTCAAATGCTTGCTGGCAAGCGTCGTCCCAAATGAACGAAACGCCCTTCTTCATCAGCTTAGCGAAGGGTTGGCATCTCCCGGAGAGATTTGAAATGAATCTGCGGATGTATGCCAATCGTCCTTGTAATCCTCTGAGCTCCTTGAGGCTTCTGGGGGGTTGCATCTCTTGGATAGCACGGACTTTCTCCGGATCCAAATGGATTCCTGTGGAAGTCACAACAAACCCTAGGAATTTGCCACTGGCTACCCCCAGGAAGGACTTGGTGGGGTTCATCTTCAATTGATGAGCCCGCATGATGTCGAAGACCACCCTCAGGTCTGCTATGTGATCACCTTTAGTGCGGCTTTTCACCGCGATGTCGTCGACATAACATTCCACCGTTTTGCGTATCTGCCGATGGAAAATGGCATTCATGGCCCTTTGGTAGGTTGCCCCCGCATTTTTCAGACCGAAGGGCATGACGGTGTAGCAATATACCCCTAGAGGTGTCCTGAAGGAGGTGTGCTTTTCGTCATCGGGATACATCTTGATTTGATTATATCCTGAGAACCCGTCCATAAAGGACATTCGCTCGAATCCACAAGTATTGTCAATCATGACATCTGTGATTGGCAATGGGAATTCGTCTTTGGGGCAGGCCTCGTTTAGATCACGGAAGTCGATGCAGATCCGGATCTTCCCGTTCTTCTTGGCGACGGGGACGATGTTGGCTACCCAGTCGGGATGTTGTTCTTCCCGGATGAAGCCGGAATCGATGAGCTTTCTAACTTCTGATTGAATTGCCTCCATTATCTCTGGACGGAACCGTCGCTGCTGTTGTTTAACAGGCTTCATGTCCGGATTGATGTTGAGGCGATGCATAGCCACTTGAGGATCAAGTCCAGGCATGTCCTCATAATTCCAGGCGAAGACATCTATATACTCTTGTACAAGAGATATTAAATTCTTCTTCTCCGAAGGTGACAGGCCGTCACTTATGAAGATGGGTTTAGGATTGGCTTCATCTCCTAGGTTGACTTGAACAACCTTGTCTTCTGTGGGTGGCTCACGCTGTTCAAAGCGGATATCCCAAAGAGCATTCAAATGTTTGATCCAAGGGTCTGTATCAGATTGGATCATTTCTTCATCTTCATCCTCCATATGGCTTGTCGAAACCATATTTACTGACAGCCCTTTGAAGATGTTGCCGACACTGACATCTGATTCCCACGACGACGTGTCTGATGAGCAGTCATGACTTGACAGTCTCTCCGAATCAGAGGCTGATGGCACTGGGGTTGATATATAGCCCAACCCCCGGCGCGTCTGATGATAGTAATCAGGGGTTTTCCCTTTCGGTACAAAGGATCGAAGCAGTGTTCTTCTTCCTTTTCCGAAGTTCAACCCAGGCCTGTTGGTTAGATCATACCCCATGCGCTTCATCATCTTGAGCGTTTTCGGTTCATAATGATCGAACTGAGGGGATTCATCCTCACCTTCCGATTCTTCGTGGGGCATTGGTTCAGATGCGATTCGCCCAAAAAGTATTGGTCTTTGGCCTTTTCGTCTGGCTGGAACCATGAATACAGACTCTTGCGCGTCACCATTATCTTGGTATGTCCCGAAGGATGATTTCACCGGTACATGCAAAGATGTCAAAGCATCTATTGCCGACCAGAGGTCATCGTCCACGTCGGTAGTGGTATCCGACGGTATTGAATCGGAAACATACACAGGAAAATACGCAAAATCTAAATCTTCATTAATGTACCAACCACCCGCATCGTCGGTGGTATCAACATCGAGCTTATTAGTGCTCTTTACAAGTGGTTCCAACTCCCACAGGCACTCTTCTTTCTCAGGCTCAATGTCAGCTTCATTACCAGAGTCTGGCTCCTCTGGTTGTGGGGTTTCATTAGTCTCCTCCGGATCCTGATATAAGAGGGAGTCCGTGAAATAATTTTCAACCCCTTTAAACGGATGCCTTTCGGCAATCAACGTTCGGACCTGTCCACTCTCGTCAATGTATTTCATGACTTGGTGGAGAGTAGAGGGAACGATGGAATTGCGGTGAATCCATGGTCGTCCCAGCAACAGGTTGTAGGAAGTGTCCGCGTCAATGACGTAACACGTCACTTCCGACTTGAGACTCCCGATCTGGCATTTGAGCTTGATCTTCCCCATTGGGCGGGAGCTGTTGGCATTGAACCCGTAAATAGTCGTCTGGGTAGGGCTCAGACGATGGGTAGGAATGCCTAGAAACTGCATAACCCGGCGAGGTATGATGCTTAGCGCAGACCCTGGGTCTACCTGGATGCGGTTCACCTCGGATGACCCAATATACCCTGTGAAGTATAGGGGTCGGTCATGCTTCCCTTTAACCTGCATGTCGTCTGTTGTGAAGGTGATGCGGGGAGCATTTGGGGAGGCGTGGAGGCAATCCTCTACATCTTCCTCCCTTGGCACACGAGTCATGAAGACCTCAGCGTTTGCCAAAGCTTCTTGTAGAGCCTCTCTGGTTGACTTTGATAGCCTCAGGAGTTCATACAAGGTGATGCGTGCCGGGATGTTGGCTAGTTGAGCCAAGACGTCGAAGCGGTAAGGTGTCGAGGATCCTTCTGCTGCACCTTTTAGAAGAGCCCGAGAAAACCGGGTTTCTTTCTGTTTCTCCACAGGTGGTTTCGTGGAGGGCTTGGCTGGTTCTACGGCTGGTTGCGGAGAAGCCGCTGCTGTCTCGCCGTACTGCTTCAAGTATGCCTGTCCTGAACGGGTCCCCGCCGTAGGTTGGCTGGGCTCTGCGGCCAGGACTATTGTTTCCTGCTCTGAGTCAGTCAGCGAGGGAACATCAGTGTCCGCTTCTCGAGAGGAAGCGCATATCACATGGCAGGATGAAGTCTTCCCTTTGCCTTTGGACTTCCTGTTGGTCACAGTCGTCCATTGTTGCTCGTCGACGAGGTCAGGGTGGACCCACATGATTTCCCCTCGAGGTGTAGGGATGGGTACCAAGCCTTTCTCCCGCTGCTGATGAGGGTCTGTGTTGACCACCCTCAGTTCTCCTTTCGGGACAGAGATCACCCCCACGGGTGTCGGGGGTCGTGTCCCAAACTGGAGAATCGACGTCATGTTGGCTGTCATCTTCTTTTGCTCCGGTCGGAGTTTTAATACCTCCGCGTCAATCAGAGCTTGAAGGATGTCCTTAAAGACGTAGCAGCTTTTGGTAGGATGTCCGAGCATCCTGTGGTATAAGCAGTAGGTGGGATTGTCGGTCTTGCCGACTTCCTCCGGGCGCCTAATTTCAGGGAGCTTCAGTCGATTGCTCTTGTTGAGTAGCTTGAAGAGCGAATCGACGTGTTCCTCCTTGAAGGAATACTGCTTGTTGGGGCGTGGCTGGCTTGAAGAGCCACTTGCCCTGCCTGTTTGAGGTTTGGTGGGAGATTTGGTCTCCGTCGCCAAATTATCCTTCCGCTTGGTTTGGAGGGATGTGTCTGGTGCACGCCTTGTCGACCTCTCTGGCCTGGGCTTGCCTTCTTCCGCTCTGACGCGGGCGACAATCTCCTCAGCCTGTTCACCTTGCTGGACTAATTGTTTCCAGGTGCGGCTTTCAGCAACTCCTATTTGAGCAAGGAGTGAGGTTTGGAGATTATGGCGACATGTTTCCACCAGGGTGGCCTGGGTCATGCCGCTTGGACATCGGAGTGCCATGTTCCGAAATCTTTCTACGAAAGACTTGACGGACTCTCCCTTTCGCTGTTTTGTAGCTAAAAGGGTAGGCATTGTAACTTCGGAGTCGTCTTCGAAGAAGCGTGTCAAGAACAGCTTCTCTAGATCCCCCAGTTCTTGATAGAACCCTCCGGGAGCTTCATAAACCACTCAAAAGCCAACCCTTTCAGGGTGCCGATGAACAGTCGCGCCAGGATGGCGTCATTATCTACCACGTTCCCGGTCTGGGATTTGAAGTAGTAGATATGCTGGTTGGGTGACCCCTTCCCGTCGAATGCTTGGAGGGTTGGAGCCTTGAACTTAGGAGGGTATGGAACTAAGTCCCACTCAGCCGGATAGGGCCGGACCACTCCTGCTTCTTGGAGATCTTTACGACTGGCAAGGGCATTGAGTCGTTGCTCCAGCAGGCTCATTCTTTTAGTATGAGCCTTTTCCGGGTCTGGGTCGCTTCTTGCCTGCGACGAGGGCTTGGACACATCCGAGGTAGATCGCCGTGTCTCGTCAGAAGATTCGGAGGGTGGGCTTCCTCCCTTTCTCCCTTTCCCCTTCGGTCGTCTAGGAGGAGATCTCGCTCTTTCTTCAAGCAATTTCTCAAGCATATGCTTAAGGGAGTCAATGGATCTTTGTTGAGAGGCGATTATATCCATCTGGTGCTTCTGCGTCTGCTCTAAACGCCTGGTCGTCTCCTCAGGAGTGTCGGCCATGTAGGCGGAAGCCTCCTTCTCGACGGAAGAGTTTGAAGCCTGCGACTCCACTATAGCGGAGTGAGAACCACCCATTCTAATGCCGCGGGCTAAGGCATTATAGTCAATTGGGGGAATGGCCCCTGTCCGGGTGCGAGTGTGTTGATACACCCCCTCCGGTTCAGAGTCAGATTCCTCTGAGTTGACCATTAGTTGTTTTCCCTTGCTTCTGCTAGTCATGTTTGCAGTAAGCTCCGGGTATTCAACATCTGAGAAGGTTCTCCTCCTGTGGGAGCGTCTTCTCTTGGCTGACGGGGGAATCAGGGTCAGCTGTCTAATTAAAGACGGCTGGTGCACGCCTGACTCGCAATGGCATCCAGAGAGTATCTGGATGAGCTGTTGACAGCAGCATGGAGAAGTGGTCTGATTGGCACTCCTTTTCCTTGTCAAATAATCCCTCAAATCTGTGGGAGGGGGATTAAAGAGACTGGTCTCGCAATGTCGACGACGGGAGACAGTCATGTGCTGTTCAGCCTGGACACAGGTTTCAGAAACGCGGCTGTTGCGTCGCGGCTGCGTCACGCGCGTCTGGCGTCTCTGTTGATATGAGACGCGACTTTCGCGTTGCTGTCTGCTGCGTTGGAGCAGAGAGACTTGGGAGAGAGTGGGCTGCTGGGCCCCACGCCTATGAGTGCGTACTTCCTGCGTTTGAAAAGACGCGGAGGTTTCACCCTGGCGTTTGATGAGTTGGTCCTCGGAGGACTCAACTTGAGGGGTCTCGCGTTTGGGTCGCCAAACGCGGATCTCACGCACTGGACGAGGTGCGGGCAAGGCATCAGATTGTACGCCGCGTCCACCCCCAGTCAGACAACCAACGGTTCCGACTTGGAGTTGACGCGCGCGTCTCCTCTGTCGACGCTCAGCATTCCGGTTGCGTCGAGGAGGTGGAGAGAAACCAACAACATCCTGGTTTATAGAACCAAGAGTGTTCACCACGCGGGTCTCTTGAGAGACGTTGACGCGGGTATTCTGCGCGACGCAGTTGATCGCAGTAGCAGTGGTGCCTGGGACCACGCGGGCCTTCTGGGAGGCGTTGGCGCGTGTGTTCTGTGCGACGCGGTTGATCGCAACAGCAGTGCCTGAGGTCACGCGGGCCTTCTGGGAGGCGTTGGCGCGTGAACTTGTCTTGGCACAGTGGGCATCGGCACCCGGCAGAGCCTCAGATTGGGCTTCGGGTAGCTTTTCAGTTGAGACCCTGCGGCAGACGCGGGTCTTTGGGCTCTTGGAGCCAGAAGAGAGGAACTCTTCATACTTCGCCTGGTCGAACTCGACGACGAGGGATTCGACCATTTTCCCCTTACGGAGAACGTCATCTTGCACCACGGTGCGCTCGTCAGTAACGAAGAAAGTCCCCAGCGGAGTCGCCATCTCTTGTAGGGGCCGGAAAATTTGGTGGTCGGAGAAAGTGGTTTTAGCTGTAAAAGATTTCCTTGATTCAAGCGAAATGATTACAACCAAAAGAACTACTCTTCCTTCTTTTCCAGTTACAAGGGAGGGAGGATGTCTGAATCTTCCCTTTGTTTAAGGCTGGGTTCTTCGTGTGGCGATGGAGAGTGAATCTTGTTCTCCGTTGACCAGATGACCGTCCTAGACCGTCTGGGGTCTTCTCTTCGGTCGATAGAAAGAGTAACTCAGCTCAGTCTACCAAAACTCTCAAAGAGGAGGTAGGCGAAGAGCGGCTAGTACTTAGTAAGCTCGCTGAAGGGTTTTCTCTCTCTCTGTCGTTGATCTCTCCTTTGATTGTCCTCCTTTTTCCTTCTCGTCGTCAATCGTCGTCCCCTTCAATAGTGACGGAACTATTTATAGGGTTTTTAGGGGGTGATCGTGCCCTCCTGAAAACACTCCCGATTGAGGGGCCACTACCCGCTACATGCGCGGTGACTGGCCCTTTATTTCGGGTAGTTGCAACTGAGACGCGGGTGTCGAGCCAACGCGCCTTGGATGCTGAGACGCGGGTGTCGAGCCAACGCGCCTTGGATGATGAGACGCGGGTGTCGAGCCGACGCGCCTTGGTACTGAGACGTGGTCTTTGGGCCGACGCGCCTTGGTACTGAGACGCGGGTGTCGAGCCAACGCGCCTTGGATGCTGAGACGCGGGTGTCGAGCCAACGCGCCTTGGATGATGAGACGCGGGCTTCGGGCCGACGCGCCTTGGTACTGAGACGCGGGCTTCGGGCCGACGCGCCTTTGATGCTGAGACTCTGCTTTCTTAGTGGCTTGTCTGTTTTGGACATTTTTTAGACAGCCTACAAACATAGTAAAACCAAACACATTGACATTAGGTATCACTTTCTTAGGGATCATTATGAGAAAGGTGATATTGATATTGATTATGTTTCTACCGATTTTCAACTTGCCGATATTTTACTAAACCTCTAGATTATGCTAGATTTTCATTATTTGTGGTGAGTTGAATGTTTGCATGATTGATTCTTAAAAATATTTCTATTTGGTGTTTGTTTTGATTTTAACCCTTTTGATGTATGACAAAAAGGGGGAGAAAAATATATAAGTTTAATTAAGGTGTTTATTGAAAAAGAAATAAGTTTGCTTATAGTTGAGTTTTGTTTATTTACTATAAGTTTAAGAGAAAAAGTATAAGTTTAATGGTATATAAGATTAAGTTGATTTCAATTGGTATTTAAGTTTTTGACAAAAATATTGTGTTTTTCAATGCTTCATGTATCTCACTCATAGTTATTTTTAACATAGCATGTTTGAGGGGGAGCTTTCCAAGCTCTTTTTCCTTTATTGTATCTCACTCATAGTTATTTTTAACATAGCATTGTTTGAGGGGGAGCTTTCCAAGCTCTTCTTCCTTTATTTGTTTAAATAACTTATATGTTTTGTCATCATCAAAAAGGGGGAGATTGTTGGCCCAAGGTTATAATCCGTCTTTAGTGTGTTTTGATGATTACAAACATATTAGTTATTTGTACTAATATTATTGTTGTTTAAGTGTGTTTCAGGTTTTCTATCTTGCATAGGTGTTTCTTCCCTAAAGGAAGGTGACTTGGACTCAAGATAACTCAAATTGGGCTCAAGATGCAAAATGAAGATCAAGTGGAGAAAGCCCCTCTTGAAGCCTTGAAGTCCTTAGAACTTTGTAAGAATAGAATGTTAAAGTTTGAGTATGTGATATTTGGCTCTAGGATACACACACACATTTCCCTTTACAAAATTCTATTTTAAAAATGTTTGTTCTAAGTTTTATGCCTAAGTTTATATATACATGTATCCAAACTTTTTACAAATTGAATATCTTGTTTAAAACATGTGTATAGACTATTTTTGCATAATACTTAGTTATAAGTATCTCAAAATATTTTCTCACAAAATTTTCAACTCCAAAAATCTGCCAGATTTCCCTGTTTCAGGTTGACCGGCCGACCGCCCGGTCGACCGGAACCTGTGTCAGGACGTGCACGTTTGTGCACGTCTGTCGGTCGACCGGCCCGGTCGACCGACTGTAAGCAGGCCACTCTCGGTTTGTTTCGGTCGACCGCCGGTCGACCGGTATAAGGAAACTGTGTTTCCTCAAAGAGGTCGGTCGACCGGACGGTCGACCGGAGCGCCAACGGCTCTTTGCCAACTAGGCAAACGGTCGACCGGCGGTCGACCGTTACGCCTGCAAGAGCCCAACGGCTCTTTCCTCTTTGGGCAAGTCTGAAAAACTGTTTTCTTTTTCTCTTTAACAGAGTTTTAGAGAGTTGTTGGGGGCCTTTTGCAGGTCAAATTAGGTGAAAAGAAAAGAGTTTTAACCTATTCTCTCCCTATAAATAGAGGGCAATAGGTCTTTGTTATTCACCTAGAAAAATCCTTGTTTTTCATTGTTTTCAAGAGAAAGAGAAAAATTGTTTCAAAGCTTTCATTTTCAACTCTTTTAAAGTTTGTTTTTCAGTTGTGTTTGATTGCCAATATCACTCTACAACTGAAGTTTTCTCACCACACTTCATAGAGCCAAAAGTCCATTACTCATACTATAGTGAAGTTGTAAAAAGAGTGAGAATTATAAAAGTGTTTGAGAAAGAGTTTAGTGATCTTGTTGTGATCACTCTTGTTCTTGTGATCCTTATTCTTGTGGAGACAACTCCTAGGTGGAGTTCTTTGTAAGTTGTGAAGCTAAGGGCTTGGGGTCTTCGGTAGACCAAACTTGTATGGCATCCTCGGTGGATAGTGGAAACCCTTCACGGAGGTGAAGGCGGGGACTAGAGCGGTGGCTCGAACCTCGAAACAAATCAATTGTGTTTGCGATTGCCTTGCGTCATCTTGCTTTACTTTCTCTTGCTTTATATTGTCTTCAATTATTTGCTTGAGAACTAACCCTTTACTTGTGCAATCTTCTCTTGTTTATTTTACTTGTGTTGTTGATTGTGTGTACTTCATCATAGCATTTCATCCATCTCTTGATCGATCATATCTCATACAACATGGTTGCATTGCGCACCTCTAACCCATTTTAAGGGGAATTGGGAGGAAGGAGTTCAGAACCTCTCACGGGGTATTCGGCTCTTAGTCGTGTTTTGAGAGATCGTTGCATCACTCATTCAATTAAGTTTAAAAAGATCATTAGATTAGCAATTACACCTATTCACCCCCCTCTAGGTGTATTTCAGGCAGCTGGCAGGGACAAAATTGCCCTCCAGTCGACCGGCCGGTCGACCGACCAACGGTTAAAAATTCGACCGTTGAGTCCTCCGGTCGACCGTCTGGTCGACCGTGCCAGATCCAGAGAGCAATTACTCTCTAGTCGGTCGACCGCCCCACCCGAGAGTGGGGTGACTTCAGTCGGTCGACCGTGCAACCAAGCCAACTAGGCCTTTGTGCACGTCTCGTGCACATCGGCCGACCGAATACTAGTCCGGTCGACCGTCCCGGTCGACCGCCAAAGCCTGACAAGAATTTTCAGGACTTAGAAACTGGTCTTTTTAATTTCAATTAAATCTCATAAAATTACATAAATTCCACAAAAATCATTTCATGTTATATCTTTGAAATAAATACATGTTTGAGTAAAAATCAAACCATGTTACAAACATTTTGAACCATTTTTGTGACTTACAAATTTTGTCGAAAACCAAAATCCGTATTTTTCAAAACTTGAATTTTTGAAATGGAAAAACTATTTTCTCCAAAACACTTGCAAATACAAAAACATGATATTTAAACAACTTTGAAGCATATAGTATATGGATAGAATCCAATATACATGAAATATAGTATATCTATTTTTTGACTTAAAAAACCAAGATCGGTTAAACAGAAAACCAACAAACATGAAACTTGAAACAAATGTGTGTGTTGTGAACTTGAGCATACCACACTATCTAATCTGTAACAATGGATCTAAACCATAAAATAAACATGGTACCGAAGTTTTCTTGTAGAGCGTCATCTCCAAGTCGACTCGATCCAAACGTGATCCACTGAGCTTAACTCCAAACTAGTGCTGATATGAACTTGACGCTCGGACTCTTGAATCACCATGTGAAAGCTCCAAAAACACCTTTGTTGAAACTAATCACTACTAATATCTTGGTTAAATATCTGAAACTAAATATCACAAGATTATTAGTAAACTATAACTACATGAGTTAACATCATCAAAACTAGAGTGGAAGGCCTCTGGGCCAACAATCTCACCCTTTGTTATGATGACAAACTTCATGGAGTTATATATGCATGGATTAAAGTTAAGCTTCAAAGAAGCTCCCCCTTAACTCATGCATAGCAATAAACAATAAAATATGCAATGAATATTAAACATGAATATGCATAAGCATGCATAAATAATGAAATGAACATGCTCTTGATACCAAATTTTAAAATAAATTATTTCTCCTTCTTTTAAAATAAACATGTTCTTAAATACCAATTGAAAATAATACTTAAAATAAACATGTTCTTTAAATAATTGCTCTTGATATCAATAAAAATTTCAATTGAAAGCTAATCAATAAGAACTCTTTTTATACCAATAATAAAACTTTAATAAAAGCTCTTGATATTAATTGAAAGATAATCAATAAAAGCTCTTGATACCAACAATAAAAATTTTAATAAAAGTTCTTGATACCAACAGAATAAAATAACAAAATATGTTCTTGATACTAATATCCATGCTCTTGATACCAATATCAACAAAACATATAACAAACTCTCTTGATACTAATATGAAACAAAACAAACTTTGATATAAACTTATAAATAAACATGTGTATAAACTCAAATATTTCTCCCCCTTTTTGTCAATCATCAACAAAGGGGTCAAAGAAAACAATAAAACAATGTTCTCCCCCTTTTTGTCCGAAACAAAAAATCAATAAGGGGTGAAACTAAAAATAACATTATGATACCAATTAAAAAAAATATCAATTTGGTGCATCATGATACCAGTTGAAAATAAACAAATAGGTAAACCAACAAAATTTTTTGAAGAATACTAATTGAAAGTAAATAAAATATTGAAAACCAAACTAAAGAAATAAATTGAAAGTACCAATTGAAAGTACATAAAACATTTTTGAAGAAACCAACCAAAATTTTGATATCAATTGAAAGATGTAAACATATTGGTAATCTTGATACCAATTGTAAAAATTAGTACCAATTGAAAATATTTTTCATTAGGAGCGTATGATACCAAATTAAAATCAGTATTAATTTTTCAATCATTTTTCAACATAAAGTGTAGGAGTAGAATACCAAAGGTAAACAAAACCAATTGAAAGGTGAAATATGAATTTTCTCCCCTTTTATGAAATACCAATTAAAATGATGCATAAGCTTGTATAAGATACCAATGAAAAAATAATCAATTGAAATATAATAGTCATTTAAGAAATCAAGCTTAGCATAACTAAAATTTGTGCTCAAAGATATAGAGATATAGTAAGCACAAATAATATATATGTATGAAAAATTAAATACTAATCGAAATTGATACTATTTGAAGTATAAGCATACATATATAAAAACATATATGAGTATACAAAAAGAATAGTGATACCAATTGAAAAGATACAATGATATCAATTGAAAATAAAATAAGATCAAGTGTATAACTCATACTTCCTACCACCCATTTCATGCACATATTTTAAATAAATTTCAATAATGAGCATATAAGGAATGGTCGCCCAACCAACCGCCCTTTGATGGGTAGGGGTTTTCAAAAATAAGTTTGAAATAATATAACATGTTTGAAAACTCTACCATATGAAGAATACGAACTAGTTATGTGAAAAATTTGTAAACTAGTACGAAATCCTTCAAGTAAGTAATAAAACAAAAATATATTCCATAAAACATGAAAACTACTAAACCAATATCACTCAAAATCTATATAGCACATATAATACTCATGAAAATAAAATCATGAGAAAACATCAAGTAATATGAGTGTACAAGTTGTGAAAGATATAATCATGGAAATAGGCAATAAGCTCAATATGAAATTCCTTAAAAAAAATGAAAAACATGAAAATCATCATTTAATTTCATTGAAATAATTTAAAGTTCAAGGCATATGTATGTTTTGTACAAACCAGAATATACATGCATATCCAAACATAAACGAGTCCACAAAAGTATATGCATGAAGGCAAGTGGCTCAAGGATGTATATGTATAGCTAATAGTTTAGACAAAATGACATATACATGAAGTTTAAATAAAAACATGAAAAACATGTCAAAAATATGAAATACAAGTCAAAATATATGAATCATCAAAACTAGACTATACTAGTATATCTAATGAGTACAAATGAGCATTCAAGCACAAACAAATAATAATCTATTTGTGGCTCATTAGTTGTATAAGTATATTGATTAGTCTACGATTATGCATTATTATATCGCATTCTCTCACAGTTTTATGAATAAATAGTCGTCTAAATCGTGTTTTGGTCTTAATTGCAGGTAGATCCAAAGTCCAAGGGCAAAGATGGAAAAAAGCCTAATTCATCCCAATTTATGGTGATTAATCCCGCATTACTTGGAGGCCAAGCAAAGGATTTTCTAGAACATGCATTGAACCTAGACTCCTGCGCTTGTCAGACGAATATTCGGGCGCAAATACCAGAAACAGGATATACGCTGACAATCCACGAAGCCAGGGGAATAATCTGACGAAATTCAGGGACCTGTCTCCCTACTATTGCCGCGGAAATGCGGCAATAGCCGCATTTCCGCGGCAAAGTAGTGGATCCACGCGTCGATTTTCAACGCGTGGCCCCGTCTCGTCTTCTGGATCCTTCTGAGCCCTATAAATAGCCCTGCAGAGAGCAAACCGAGGGCAGTCTTCGTTTTTAGGAGTAGATCCAGATTTTTAGTGTAGTGTAGGTGAGAGTTCTTCATTTCTTGTATTTTTTTCATTTCTTTTTAGATCATTGTAGTAGGGCTGAGTGATTTCTAGAGAGAGAGATAGTGAGGGATTGATGTAATAGAGAGTGACACTCTATGTAAAGATGCCTCCTTTCTCTTCCAATGTAATCTCCTTCACCTTCTACATGATTTCTAGCTAACTTTTCTTCTCATGGCAATCTAACTACTAACCACTAACCATCTAACCACTTACTTGATAATCCACATGAATCGGGTTGCCTCTACAAGGCCTTATTCTTGCAAGAGCCATTGATGGCCAAAGATGATGGGTTCTAACATCTAACTTGCTAACTTGCTAACTTGCTAACCAAGCTAACTCTCTTTTATTTCATGCTTTTATTTCATGCTAGTAGTGTAATGAGTGATGCTTGTAATAGCTTGTTCTTGTTGCAATGTTTTGTTTGTTATGAACCATCCATGAGCCATGCTTTGTATCGTCTCTTTGAAGGCAAGGATTGTGATGGCCGAGGATCAAAATGTGAGGCAACTATCTCGAAGAAGTTAGTATGGTTAGTGGAGTATTTAGTAGTAGTAGCCATGAGTTTTCTTTTAGTTTGTTTTAGAAATCAATTTTCAAGTTTCTTTTGATCATTTCCATCGGTGTTTTTGTCATCCTTCTTAGTTCTACTTTGTTCCATCTTCTTTTCTATTCATTTTCCAAACCACTTCTTATTTTGTTTTCTTCGTCATTTTCATCGCTCTCCTCACCTACCACATGCTTGTTTTCCTTTCCTTTCTTTTCAATTTCTTTATCATTCTTTCAACAAAGAAGAACTGTTAACAACTGACGTGACTAGAGACTGTTAATGCTTCTATCGCCTCCCTTCCCTGTGGATTTGACCCGTTAAGCCAATGCTATAACGGTAGTATCGAGGGTATATTAAGCACATATTCGAGCTTTTCATCGATTTCACAAAATATGCGTTTTTGAGTGCTATTTCTACCCCGATCAAATTTTTGGCGCCGTTGCCGGGGAAGGGAATGGTTTTGTTTTCACGTTTTTGTTAACATTGTCTTCTCTGTTTTGGTGTGCAGGGCAATATTTACAGGTGCTTAACATTGCAGAACATAAGCTAGCTTTGCATCTCCCTGCTCTTGAAAGCAGGGCCCCAGATTTTGAACAAAAGCCGCGGAACCGCGAAATCGCGGCAATTCTGTGAACATTGTAAATCTTGTTTGTTCTGGGATGTGTATCTTGTAATAGCTAGTTGATTTGTGCTGCTATCTTTCTTTCTTTGGTTGCCTACACACCATAATAAAATAAGGAACTAAAATACGGTAATGGATGCTTTTAAAACGGTGTAGACATTTGCATTTAGGCACGGTCAATTCAATTCCAATATACTGTATTTTGTTCTGTTGTTGTGATTTGGATAGAGATGTACATATGGCATTGCATATAGCATAGGACAAACATGTGGGTGATTTATCGCTTTGTGTTATCTTCTTGTCTATATTGCACACTTGCACGAATTGAATTTAAGGGCATAACCCAAACAAGATAAGGTGGGGATTTCATTACCCGTCCTTAGCCCAAAAATCATCTCCCCACTCACACAACCCAAGCCCTAATAAAATTTGAATAGACGTTGGCCCCTAGGGACATCTCATCTAGGTCTAGGTCAACCCTACTTTTGGCTTGGTTTTGATTTTTTTCTTTGTGTTTGTTGTTTGATTTTTCTTTTTTGTTTGTGATTGTGTGAAATGGCATTCAACAATAATAATTCTTTCAATCCGAACATGAATCCATATTTCACATCAACTCCATTTTATTCGAATAATTCCAACACCCGGCGTTTTACAATATGCACCAACCAAATACACCGGGTTGGCCTTATCCGAATCAATACGACCCAAACCCACATTCTTATGACTATAATTCCAAAATAATTTCAACTCATCACAGAGTCATTGGGGATTCAAGTCCCCTGAGCTAAATTTTCAACCTCCTTGTCCACCATATCCATCTTGTCCACAATATACACAATATTCATCCCCCGATTTTGCTTCCTATACTCCTTTTTATGAACCTCTCATTGAAGAAAAATCTGAGTCACAAAGGAGTATAAAAGCCAATCTGCAAGAGGTTGAGCGACAACTTCCAAAACTGAGGGCCTCTCCAATTCCACAACATTTTCAAGATTCATACTCAAATCCACCAGACGAAAATAGAATACCATCAATTTTGGAAATGAGTATGCGTGAGTCCAAACAAAAATCACCAAATCCGATGGACTCATTCCAAAACAACATTTCATCTTTTCAACATAATGATGAACCTATCAATTATGTTAAGATGCTTGAAGCCATGACTCAGGCTCAAAATGCTCATAATCGTGACATAGATATGATGGTCGAAAGTCTCCATTCTTATCGTTCGACCATATCTAAAGTCACTAACCATTCTGTCAGAGCCAAAGAGTCATGTTGTTTTGGAAATCAAGATTCAATTTCAGAACACCCACCTGAACTTGTCCAAACTTCAGATCCCATTGACATTTTGGCAAGTTCTCCATTTCCTGAAATTGAACTTGAGCATGAATATGATCATGAACCTCAAATTAGTGATTCAATTTTACTTCCTGATTCAATTATGACTCCGGTATCTTCACCTGATTTCGATCCTTTCCCGAGTCAATATTGAATCCTGTGCCAGTCCATTGTGAAATTGAATCACCAATTATTCATGATGATCATATTGAACTTGACCAATTCCATACTTTTGAAAGTCCCATTGATACATTGGCAAGTTCTCATTTTTGTGGAATTGAACTAAATGAGGAATGTGACTTTGATCCTCCAATTTGTGATCTTGTTCAAATTTCCGAATCACTATTGACTCCTGTTATATTACCCAATTTGAGTAACATTTTGAGTCAGTTTTGATTCCCATGCCTGTCATTCTTGAACTTAAATCACCACTCCTAGAAAGTCACATTCCATCATGGGGAAATGATTGTGGACTTGAGCTTCATTTTCTTGATTTGGACCCACTTCCTGAACCGATCTCGACTCCTGAATCTCTACTTGACTTAAGTCTTTTCCTGAGTCGATATTAGTTCCTGTGCTTCCTGAGTCTAAATCAATCATTCCATTCTGGGACAAGGGCTTTGAAAAATTTGACTCAGAAATTATTTTGAAAATTTGGAAATTAGATGGGATAAAATTTTTAATAAAAATCATGCATGCATACATCTTTCTAGTGGGTTGTATCTTGGAGGTTTCTGGTGGGTTCCTTCGGACTCCACACAAGAATGATTGGGCCGCCTTTCGTGGACCAATCAGGCCGCCACCGGAACCACCACCTTGAGGTAATTTTTCCTTCCCTCTCTATTTGTTTCATGCATACATACATCACGATGCATTGAGGACAATGCATGAGATAAGTGTGGGGGAGGGTTTACTAACTTAGAGTTTTTAGATTTTCTTTCTTTTACACTTCTTTAGGATACTTTTTAGAAATCTTCCCTTTTGTATAGAAATTTTCTCCTTCTTTAAAAAACTTTTTGAAATAAGAGACAAAGTTTGGTTTACTTTTAAGAAAATTAAGACGATCTTAGAAATTAAGGAAGCCTTAATTATGACATCTTAAACCTAGTTGAAATAATGGATCTTGTTTAAAATTATAGGCTAAGTAAGAAAAATTGGAGAGATAATTTTATCTTGAATATTTTGCCTTAGATAGTATGCACTTCACACTTACACATTTTTGGGATGGAAACAAAGACCAAAAAAATGCCATAAAAATTAAAAAAAGAAAAATATATATATATATAAAACATCACTTATTAAGCTGGGTAATTATGCCTCAAGAAGCATGATTGTTCACGCCTAACGGTGATCAAAAGAATAAATAATCCCTTTAGTTTTGTGGCCTTGTTTACTTGAGTCCTTAAACCCGAGGGATGTTTTCTCATCTGGTGCCCTAGGACCGTCTGGTTTGGGAGTCATCGGTTATAGGCTCGCTACATGGGTAAACTAGAAAGCCTAAACTAAGGGAAGAAAAAAAAAAAGAAGAAAATATATATATAAAAATAAATGGCTTGATGGTTGGAGTTGAAATCCCAGAAATCTTCACTATCACAATGTGCATATTATCTAGGTTTTATGAAAGTTAAAATATTCAATCCAATTTTGAATTCTTACCTTAATTGAAGACAAGATCTTGCATAGAGACTAAGTTTAAGGAAGAATGATTTGTGGTGGACTTATGACCTTAGATCACTTATATTTTTGCAAAAATATTTCATAAACTTGTCTCTCTTCAAAATGTGTTTTCAAAATACTAACATTTGTCTTCTTTCTTTATGGATTTTGTGGGTGCAATCCGCTGAAAAACCCTCAGGAGACAACACTCCTCCCTAGGGTAACCTAGAGGTTTAACGGCTTGTTGCACACGCTCAGTGCAATCGCGTCACCTGCGAAAGTGGTGTAATAACCTTTGTAGTATAGATTTCTTTTCTTGTTTTGCTCGGGACGAGCAAAGAATAAGTGTGGGGGTGTGATTAGTCTACGATTATGCATTATTATATCGCATTCTCTCACAGTTTATGAATAAATAGTCGTCTAAATCGTGTTTTGGTCTTAATTGCAGGTAGATCCAAAGTCCAAGGGCAAAGATGGAATAAGAGCCTAATTCATCCCAATTTATGGTGATTAATCCCGCATTACTTGGAGGCCAAGCAAAGGATTTTCTAGAACATGCATTGAACCTAAACTCCTGCGCTTGTCAGACGAATATTCGGGCGCAAATACCAGAAACAGGATATACGCTGACAATCCACGAAGCCAGGGGAATAATCTGACAAAATTTAGGGACCTGTCTCCCTACTATTGCCGCAGAAATGCGGCAATAGCCGCATTTCTGCGGCACAGTAGTGGAGCCACGCGTCGATTTTCGACGCGTGGCCCCGTCTCGTCTTCTGGATCCTTCTGAGCCCTATAAATAGCCCTGCAGAGAGCCAAACCGAGGGCATTCTTCGTTTTAGGAGTAGATCCAGATTTTTAGTGTAGTGTAGGTGAGAGTTCTTCATTTCTTGTATTTTTTTTCATTTCTTTTTAGATCATGTAGTAGGGCTGAGTGATTTCTAGAGAGAGATAGTGAGGGATTGATGTAATAGAGAGTGACACTCTATGTAAAGATGCCTCCTTTCTCTCCAATGTAATCTCCTTCACCTTCTATATGATTTCTAGCTAACTTTCTTCTCATGACAATCTAACTACTAACCACTAACCATCTAACCACTTACTTGATAATCCACATGAATCGGGTTGCCTCTACAAGGCCTTGTTCTTGCAAGAGCCATGATGGCCAAAGATGATGGGTTCTAACATCTAACTTGCTAACTGTTGGCCCAAAGGCCTATCACCCTAGTTTTGATGATGATCAACTCATGAAGTTATGATTACTAATGATCTTGTGTTTAATTAGTGACAGATTCCTATCAAGATCTTAGTAGGTGTGGAGCTTCAACAAAGGATAAAATGTCAAGTTGGAAGCTAGCACCGGTCGATTCACGAGCCTATGCATCAAGACCACATCTAGAGATGAGCTCGGTGGATTGCATGTGGACCAAGTCAAGAAGATGAGAAGACTTCAAGGGAAGACTTCAAGAAGATGAAGACTTGTGTCTAGGTATAAGATTTTGTTTTTGTTTAGTTAAAATGTAAAGAATAGAATAGTTGGTGGATTGCTCAAGTCATATCACACACACACTCTTGATAGAATTGTTTTCATGATAAAAATTTCATTTCATAAAAGATTTTCTTGTTAAGAAAACATTTTCATTGTGACAAGATTCTATTTGGTTCTTGGTATTTCAAGTTTACATATCTTATATCCAAAACCAAGTTTAGTGCTTTATGTCAAAAACTAGATATTTCATCTTGATTGTGTAGTGGATCATATCCATACACACTATGCTTTAAAATATATCTTGTTTTTTATTTGATGAAAATTTGGAAAAACATGTTGTTTAGAAAAACAGTTTTTATTATGAGCCAATATTTCCAAGTTACAAAAATAGTCAAATCTTTAATAACATGCTTGATTTTGTGCAAGCATGTTTCTATATCATAAAACTATTTTTGTAGAATTTCTAAGTATTTATGGGATTTTTTATTAAGCCAAAAAGACCAATCTTTAAATCCCAAAATTTTCAGGTTCTGGCAGTTCTGATTTTTTCAGAACTGACAGTGGCCGGTCGACCGGGTCGGTCGACCGGACGTGCACAGACGTGCACGCCTGTGTGCACTGGAGAACGGTCGACCGGACGGTCGACCGCTTCAGAGAGCTTGGCTCTCAGGAAATCTCGGTCGACCGGGCCGGTTGACCGACAGAGAGTTTACTCTCTTCTCCAGTTGCTCGGTCGACCGGGTCGGTCGACCGGAGGCTGCAACGGTCGGATTTTGACCGTTGCCGGTCGACGGACCGGTCGACCGGAAGCTCTGACAGAGCCCAACGGTCAGATTTTTTCTGGCCTCTATAAAAGGGGGTTTTGTCATTGTTTGAAGCTAAGATTTTAGGAGAACTTTTGTCCAGTTATTTCCATTCTTTTAGCAGAGTTTTCTCCACAAAATAGAGTGCCAATATTTCCTATCAAAAGGGATTTTATCAAGAGAGTGTTTATTGTGATTTCTTGATTTTCCATCAAAGTTCTTTCCTTGATTTCTCACACTACACTTGAGCATCCATAGTTATATCTATCCTATAGGAGTGTTGTAGTGAGAGTTTTGTTAGGTGATCAAGTGTTTAGATCACCAAGATCTTTCTTTGTATTTGAGGAAACGGGCAAGTGTGCTCGTTGGTGTTTTGAGTTCGGGTGCGGACTTGTTGTACGAGGTGCGGCCTCGACGAGCCGGTGGGCTTGTGGTGTGTAAGGGACTTGGGAGTCCGAGGGCTTGTAGGTGTTGCGGCACCAAGGAGAGATCCGGTTGGATCGTGCATAGTGGAAATCCTTCGTGTGTCGAAGGCGGGGATGTAGAGCAAGTGTGCTCGAACCTCGAAACAAACCCTTTGTGTTTGCGATTGCTCACTCTTGCTCTCTTACTCTTTTGTCTCACTTATATCTTGCATTACTTTATAGTTTTTATCTCTTATATGCATGATATACCTTTGTGCTCATAATTGCTATACTTGCTTGGGATTGTTATTAACACTAGTATTCAACCAAGAGAGCCAACGCGGCACTCAACCCATTCAAGGGGAATCTAGAGGAGTTTGTCCAGAGCCTCGCAAGGGGAATTCGGCAACACTCTTGTGTTATACATAAGTGTTGAATTAAAAGAAGTTTAATTTGGTCAACTTAGTTTTAATTCCACATTATTTGTTCATAAGTGACCATTAGATTAGCCATCACCTATTCACCCCCCCTCTAGGTGATCTTACAATTGGTATCAGAGCTAGTGCTCTTGATATTGGGTCTAACAACCTAAGAGTTAAAGATCCTCTTTTAGGCTAATCACAAGATTTGTACACACACCATGGACTTCATGTCACCACCCACCTTTGACATCCTTAACATCCAAATTTGGAAGGTTAAGATGTCATTGTACCTCAAAGCCTTAGGATTCATGTCTATCTTGCCACTACTAATAATGCTTATTCTTTAGATGGTAAGAACATTGAGGCAAATGCAAAAGCCCTTCATGCTATTAAGTCAACCCTAAATGATGATTATTTATCTAGGGTTTCTAATGTTGAATCGGCTTTTGTAGCTTGGAACATCATCACCTCCCTTGGCGAAAAGGACCTATACTATGCGGGGAGCGATTCGGACGTTGGAAGCGACATCTCCAACGTATGCTATATGGTCCAAGGGGATAACCCCTTGAGGTAAACACCGAATCCGATGATGAGGATGTAGACATGTCATATGATGAGCTTGCTACCTTTTGTCATCTTGTGCTTGAAAAATATGACATGATTAAAAAGAAAAATAAAAATTTGAAAAAGGAACTTGATTGCATGCATGTAGAACATGACTCTTTTAGAAGTAACATTGCATGTTTGGAAAAAGATAATAAAATTTTGAAAAAGAATTTTGATGCCATGCTTAATGATAAAGATTCTTTAGAAAATAAAATGGCATGCTTAGAAAAAAGAAAATGAAGATTTGAAAAATGAGAATATTTCCTTAATGTATAAATTGAATGTTTTATGTGAAGGAAATATGATTTTGAAAAATAAGATTGATATGGTGGAAAAACAAAAGGAAGTCATTTTGCAAGAAAATAAGTCTTTAAAAAGAAAATTTGTTGAAAAAGAAAAGGATAATGTTTTTCAAAAGAAAAAGAAAATTGACTCTTCATCTCATCATGCTTCTCATGCTCACATTGATCAAAATGAGATTAAAAATTTGAAAAATAAAATGATAATTTGAGCTCTAATTTGAGCTCATGTGCATTCAATCATACTAGATTGGAATCCTTGTTTCAAAAGAAACAAGTTCCTCATACTCATGCACATTCACATCATGCACATGCTTATGATGCACATCATGCTCACACTCCCACTCATAAGTATGCTAAGGTGTACATATGTACACATTGTGGCCGCAAAGGCCATCTAGAAAATTTTGTTATGAAAGGTTAAATGTTCTTATTTTGATAAAAATAAAATGCTTGGGTTCCTTACAAGACTAACCCCATAGGACCCAAGAAAATATGGGTACCAAAATCCCCACCTTGTGTATTTGATGTAGGTGAGGAATCTCTCAAAAACGTGAGAGATTTGGTGCCTTGATGGTGAGTGCAATTGAACTAAAATGACACATACTTGGAGCACCGCTATCAAGGAATTTTGGTGGGTCAACCACCATGCTAGGAGCTTGAAGTTGGTAACAATTTCTAAACTCCTATTTCATTTATGTACATGCCTTTTAATTTCATGTATCATATAGCATGTTCATATTTTTTTTTGGTGCTTCTTGTGGCATTTACATGCTTAAATGTAGAATGTGTCAAAACTTGTATTTATACATATATGAATAGTGAACTACAATTGACTTATATATATTTGAACTTCATGCTCATTTGTATTCACTATATGCATGTGTATAGGCTAGTTTTGATGATTCCGTCATTTATACCTGTTATGCCTATCTTTGATCTTACTTCATGTATATGTGTGTTTAATTCAAATCTAATAAATATACATGTATACCTTGAGTCATTTGCCTTCATGCAATATATATTGGACTCTTTTCATATTTGGGATATGTATGCATATTGTTAGAATTGGATAAATCATACATACCATGAAGATTAGTATTTTAAATAAATAATAAAAAAAATTGATGATTTTTTTTCTGTTTTTGATTTGTATTAAAGATTAAAACATGTGTAAAACAAAATGTGATTTATGATCTTTTTGAGCTTGAATGACTACTTTCATAAAAATACTATTTACATGATCTTTTGAACACTCATCTTTATGATACAAAATATTGAGCTTTATAGACCATGAGTGATTAAACCTTTGTGTATTAGTATTGCTTTATGAAAAATATATGATTTGTTTTAAGATGAAAAATAAGATTTCATGAGATTCTGCTTCACTTTCTATTTTCATAAAAATACCATTACATAACCTTTGAACACTCATCTTTTATGATAAAAGATAATTTTTGAGCTTTATGGACTATGAGTGCTTAAACTTGTATGTATTTAGTAATTCATGAATAACATATGATTTCATGCTTGTGAAGGATCTTTAACTAGCTTTTCAAAAATTATTTATAACTAGTTATTTATTCTTCAAATTTGGTAGTGCTTAGACATAACTATTTTTAAAACCTACAAATTTTTGGTTATGAGTATATACATGACTTACAATGTTATTTTACAATTGGTATATTACTCACATTTTGGTTTCCTATATATGTATGCCCTAATTTTCAAATTGGTCTTATCTATTCACATACATATATATGATTTCCATGTGCTTGCTTTACAATTGATTTACATTCTTAAAGCACAAAAGTTTATGCTAAGTTCACACCTTATATTAACTATGCATAAGCTTATGACAAATAAAAAGATTTTATTTAGATTTTTCATTTGGTATCAATAGACCTCAACTTCAAATTTGTTATATGATTACATTTGATATCAATATGTTTGAAACATTAAAAGATTTTGCAATGATAACTTGATATCACACATCTTCAAGTGCTATTTTCTATTGGTATCAAAATTACAAATTATGATTGGTTCAAAATTTGTTTTGTTGAGAAAAGTTCAAAATTTTGTTTTGATATAAAAAAAAAATTAATTAAAAAAAATGTGTTTTGTTTTGTATTCCTATATGCAAGGAGAGCTTAACATCTCTCTTACATATAGATTCATGTGAGTATATTATAAATGAGGAGCTTGACATCTCTTCTTTATATGATATACGTGTGTAGGGGGAGCTTTACATCCTTCTATGCATTACATAGTTGTGTTGTGTGAATTAGGGCTTCACATCCCTCTTTCATGCAATACACATTGTAGGGAAGTTAACTTAGCGTCTTCCTCTTCATGAATGTATATCGCATATAAACCTTATTGATTGATTTGATTTTACCCTCCTTGATTTCCTTTTTTTGACAAAAAAAGGGGGAGATAATTTGTTTTTGATTTGCTTTACTTTGAACCCTTTGTTGATGATTGACAAAAAGGAGGGAGAAGTATTTGTGATATATGCATGATTTCCTTACTTAAGGAGGAGAAGTATTTGTCTTCCTTACTTAAGGTTCTATAAGATTTGTATTTATGCATATATTTTGGTTTGCAAATAATAGAAGAAAAGATTGTTTTTGTGTTATCTCCATTCATTTGCATACATGTCATGTGCTTCATTGTCATATCTTTATCATTATTTGATATGCATGAGTTAAGGGGAGCTTCTTTGAAGCTTTACTTTAATCATGCATATATAACTTCATGAGTTTTGTCATCATCAAAAAGGGGAGATTGTTGGCCCAAAGGCCTATCACCCTAGTTTTGATGATGATTAACTCATGAAGTTATGATTACTAATGATCTTGTGTTTAATTAGTGACAGATTCCTTATCAAGATCTTAGTAGGTGTGGAGCTTCAACAAAGGATAAAATGTCAAGTTGGAAGCTAGCACCGGTCGATTCACGAGGCTATGCATCAAGACCACATCTAGAGATGAGCTCGGTGGATTGCATTGGGACCAAGTCAAGAAGATGAGAAGACTTCAAGGGAAGACTTCAAGAAGATGAATACTTGTGTCTAGGTATAAGATTTTGTTTTTGTTTAGTAGTTAAATGTAAAGGATAGAATAGTTGGTGGATTGCTCAAGTCATATCACACACACACTCTTGATAGAATTATTTTCATGATAAAAATTCATTTCATAAAAGATTTCTTGTTAAGAAAACATTTTCATTGTGACAAGATTCTATTTGGTTCTTGGTATTTCAAGTTTACATATCTTATATCCAAAACCAAGTTTAGTGCTTTATGTCAAAAAACTAGATATTTCATCTTGATTGTGTAGTGGATCATATCCATACACACTATGCTTAAAGTATATCTGGTTTTTGTATTTGATGAAAATTTGGAAAAACATGTTGTTTTTTAGAAAAACAGTTTTTATTATGAACCAATATTTTCAAGTTACAAAAATAGTCAAATCTTAATAACATGCCTTGATTTTGTGCAAGCATGTTTCTATATCATAAAACTATTTTGTAGAATTTCTAAGTATTTATGGGATTTTTTATTAAGCCAAAAAGACCAATCTTTAAATCCCAAAATTTTCAGGTTCTGGCAGTTCTGATTTTTTCAGAAACTGACAGTGGCGGTCGACCGGGTCGGTCGACCGGACGTGCACAGACGTGCACACCTGTGTGCACTGGAGAACGGTCGACGGACCGGTCGACGCGCTTCAGAGAGCTTGGCTCTCAGGAAATCTCGGTCGACCGGGCCGGTCGACCGACAGAGAGTTTACTCTCTTCTCCAGTTGCTCGGCGACCGGGTCGGTCGACCGGAGGCTGCAACGGTCGGATTTTGACCGTTGCCGGTCGACCGGACCGGTCGACCGGAAGCTCTGACAGAGCCAACGGTCAGATTTTTTCTGGCCTCTATAAAATGGGGTTTTGTCATTGTTTGAAGCTAAGATTTTAGGAGAACTTTTGTCCAGTTATTTCCATTCTTTTAGCAGAGTTTTCTCCACAAAATAGAGTGCCAATTTCCTATCAAAAGGGATTTTATCAAGAGAGTGTTTATTGTGATTTCTTGAGTTTTCCATCAAAGTTCTTTCCTTGATTTCTCACACTACACTGAGCATCCATAGTTATATCTATCCTATAGGAGTGTTGTAGTGAGAGTTTTGTTAGGTGATCAAGTGTTTAGATCACCAAGATCTTTCTTTGTATTTGAGGAAACGGGCAAGTGTGCTCGTTGGTGTTTTGAGTTGGGTTGCGAACTTGTTGTACGAGGTGCGGCCTCGACGAGCCGGTGGGCTTGTGGTGTGTAAGGGACTTGGGAGTCCGAGGGCTTGTAGGTGTTGCGGCACCAAGGAGAGATCCGGTTGGATCGTGCATAGTGGAAATCCTTCGTGTGTCGAAGGCGGGGATGTAGAGCAAGTGTGCTCGAACCTCGAAACAAACCCTTTGTGTTGCGATTGCTCACTCTTACTCTCTTACTCTTTTTGTCTCACTTATATCTTGCATTACTTTATATGATTTATCTCTTATATGCATGATATACCTTGTGCTCATAATTGCTATACTTGCTTGGGATTGTTATTAACACTAGTATTCAACAAGAGAGCCAACGCGGCACCTCAACCCATTCAAGGGGAATTTAGAGGAGTTTGTCCAGAGCCTCGCAAGGGGAATTCGGCAACACTCTTGTGTTATACATAAGTGTTGAATTAAAAGAAGTTTAATTTGGTCAACTTAGTTTTAATTCCGCATTATTTGTTCATAAGTGACCATTAGATTAGCCATCACCTATTCACCCCCCTCTAGGTGATCTTACAATTGGAATCAGAGCTAGTGCTCTTGATATTGGGTCTAACAACCTAAGAGTTTAAGATCCTCTTTTAGGCTAATCACAAGATTTGTACACACACCATGGACTTCATGTCACCACCCACCTTTGACATCCTTAACATCCAAATTTGGAAGGTTAAGATGTCATTGTACCTCAAAGCCTTAGGATTTCATGTCTATCTTGCCACTACTAATAATGCTTATTCTTTAGATGGTAAGAACATTGAGGCAAATGCAAAAGCCCTTCATGCTATTAAGTCAACCCTAAATGATGATTATTTATCTAGGGTTTCTAATGTTGAATCGGCTTTTGTAGCTTGGAACATCATCACCTCCCTTGGCGGCGAAAGGACCTATACTATGCGGGGAGCGATTCGGACGTTGGAAGCGACATCTCCAAAGTATGCTATATGGTCCAAGGGGATAACCCCCTTGAGGTAAACACCGAATCGATGATGAGGATGTAGACATGTCATATGATGAGCTTGCTACCTTTTGTCATCTTGTGCTTGAAAAATGACATGATTAAAAAGAAAAAAAAAAATTTGAAAAAGGAACTTGATTGCATGCATGTAGAACATGACTCTTTTAGAAGTAACATGCATGTTTGGAAAAAGATAATAAAATTTTGAAAAAGAATTTTGATGCCATGCTTAATGATAAAAGATCTTTAGAAAAATAAATGGCATGCTTAGAAAAGAAAATGAAGATTTGAAAAATGAGAATATTTCCTTAATGTCTAATTGAATGTTTATGTGAAGGAAATATGATTTTGAAAAATAAGATTGATATGGTGGAAAAACAAAAGGAGTCATTTTGCAAGAAATAAGTCTTTAAAAAGAAAATTTGTTGAAAAAAGAAAAGGATAATGTTTTTCAAAAGAAAAAGAAAATTGACTCTTCATCTCATCATGCTTCCCATGCTCACATTGATCAAAATGAGATTAAAAATTGAAAAATAAAATTGATAATTTGAGCTCTAATTTGAGATCATGTGCATTCAATCATACTAGATTGGATCCTTGTTTCAAAAGAAACAAGTTCCTCAGACTCATGCACATTCAATCATGCACATGCTTATGATGCACATCATGCTCACACTCCCACTCATAAGTATGCTAAGGTGTACATATGTACACATGTGACCGCAAAGGCCATCTAAGAAAATTTTGTTATGAAAGGTTAAATGTTCTTA
>JAVJIF010001861.1:0-100911 GCA_038442645.1 Agave tequilana
CTGTTGGAAAATGATATACGAAATACTGCTAAGCTATTTAAATTAAACTTTCAAGAAGGAAGGAACTTCTCTAATTTGATCGAGGCGTGTGGAGCACTGTCCTTAAGAGTAGATCGCGCCCCTCTGAGAGAGTATCTCGGTGCAGCAGGTTGATGGCGGCCTACCCTCCAGGATTCAACGATCGCTGGCCCTGCAAGCGTGCACTCGCAATGCACAGGCCCTCGAATAGCTCGGTTTTATTTCCTCCAGAGATGTAGGAAGAACTGAAGAGTCTATGAAAATTTCAGAGGAAGAGGAGGATGGTTGAGTTCTGTTTTTGATAGCAGAGAATAGATCCTTTATAAAGGGAGTTTATCATCATTAGAAAATCTTTGGAAAATAAAAAAATCCTTGGACAGAGAACCATCTTTCCTTGTGCAGAGAAAGCCTCGGGAAGAGCCACTGCAATGACAGGACAGGACAGGGAAAGATACGAATCTCAACAGCTATCTCTGACCCAATATTATGACAGGATTTGAAAAGATTTTATTTTAATTTAAATCCAAAAATAAATTGGCAAAACTTAACCCATTCGGGCACACCCGCGAGGCTCTGAAACCCGATTTGCACCCCCCTGCGCGTGCGATGCGGGCGCACATGCGCATTAAGGTTTTCTAGATCCGGTAACTCATTCCCTTCACTGGGCCTCAATGGGCTTGTGTGAGCGCGAGCACCCCCTGGTTTCTAGCCCACACAACCCATCATGAAAGAGACTCAATATATAAACACTAAGGAGTTCTTATCCTATCCAATGTGGGACTAAAGGAACTTGGCTTAATTTTGAAATACCCTCAAAATGCTAACAATCCCCCACTATTTCAAAATTAAACGAAAGGATAATAGGAACGAAAGAGAAGAGGAGGAAACATAAGAACTCAATGAATCAATAATGGTGACTTTTGGTCTATGAACCACTACCTAGGATATGTAGGTGTGTCCCACAGGAAGTTGGTGAAACATAAAGTTTCTATGAACCAATCTTCCTAATTATGGATCATTGACCTACAACTCATGTATCATTCAAAGAACCGAGCTGTTCAAAACGGGTTGGCGCGAATCGGCCATGCGCCCTGCCTGGATATTCATGAGTGCTCTAGAGAATATGTCTACATTCTCATAGGAAGCGGCCCCACTTCCACACTTATATAGGTGGATCCATCAAGTGTGCATTGCAATTAAACACACCACCCAATAAGGGCTATGGTAATCCATTAAGAGCTAATACTCATCCTTTGCACATTGCAATTTGTACTATCTACATCATAGGAAGGGACTTCTCAATAATAAAATAATGATAGTGCATCTCCAAGTCAACAATGATTTGTTATTACCCATATGAACCTACTTCATGAGTTCATCAATCACATAGGTTGGGTTACTATCATTTTTGACTCTTTGTTATAGACATGAGTCCCATTCCCCTCATGTATTCTCCACTAGTTTTCTCCCTAGTGGTTTGGTAAATGGATCACTTATATTAAGCTCTGACCTCACATAGTCAAGAGATATGATCCCATCATCCAACAGCTGCTTTACATTTTATGTCTTAGGCGAATATGCCTACTCTTTCCATTGTAAATTTTATTCTTAGCTCTAGCAATAGTAGCTTGGTTATCACAATGAATAGACACAGACGGAGCTGGTCTCTTCCAAATTGGTATATCAATCAAAGATTCCTGAGCCAGCCTCAGTACCTGCCTTCTCTAAGGCAACAAATTCAGACTCCATAGTGGAGCGAGCTGTGACGGTTTGCTTGGATGATTTTCAAGACACCGCACCCCACCAAGTGTGATCACATATCCACTTGTAGATTTTAACTCATCAGAGTCATCAGAGAGATCTAGTTAGCATCTGAGTATCCCTCTAAAACAGAAGGAAAGCCACAATATGTCAAACTATAATTAATAGTTCCTTTTAGATACTTTAGCACTCGATATAATGCTGTCCAATGGTCCTTATTAGGACAGTGAGTGTAACGACTAAGTCGTCCCACGGCATAAGCAATGTCAGGTCGTGTATAGTTCATCAAGTGCATTAAACTACCAATGATTTGTGCATACTCAGATTGTGACACACTTTGTTCTTTATTCTTTCTTAAATGAATGCTACCATCATAAGGTGTGAAAACAGGAGTGCAGTCAAATGACCAAATCTCTTCAGCATTCTTTCTATATAGTGTCCTTGTGAAAGCATGATACGATCAGAATCTCTAGTTATTTTAATTCCTAGGATTACATCAACTTCACCCATGTCTTTCATGTCAAAGTTAGAGGACAAAAATGATTTGGTGTCATTTACAATTTCTAAGTTTGTACCAAATATAAGCATATCATCAACATATAAACATATGATAACACCAACATTATCCTCAAATTTAGTATAGATACATTTATCAGCATCATTAATCTGATTATCATTGGAACAAGAACACTATCAAATTTATCATGCCATTGTTTGGGTGATTGTTTTAAACATATAAAGATTTTACAAGTTTGCAAACTTTATGTTCATTTCCAGTTGTCACACAACCTTCAGTTGGTCCATATATATTTCTTCTTCCAATTCTCCATTTAAGAATGCAGTTTTAACATCCATTTGATGTATCACAAGCTTATGAATAGATGCTAAAGCAAATAACACTCTAATAGATGCAATTCTAGTCACAGGAGCAAATATCAAAATAATCAAAGTCTTTCTTTTGAGTGTATCCTTTAGCAACCAATCTAGCTTTAAATTTATCCAAAGACCCATCAGGTTTTCAGCTTTCTTTTAAATATCCATTTGCAGCTAATAGGTTTTGCACCTGGTGGTAAATCAACAAGTTCCCAGTGTGATTTGATAATATGGATTCTAATTCATTATTAATAGCCTCTTTCCAGAATGGAGCATCCGGAGAAGAGATAGCCTCTTTATAAGTTAGAGGGTCATCATCAATAAGAATGTAAAGAAATCTTTACCAAAGTTAGTTTCTTTTCTAATTCTTTTACTTCTTCTTAGTTCAATCTCTTCATTATCATCAGATTCTTGTGCATGACTAGATGATGAAGCATGAGATGGTTTATCAACATGGGTTTTCAATGGAAAACATGCTCAAAGAATTCTGCATTTTTAGTTTCAACAATAGTGTTAATTTCCATAACATTATTATCACTTCTAGTCACAAGAAACCTATATGAAGCACTATGTTGGGCATAACCAATAAACATGCAGTCAAAAGTTTTGGGTCCTAGTTTCTTTCTTTTGGTTTCAAGTAGAAGAACTTTAGCTAGGCACCCCCACACTTTTAAATAGTTTAAGTTTGGTGCATGTCCTTTCCAGATTTCATATGGAGTTATACCGGTTTTCTTATAGGGTATTCTATTTTGAATATGACAAGCAGAGAGTATAGCTTCCCCCCACAGATTCAGAGGTGCACCAGAACTTATAAGTATAGCATTCATCATATTTTTGAGTGTTCTATTTTTTCTTTCAGCAACACCATTAGATTCAGGTGAATATGGAGGGGTAGTCTCATGAATTATGCCATGTTTTTCACAAATTCATTAAATTGTTTAAGTTCATATTCACCACCTCTATCCGATCTCAATCTCTTTATTTTCTTATTTAGTTGATTTTCAACTTTTGACTTATATTTCAGAAACATTTCAAAGGCTTCATCTTTGGATCTTAATAGATAGACTACTGTATATCTAGAACAGTCATCAATAAATGTAATATAGAATCTTTTTACCACCTCTAGTTAAGTTATTTTTAAGGTCACCAAGATCACTATGAATAGCTCAAGCAATTCAGATTCTCTTTGTACACTTTTACATGATTTCTTAGTGGATTTAGATTCAACACATATTTCACATTTGTCATGATCAGATATAGTTACATTATGCAAGAGACCTATATCTTTCATTTTCTTAATGTAAGAAAAACCAACATGTCCTAACCTACCATGCAAGATCACAAGAGTCAATCATGTAAGCAGAAGAAGTAGATGCATTTTCATTCATGATTTCAAGTACATTGAGCATAAATAAACCTGACTACAGTACCCTTTACCAACAAATTGTCCATTTCTAGTCATTACAATTTTATCAGATTCAAAGCAGACCTTAACTCCAGCTTTTCCAAGAAGGGAAACAGAAATGAGGTTCCAACGAATCTCAGGAACATGAAGCACATCTGTAAGAGAAAGGATCTTCCCTAAGTAAGCTTGAGAAGCACCTTTCCTTACCCACAACGGGTGAGGGCCTCGAATCGCCCATGAACACTTGTTCGCCATCATCAATAGAGGAGTAAGAAGAGAAAGCTCCTCTGTCGGCACATATATGTCGGGTTGCCCCAGAATCAATCACCCAATTCTTATTATGTGCAACTATGTTCACTTCAGAGATTACAGCAGCAATAATGTCACTCTCAACCAGGCTAGCTTGTGGTTTGGATGGAGCCTCACCAGTCTTCCGGAACCTACACTGTGCTGTGTAGTGTCCAGGTTTGCCACACACAAAACAGTTTCCTTTCTTCTTGAAAGTAGAGTTAGGGTTTCTTTTCATCTTAGGATTCTGATTTGGTTTGAAGTTTGGCTTATGAAAATGTTTCTTTAGTTTAAAAGGCTTGCTTTCAATTATATTTGCCTTGGATGTAAGCTCCTTGGCCCTTTCAGTTTTCTCTCTCTCTCTATTTTTCTCTTCAATTCTAATATGAATTATTACATCTTCAAGGTTCATTTGTTTTTTTTATGCTTCAGTTCTTTCTTATAATCTTTCCATGATTCGGGTAGTTTTTCAATTAGGGCTCCAGCAACAAAGGATTCGGGTAGGGTGATATTTTCATTTTTAAGATCATCAATTAGAACATGGTATTCATGAATTTGAGAAGAAATATCTTTTTTCATCAGACATAACAAAATTCAGAAAATTCCAATAGCAAATTTTGAGTTCCAGTATCTTCAAGAATGTATTTCTTATTAAGACTTTCCCAATTTCAGTTGCAGTTTTATAAGGACAGTAAACATCAAACAGTGCATTACTAGTGTGCTGAAAATGATGTGTCTACAGATTTTGTTGGCTTTTTTCCAGTTTTGCAGTTCCTTTTCTTTCTCTGGTTTAGGATCAGTTATAGCAAAGGCATAACCAGTTACATCAAGTGTGGACATAACCTTTTCTTGCCATCTTTTATAGTGGGTTCCATTAATGGTTCAATCCTAGAGATGTCAGGCAGAGACTTAACATTAGTAGCAGCAACCATAGCAGTATCCATATCTACTCTTAAGATTGTTGGAAAATGATATACGAAATACTGCTAAGCTATTTAAATTAAACTTTCAAGAAGGAAGGAACTTCTCTAATTTGATCGAGGCGTGCGGAGCACTGTCTTAAGAGTAGATCGCGCCCCTCTGAGAGAGTATCTCGGTGCAGCAGATTGATGGCGGCCTACCCTCCAGGATTCAACGATCGCTGGCCCTGCAAGCGTGCATTCGCAATGCACAGGCCCTCGAACAGCTCGGTTTTGTTTCCTCCAGAGATGCAGGGAAGAACTGAAGAGTCTATGAAAATTTCAGAGGAAGAGGAGGATGGTTGAGTTCTGTTTTTGATAGCAGAGAATAGATCCTCTATAAAGGGAGTTTATCATCATTAGAAAATCTTTGGGAAGATAAAAAAATCCTTGGACAGAGAACCAATCTTTTCTGTGCAGAGAAAGCCTCGGAAGAGCCACTGCAATGACAGGACAGGACAGGGAAAGATACGAATCTCAACAGCTATCTCTGACCCAAATATTATGACAGGATTTGAAAAGATTTTATTTTAATTTTAATTCAAAAATAAATTGGCAAAACTTAACCCATTCGAGCACACCCGCGAGGCTCTGAAACTCGGATTTGCACCCCCCTGCGCGTGCAATGCGGGCGCACATGCGCATTAAGGTTTTCTCTGAATTCGGTAACCCAATTCCCTTCACTGGGCCTCAATGGGCTTGTGTGAGCGCGAGCACCCCCTGGTTTCTAGCCCACACAACCTATCATGAAAGAGACTCCATATATAAACACTAAGGAGTTCTTATCCTATCCAATGTGGGACTAAAGGAACTTGGCTTAATTTTGAAATACCCTCAAAATGCTAACACCACCTGACGTTCAATTTGATTTAAGGACCCAATGAGTGACCGACAAGTAACCAAATTCAATCATGAAGTGCTCTCCTTTGCAATATTACGTAACCACTAAACTAAATGCTGAGGAAAAGAAAATTGGTTCTGAGAGAACAATGTATATCAATCAACCTTGAGTTCTCAATGCTTGAGTTGCAGAATTCCAACTAGCCACAGCTACAGTTGTGAGCCATTTAATACATGGAAACTGACAAATCCTCCTTGAGACTTAGGACCATCTACAAGCAAAGAGAGTATTGGCAAAGGTCCTGCTTCACACAAAAGCTTTTGGTACTCTGTTGGGTTCGAAGTTCTGGCATGTTTGAGTTGAAACATAAATTTTTTAAAGGACTGTCTAGTAATTAGAAACTCAAGTAAAATAAAGAGCATCATCCAAGTAAAGAGCAAAGATTAGAGAAGCGCGGATATTGGCACTCATCAGTTTGATGAAGACACTTGCTAGATTAGTACGCCCACCAAATTGATGAACATACCCCACTAAATTTTTAAAAATACCGTTATACTCTCTTAACTTATAATTTTTTCAGAATTTCAAATATACCATCGTCTCCTTCATCAACAAACTCCTCCTCTCTCTCACACACAAGAGAAAAAACTGTCATCCACAATTTTTTCCTCCTCGGCCATGGCGGTGCTCCTTCGCTGCTTCAGCCTGTCGCCGCGTCCATCGCCGCCATACAAGTTCTCCAGCAGTAACGGTGAGCACAACTCTTCATCACTTCATTTTTTGTTAACTACAAATTAGGCCACTATTTCCTCAAGATGTTCTCAGCTTGTTTGAAAAATGTTGCAGGCAGGAAATGTGAGTGTTTTTGTCAGAAATTTGAAGAAAATGGGGAAATTTTACGAACTTTTTAAGATTATTTTTTGTTTGAATGTTGATATATCTGTTAGATGCTAAGTTTGAGCTGAGTTTATACATAATAAGCTTATAATTGCAAAACAATTCATAATTTACTGGAAAAGATCAGTCTTTTTTGACAGCAGAATATAAAATTAGCGAGAATGGTGTTATTTTTGATTGATAATGGGAGTTTTGTACTTTTGTTGTTGACAACCGAAAGAATTAGAGGATTTTCCTTTGTAAATGAAAATAAAACCTTAAAAAAAAATTGTTCGAAACCCATTGTATCAAAACTTCCCCCCTTATTATGTGAGCAAGACTTTGAAGAAAAAATCATTAATTTAGATCCATTTGAAAGAAAACCGTAAGAACTTTTTAACTGAAGAGTACTACTTTAAGTGAAGTGTGGCATGCATAGTTTACGTTTCACTGACTGTTTCGATTCTTTGATACCAGAAGATGTGGTGTTTCTTCCATTTAGGAAGAAAAAGGTGGCTTTTCTTTCCACGAGAGTCCATGTTTCGTGAAAAATTTTAGGGTTTCTTTAAGCTGAGGAATGAAAGAGGTTGGAGGGAAGAAGAAAGATTGTTGGTTGGCGTATGTATCAATTTTAGTGAGTGTTTTCATAATCAATATGAAAGTTGAAATTTGTGATTGTCGATAGATTCAAGGGTATTTGTATCTTTTTATTTAGGGTTATAACTGTCACTGAATTTTTACAAATTTTAGTGGGAACGAATATTGCCCACCCCAACAAATGATAAAGGCCCACAAAATATTTTCAAGTATGCCATTATTTTTTTTAACAATTTCACTCTTGGTGAAAACTCCAAAATATCATTTTCTTCTTCCTCCTCTTTTCCTTTTTCCTATTTCCTCTGATCTCCCTCCTCTTCCCCCCTCCCCGGCTCCCCCCGTTCCCCCTTCCTCGGCCTCCCCCCGCGCCCCTCCCCGCCTTCTCGTCCCTCCCCCTCCCCGGCCTCCCCCCGCCCCCCTCCCTCCTCTCTCACGGAGGTCTGTTCAGCCGGATTTCGGCCGAACAAACATTTGTTCGGCTGAAATCCGACCGAACAGACCTCCGTGAGGGGAGGGGGATCGGGGGGAGGAGGCCGAAGGGGTTCACCGGAGAGGGGTGTCCGGGAAGGGGTTGAGGGGGAGGTGGTTCGTCGGAGGAAGAGAAGTGGGGTTCGCTAGAGGAAGTGGAGGGGGGTTCGTCGGTGACAAGGGAAAGAGGAGGAGGAAGAGAAGAAAATGGCATTTTCACCATTTTAGAAAATTATTTTTTTTAGGGAAGACCCTTCCTTTATCAACTTTTGGGGTGCCTTACACCATAGGAGCCTTTATCAATTTTAGGAGTGACAATATCCGTTCCCATTTTAGTGAATGTCTTAATCATTTTTGTGGGTGTCAATATCCGCCCCTGAAGATTAGAGTATCAGAGAAATTATAGTTTTTGTGACGGTAGAGAGAGCAATTGTAAAATTCAACCGTTAAAATCGATTCACATAGAAACTACGAAACAAAACTTTTGAGCCTAAACTCATGCCACTAATTGTTAACACCAACAAATCCGATGGTATCAATTATCATTATTCTATCATTCCAGTATCAGTTGCTATTAAAAATTTTGATTCTATTTGCTGTAAGATAGTACATCAGCCTAATCAATGCACAAATGCTTGTGATTGCAGTTTGGATTTAAGATGTAGGTTGAAATCTTCAGGAAGTGGGTCCAAGCTTAACAAATTTGGATCTTCTTCCATCAGTGTTTTAAATATCCCCGATATAATCCTGATAATGCGTCGATATTACGTTTACGATACCTAGTCACAATGATTTAGCACATCCAAACCGATATAGCGTTTTTCACCGAAAATTGCCGATAAATAGGCATGGACCCGATATATCAACCACAATTTCGGCGATTTTAGACCTGAAGCGTTTTACACTCAATTTCTAAGTTAGGTATTTGAGTAATTCGAGCGATGTGATAATGTAGCATTTGTGAAGATTCTACACTTGGATAGTGATTATGGATTCATAAGTTTAATGCAAGTTATCGAGTTAAGTATATTTTAAACATACAAATATGATGTTTTATGTAGTTTTATATAATTTATGCATATATTGTCTTATTGAGATGTGATTTAAGATAAGAATATATGTATACTTACAGTCTGATTTTGACATCTGATTTCTGTAAATATCCCCGATATATTCTTGATATATCCTCATTCCGATAAATTTTCCCGACCGATGTGACCGCCTTGGTCGCCATTTAGAACACTGTCTTCCGTAAATGTATGGGTTTCACTGAGCCCATGGAAACTGGACCCAAAATGGATGAGTCTCATTCTGATGAGACATGCTGGTTGTAAATAAGTACCACCACATCAGCTACAAATTTGGTCAGCTTTGACTCCACAAGAATTATCCATTGATCAAAGGCGGCAGCATCAGAAATCTCCAGTCTACACAATTTTCTGCAAATGAGGGGAAAATCAAAATCCAGTTATTGATTATTGTTACTTCTTTGAGATCTACCCTATCATCTGAGTTTTGTATGTCATGGCATTACAGCTTCTGATGCTTTTGAAAGTCGGAGCAAGGAACAATCAGCACCTCCACCTTCATCGGTTTTGATAGCCCAAGAACTGAATAAGTGTAGCCCTCGACCTTTTCTTATCAAATGGTGTTAGGATTATGATGTGAATACGTCGTGAAGATTGATTAATATCGGATCTGGCAGTTTTCTTTTTTAGATCTGTTTTTAGTCCGAGTTGAATTCAAGTTTCCTTTATTCTGATTGATAGAGTTTGTTTAGGACTAGGAGAGTTCTGTGGTCTATAAATAACCACTTAGGGGTGGTCTTTCTTGTATTTCAAGAGAATCCAATGAATTTGTAATTCCTAAGTGTGTAATTCATATAGGTGAGAAATTCGTGAGAGAAATATAACCACAAGGGTTCGCTATTCTTAGAGGCTTGTAATCTTCTCAGCGTAAAGTGTAAGTAATTCTTATTGTACTCCCACCAAAGTTTTAATAAAGTTTCACCCTCTTCTCCCGTGAATGCACACACGATCTGTTTGATCGGTGGAACCACGTTATATTGTGTGTTATTTTTCTATCTACTTTGAAATATCTTCTTCTTCTCTTCTTTACGTTGCCTTAATAGATCTTGTGGTTCGTTTTCGCTATACTACCCCCCAGTCGATCCGATCGTGGGGGCTTCCTTCCCTGAAATCACATCAACTGGTATCATAGCATACAGATTATTTTCCAACAATTGGTATGAGAGTAAGGTCAACGTGAAGATGTCTGCGATCAAGTTCGATATTCAGAAGTTTGATGGAGGCATCAATTTCAGTAGGTGACAAATTAGGATGAACGTCATCCTTACCCAGAGCGAGTTGAAGAAGCACTACTCGGGAGAGAGAAAAAGCATCAAGACATGAAGGAAGAAACTTGGCAGAAGTTGGATGAGAAAGCCTTGACGGCTATTCAGTTTTTCTTAGCGGACGAAGTGTTGAATAAGTTTTCTACGGAAAAAACAGCATCCTTGTTGTGGGAGCGACTTCAGGACTACAATCTGAAGAAGTCGTTGGCGAATCATTGATTCTAAAGCAGTATCTCTTTCTTCTCCACATGCATGAAGGTACACCTATCAAGTCTCACATTGCAGAATTTTCTTCTATTATCAATGATTTAGATAAGATAGAGGTTGAGATAGAAGATGAGGATCAGGCACTTCTATTACATTTGTGGTGACGCTTGTTTTCTGTTTCATGTTCTTTGCCCAAAACTCTTCATCAAAAATCCCTTTCCTTAACTTTTCGTGGACAGGTGCAAAAGCACACCCAGGTTCGAATCAAAGCACAAGGCAAATACCTACATTCCATGATGGAAAGAGCCTGCAGCATTCTTATTGATCCCAACCTAGGTGCAATCGAACACGACTCTGTCAGGCATGAACTCTCTGAACTGCCAACCTGGGAATCTGATGGCTGTGTAAACTTCCAGTATGAATCTCTCAAAATGCCATCTCTATCAGAGCTGACGGTCGCATGTACGCCACAGATCACTGTGTGTTCCATGGATAGCTCCCTCACGCCGACTGAGAGCCCAGGAAAGGTGTCTGTGTTGAAGAAAAGGCGATGCCCTCTGCTCGGTACAGACTAGTTGCATGCATGCTATGAAGATGATCGAAAAGATGAAAGCCAGATGTCTGACATTTATGCTCGAAACCCTTGAGTAAAAACCTGCACAACTCGGGCCTCTGATGGCAGAGCATTCGGCACAAAACAGAGAAGAAACATAGAAGAGCTAGAATACTACTAAATGAGATGATATGCACAAGGCAAGCACTACAAGGAATTGATCAACAAAACATCAAGATCTGTCCTAGAAATCATAATCTCTGCCATCACTCATAAATCAGAAATACCAAGGTGCTTTTTATCAGCAATTATTGTCATCACCATCAACAAAAATTGAGCAATTGAAAAACAAAATATGAACACTGGTTTCTTTGATTATATTTGCTTGTTTACATGAATGAAGTTTACAAATTGAATGACGGTGAATAAATGGAAACATACAAGAATGAGCATTGTAGACCAAGTCGGTGCTAGAATTTTGCAGTTGGGCTCACTTTGCATACCTCAACATTAAAACCACAATCCATGAGTATCAGCATCCAAGCCCTCTGTTGTTCTGAGAGTCGATCCCTCGGACCCTTTACTTCCACAAGCTTGGCTTCACCCCCATCCATATTTCCTCCATGGAATCGCCACAGCAACAGGTCAGGCAAACCACTCGACCAACTCCTGTAATCTAGAGCCAGGTGCCGACAGAGAGAAGCCAAGCAGCAACCTCCAATGCATGAAACAACAGCTCGTAGGTCAGACAAGGAATGCCGGTCCCAATTCACACCCTGGCAAGCCGTCCCCACATGCGATTCCCATGAAGTTATTAGCATCTCCTCGGCCATCCCTTCTTGAATCTTTTGCAAGTGACATTCTATGAGATCCTTCCTGGCGACATAGAAGTCATCTGTAAAGAGGTCTAGTGGAGCCAGCTGCAAAAATAAGAAATGAAGCTATAATTCCAGGATAAAATCTGAAAAAGTTTTCATCGACAAGAGGCCCTCTCAGAACTATTGGACGCTGTACCTGAAACCTAGACCGGAATACATCAGGAACGTTGGAGAATATTACATCCCACATAAGAATCCCAAAGATTGTCATCCAAATGCCACTTTCAGAATGAACACCCTGCCATCCACCTCCTTCCCCATCATAGTATTGAAGGGCTAACAGCTCAACTCCACACAGCTCACCATCGTAACCGTAAAATAAGTTCTTCGATCCAGTTTCGCACGTCAATGGGCATCCTCTGACACTAACCTATTTATTATAAGCCATTGGAACAACAGAAGATAATCACAGCATGAATTGATGATGGAAAAATATTAATGGGGTTCAAGTAGCAGCAGCAAGAGTAAATAGGTGACTGACTTCTTTGATTGTTCTCTTGACTGAATTAGCATAGCTTGGTGTCTTCCATCTTCGCGGCGGTTTTCCCAGGCGTAGAACCCTTCTTTGCAGTGCCATTTTTGAACCAGCACGAACCCAGGGATCTAGCACCCCCTCTTCTGCAACAGAAAGGCTCTCATTGACACGGCCTATATGCTCCAAGTCAACAGATAGCCTGAGGGTCCAATAACCACGCCTGCTGTTACAAGTGATCCGCCTAAGAAGTTCCTTCAGAAGCCTTATTGCATCTTCATACCTAAACATGGACATCAAAACAGCACGTAATTGATACTGTTTTAACTGTTTTCATATGTTATCACTGTCCTGGCATTTCATATATAATTCTAGTTCTAGCAGTTCTCAATTCTGGGAGGCTAGTGGTTCTCACCACTTCTCTAATAGAATTAGCTCATTTGCTAATATCATTTACTAAAATAATATTCCCAGCAAACAACATACTTCAGGGAATCAAGGAATCCCATTTGATTGTGTCGAGTAAATTCATCCATTACTAATGCAAAGTGCAGTGACTTGATATTGAGCCTTGATGTAAGCACGAGCTACTACATCAGCGTGCCTCCTCTAATCACCTCAATATAACTGCTCGGTATTTGTTTCTTCTCTAATAGCCCCTTCATTATCTCTATAGGAGAAACGTATAGACAATGAAAACCATGCATGGACCTACTCCAGCAATTGCCCGAGTCAGTCCATGATAGACATGTAAACCAAATTGGTTCGTGGAGATGACTCTAGTGTCTTGTTTGTTTCTCAATTATCCTTTCTCAATTACAGCAGCATGACTCATTGAGTTTACTTTCTAGATAATTTGTACAACTTTACATCTTTATTCTTATTAGTAGGAATCAAAAGACATTTCCTCTCATCAAGCATTTTCCATGTCCTAACTTTTTGCTGAACAAGTCAGCTATTCTAGATTTCCATGTCTCGAAGACTCCAAAACCTCACAAAATAGTATATCTCTTCCCGCTTTCATCTTTTTCAAACCTCCTGGCTTCACTAAGACATGATATTTCCTATAATATGTAAGCTCCTAAACTCAAATGGTTCAGTTGTAACTATAAATAAATCTCATACATGATTCTCATTTTGCATGTGCATGAATGCACATGTGTCACTACGTATACAAGAGCAGAACTTCCTATTTAACTGAGAGCTCTAGTATTATTTATGGGAGTTTTATAGGCACACAAAACTCAAGCTCCAAGGGCATAAGAATCCCCAAGATAATTAGCTAGACATCAAAGACTGCTATGATCTTTCTATTAGAGTACGATGATAATAAGCTGTAAGCCAACTACCATAATTACTAGTCTACTTTAAATAGCTCAGAACCAGCAAAAGGGCACTTTAGAGAAAACATGCAAGCACTAAGGACATCAAACCACCAATCAAAGTTAATTACACTCATCACTGCATAAAAGTGGTCAGAGTATACATCCCCATGGTAAAGTGGCCAAGGAATTATTTCTTTGAGAAAAATATTACCTATTTGAAACTTAATAAGTAAATTTATTCCCTATCAAAAAGTTCGATGTTAATTGCATTTTAGGTTGCATGTCAACTAGTGTTGTAGCAGTGGGTGCGGGAAATGTAGAAAGAAGAAATCTTTTATGCCTTTACTTCTCCTGAAAAAGTATTTTGGTACCAGTAGAAAAGATAAAGGTCATTGCACAGTTTTGGTAGAGGTTGAAGGTAGTGGAGCATAATGGATGTCAAAGTGCATGAGGCGATGAAGAAAGCTAATGAGACTAGAAAGTGTGCGAAAAATAAGCTACCACACAGCTCATCCTCCACACCTCTGAAGCACGGACACGCATTTAACAGCTATCATATCCGTGTCAGACACATGTTGATCACAGAAATATGTCCGACACGTGTCAGACATGACCTGACCCATGTCCAATGAAAAAAAGCCAGGAACCGGGCTTTGACATGGACCGGACACGGTTCAGGTCTGGTCCAAGCCTGGTTCAATTGAAAAAAAAAAAAAGGAAGAAGAAGAAAAGGCCATGAGGTCATGCATTTTTACAATATGTAGCCGGTGACCCACGCCCTCCCCCATTTCTCCTCTCTCCCTGGTAGCCCTCTCTCGTTCTCTCTTTCGCTTCCGATATCTGTCAAAAGAAGAGGGGGAAAAATCGTTGAAGGGCGGCGACGAGAAGGGCAGCGACGAGAAGAAGAAGAAGATGCAGTTGGTGGATCTGTCTTCTCTCTTTTCTCTCTAAATTTCTGGTTAGTATCTTGATCTATTCTTGCTTAAAAGTTTGATTTCGGGGCTTTTAAGCTTGGTGATACTCGTTCATAATGAACTAATGTTTTATAAATTGGGGTTTCTTTGGTTAATGGTAATTTCAATGTATCCATGGTGTTAATGTTAAGCCTTGAGATTGTTTTGTCAATTCTAAGAGTTAAGATCAATTTTTCAGAATATTTGTCAGTAAATATTTAGTATGGATGTGATTATTAATTTATTAGGAATTAAGTCATAGAATTGATTGTTTGAACTTGTGGCAAATGTTATAATTGTTAGGTTTAATTGTTTTTTCTTTCAATTCTGTTTTCCTTTTCGGTACTGTTTTTGCCAATTTCGTTTTTTTCCTAAAAGTTCCTTTTTGTTCTTTTTTTTTCAATTCTGTTTTTTTTCAATTCTGTTTTTTTCTCATTCTGTTTGTTTAATTCTGTTTTTGTTTCAAAGCTGTTTTCTTAATTATGTTTTTTTTTCATTCTGTTCTTTTTAAATTCTGTTTTTTATTCCAACTCTTTCTTTTAATTCTATTCTTGTGAAATTATGTTTTTGTTCAATTCTGTTTTTCTTTAAATCTGTTTTTTTGTTCAGTTATGTTCTTTTTATTCTGTTTTTGTTCAATTCTGTTTTTTCTATAATTCTGTTTTTTTTTTCTGTTTTGTGTAGAATTTTATTCATATGCATATATATAATATAATAAAAAATATGGTTCTACTGTTTCCTTGTATCCTACGTTTTGGAATTTTGTCATTTCCTCTATGTCCTGTCCCGTGTTTGTATTCGTGCATCATAGTCCCACACAATGCGTGTGTACGCAATATATTTGGTGACCCTCAAAGAAATTTCAGCAATATCCATACTGCAGTAGTAAAAAACCTACTTTATGTAATATTAGTACAAGTCGAGTCTTTTTTGTAATTAAGTACTTTTCTATTTCTACTCTGTTTACTTATTATGTACTATATGAATAAGAGAGACTCATGACTTTAGAATATGTACAGCATGTTAATTAAACTTATTGAATTTCCCATGCTATAATACACAAGACATATTGTGTTAACACACCTCACTAAAATAGAGTAGTTGAAAAAAATTTGTCATCTACTTGATATTACTAAAACATTGATGACTTGTATGAATGTTCCAAAGTACTTTTGGGTTGATGTCGTGCTAACTTCTTGTCATTTAATTATTAGAAATTTTATTTTGTTTTAAATGGCAAAACTCCATTTTCTGTTCTTTATCATGATAAACTTATCCCCAAACATTTTGAGGTGTTTATGTTTTATTCATATTCTAGATAAAGGGTGACAAGCTTGACCAATGAGCCTTCAACGTGTTTTTCTAAGGATATTCTTGTATGCAAAAGATGTTCGGTGTTGAAATCCTATTAGTCAAAACAGTGTTATCGAGGTGCGAGGCGCAGTGTAAGGCGCAAAGCATCCAGCGCACACGAAGCGCAAGGCGCAAGGCAAGGCGATCGCCTCACTTCAATGAGGCGCATATTTTTTCTTTTTGCATGGGAATGTATTATGAATGTATTCTTTTCTATGTATGAATGTATTATGGATTTCTTCTTTGTATGGATGTATTCTTTTCTTTGATTGATGCATTCAGTGAGACACATACTTCAGTGAGGCACATGATTATGTATATATTCTTTTTTTGTATTCTAAAATATTGAAAAATGCACACTAAAAATGCATTAAAAAATTTACACTAAAAATTTACACTAAAAATGCATCAGAAACATATTTATCTCTCTTTGTTTCTCTCTCGTTCTTCCTCTCTCCTGATCTATTTCTCCTCTCCAGCTCTCTCCCCCCTCTTCCTCTCTCCTCTCTTAATCTCTCTGTCTCTCCTCTCTCAAAGATGAGAGATCTCTATCTCTGAGAGAGAAAAAGACAGAGAGAGATCAAGAGAGGGTTGAAAGAGAGGGAGAGAGGGGAGCTGGAGTGGAGAGAAAGTGCTCACCTGGCGACAACGACGAAGGCGATAGTGACGAAAGCGACGACGACGAATGCGGGGGCCCTTCTGCCCTAGATCAGGTTTGCCTACAGTAAAAAAGTTGATTTTTTTCATTTTTACTTTTTATCTAACTTAAACGGGCCGGGTTTACCCACTAAATTAGCCGGTTGTAACCCGACCCGCCCCACAAACAATAAGCGCATAGAGGCGATCGCCTCACGCCTTGCGTGAGAGGCGCGCGAGATGCATTGGGGCGCACACCTCTCGCTGCCGCGCGCGCCTCGCCTGCTATGCGGGGCGCATTGTTGCGCCTCGCTTGGCCACGCGCCTGAGACGCATCGCCTCGATCGCCTCTAACAATACTGAGTTAAACGCATGTGATTGCACAAATATAGCTTTTTTTAAAGCACATCATATTTTTCCGTTACCACTGGTACGGACCCCCTAATTCAAATGAACTTGTTCTTTCACTTGTTGTACCACTTGTATATGAAAACTCATGCCCAATTAAGGTTTATCAAGGGCAATAGAAGGTTATTACTGGTTTTGCCAGCTTGTCTATGCTCGATCCACTTTTTTCTTTTGATGAACTGGAGCTTCTCATAGCTTTTCAGAAAGATACTCATTCTTGTACTCGACATTCTATTAGTGAAGTTTTCTTTTTCTCAGTTATCTCCTGTGCTTTAGTTTTATCACTACCTAGTCTGTTGCGTCTGTTGCCAAGTCTTATCGTGATAGATCTTGGTTAGTTCTATGGATCAAAGGATGACAACTTCGCGTACTAATAAACATAGAAGCTAACTACTTTATCACTAGGGGAAAACACTGTTGAATGTTGTTGGATATATAGTGTAAGTTGCTTCTGGATGGGTAGGTTGAATGCTTGAAGGCATGGTTGGGAGCCAAGGGTGCACGCACACTTATAATGTTATAATTTTATGACTCTTTGATGCTTTGTTTGCATTCTATCAGAATTATTTTATTTATTGTCATAAAGTAGTGATGTTTATATCAGTTACATATCAAAAATATTTTCTTACATGGCAATCTTCACAATGAAGTGTATATGCTTCAACATCCTGATTATGAGATTCACGAAGAGTTTGATAAGCCATGCAAACTTAATAATGTTATTTATGGACTAAAAGCGGTTTGCACAAACATGGTTTGATAAGTTTAGTATTGTTCTTGCATATTATGGCATGAGGCAGAACTCACTTGATCACTCTATCTTTGTGTGACATTTTTCTTTTGGTACTATTATTCTTAAAATATGTATTAATGATATTGTTGTCACCAGGGGTGATCACCAAGGTATTATTCACTTAAAGGCTTATTTAAATTCTCATTTTAAATGAAGGATATTGCTCTATTAAGGTATTTTTCGTGAAATCGAGGTGAGTAGGTCCAAGAAAAGTCTTTCTTTGTCTCAACAAATAATCTTATTGAGTTGTTCGAAGAAATGAGTATGTTACGATCTAAACCTATTAACACTCATGAATTCTAATATTCACTTTGATTAAAATTTATGTGACCTTGTTGATCCAAACCAATATCGGAAATTGATTGATAAGCTTACTCACCATGTTACTCATCCTAATATTACCTTTATTGAGTGTGTTAAGTCAGTATATGCAAATTTCTTATCAGTTGCATTAGATTGTTGTTTGTCGTATCTTACAATATCTTAGAAGTGCTCAGAGGGTTGTATCATCGCTCTTCCTTTCATTTAGATATTATGGGTTATGAGTTATTCTGATATTGACTAGGTTGTGATTCTCTTGATAAATGCTTTATTAAATGCTATCATATCTTGATGGGGGAAATTTGATGACGTAACAAAATAAGAAGCAAAGTGATGTTGGTAAATCTAGTGTTGAAACGAGTATAGAGCAATGGCCCATATTGCTTGTGAGATGATACGAATTCAGTCTCTACTTCGTGAATTAAGTATTGTCCGCAACAAGTGGTGATGTACTGTGACAATCAAGTGGTTATGTACAGTACAAATAATCATGTTTTCATGAGCAAATAAAGCATATTGAGATAGATTGCTACTTTATCATAGACATGATGATGCACATCGGATCGTCGCTTTCTTTTCTTCTTTCCATTTAGTTGTCAACTAGCGATATATTTACTAAAGCTTTTCCATAAAATGTTTTTCTTCTATGTAGCAAGTTGAGCATGATTGATCTCCAGCTTAAGGGAGAGAATTAGAATAAGAAAAGGGTCCTTATATAATATTAGAATAAGTCAAGATCTTTTCTGTAGTTATGTACTTGTCCTGTTCATACTTTGCTACTTTGTTTACTTATTATATGCTATATAAATAAGGGAGACGCCCCTAGTTTTGGGTTAACCGTCTTATCTCTACATCTACAATCCCAATTTTCCATAGCTTTTACAGTTTCAACAATGTCCTTGCACCTTTTGCAGGATCATATACCTGTCTGAACTTCATGTACTAAAATCATTCACCTATAGCGGAAAGTCTCATATTCCCTGGTGTAAAGAACGTAATTCCATCGTACTCTTCTTTGACCACATCCAAACCCCCAAAGAATTACACTTAGTTGGTTTTTGATAATATACTAAAACCTAACAAACACGGATCCAGGGCACTACACGACAGGCACATAGATATAGCAAATTCTAAAAAAAAGAGAACAGCAGTGACACGTGAAAAGTGTCATTCACTGTCTGACACGACACATATTCGTAATATAGAAGTCTCCGTGCTTCATAGCCAAAATAGTGTGGGGCCACAACAAAACTGCTATACCTTCACCCTAGATCCCATGACATTTATTTGTAAGATTCCTCTTCATTATATAGGGTAGAGGCTTCAACCAGAGCAGAAGTTGAACATAGGAGCTAGTGACCAAAGTTAAGACAAAGGAACTAGGAAAAATAGAGGGTTGTTGTAAAGTTTTGTAATCCAGTTAGCAAGTTGAGTAGTTCAGGTACTAGAAAACCAATAAAATAAATCCGGTATCCAAAGGACCCACATGACCAGTTGACTCTTACAGGGCTGTGACAATAAACAGTACAGTGTACCTCTGTATGTTGTTATTTCTAGCAAGCTATGATAGTGGTAAATCTGCAAAATATACTTGTAAAAAAAACAGTGATCAATACACCATTGATGCAAAATTTAAAAAAAGGAAAAAGTGATTAAATGGCCAGCCATGAGTAGAGCTAGAATTACAGGAAATTTAATAATGTGTGCGGTGGATAAAAGCAGATAAAGAGATCCAACCTACAAATGTCTATTAAGGCAGTATGTTTGTCAATCAAGACTGCACAATTTAGTATACTAGTATGATAACATCATCCATTCATTTACTCTTCACAACTTGAATTTCCATTTATCTTGGATATGCATAGCTACTTTTAAGAGTTTGTACTGCCAAGAAAGGAATATGTTGTAATGCTCACAAAAGTCAAAGTAATTGATTCACAGAAACTTTTATTCTAGGTCCAAAGTACTTATATTTTGGATGTAGATTGCGAAGAAGAGAATCCATAGAAAAACTATTTAACAACTTCAACATGCTTAACAGTACAAAATTTAAAATAATTTCAGCCCCTTACCTGCGTTCACGTTCATATACAGAAACACCCAAGGAAAGCACTTTTGAGTAAACCCATGAAGCAGAGAAACAAGAGAAGAATGCTGGTGAAGAGTCGGACCCCAAAGTCTGGGTTACTTCCGGGGAACTCGTTTGCATGTGTTTCTGAGATTCATTGATGCATCTCATCACCATTTCCACATTATTTTCATCTAGAGACTGATCCATTATTTGTGCCACTTCAACAGCCTGTGATATTTTAGTAACATAAGCAGAAGGCTCCACAAAAAGCTGGCAATATATTATTATGGTTGTAAGCTTAAAGACTAGGACTAGGACTAGACTAAGACTTGGAGAGTTCTCTAAGACTAGGACTGTAGAAACTTGAAAAGCTCAGCTCGCGCTCGGATTTTTCAAATTCATTTGACAAAATAAACAACCAAGCCTAAACACGAATTCATGTTTGATAAAATAAATGAACAAACACGAGCATGGCCTGTTCATACTTGCTCATGTTCAAGATTGGCTTGCACAGGGCTCGTATAGGTTCCACTCAAGGTTGTGTCTGAGTTAGGCTTTTTTGCTGAGTAGGTTAATGTAAATATTGACTTAATAAATCACTAGTATGCTATTACCAGTACTCGATTACAATGGATTGGTAAGAGCCCATTGAGGAGCTCAGCATGTCATGTATATATATTCAATATCTATAGATTTAAACCATATCGTCTTGATGTCTTGACTTAAATTAAACTTACAGTCCTCATGCATTCACCAAAACAGTTTTAAACTTAAAAATAAAATTATTTCTAAGTTCATCTAAATAGATGAACAAACAGCATAAAGGTCGGCTCGTTTAACCTATTGGTAATAAGACTTCTGACCAAGAAAGTGCCTATAAAAGATGGCTTGCTATAAGCCTTAAAAGACCTACTCCCAAAAAGAAAAAGCAGACCAATTGGCAAGTTGCAAACCTACCACATTGGTCATGCAATTTTAACTCCTACAACAAAGAGGCAAGCTCCAATATTTCCTATGCAAAGAAAGATTCTAACAGCAGATGAAATAGAAAGAAAAATACTGGGGGAAAAGAGATAATCAGGAGAAACTACCTCTTCATATTCAAGCAGGTCACTTCGACACTTAAAGATTGGGTGTGTAACAGTACAGGTGTAGTCAGGAAACTTGATCAAGCCAAGATCACTAAGCAGAAAAGCAGAAAGGTCTTGTCCACCATTGAGGAAAAAAAGCCTCTGCAAAAAACAGTAAAGTATTTTACCCTCAGAAAACCAAAAGCGTCTAATAGGAATATCAGTGATTGAGACATTTAATTTTATAAAATGGACCTTTGTGTTGTGTAGGAGTGGGGTCCACCATTAAATCACCTGGACACGCCAGAGTATCATATAATCACCTGAACACGCCAGAGTAGTGTATCAGCAGCAGAAGAAATCTTTATGCACATTCCCACTCTTTCCAGGACCATTCTCGGAAGAAGCCGGCTGCACATCAGAAGGTATGAGACCTAAATTTTTATGTTAATTAGAATGGAGAAGATTAGAAGTTGTGAACGTTGAGATACCATGTTCCATCTTCATATGCAGAAAAAAGAGAATCAATGAGCTCTTGTCGACGAGCGCTACTGATTGCCTTCTGAAGATGTGACAGACAAGGAGAAAAATAATGGAAAGTGAAACTTCATACTCAGATTAGGTGGAAATAGATAACCGTACCAAAATAAAAATAAAAATAAACAAAAAAATGCAAAAGTATCATCTCTACTGTTATAATCATAACCATTTTGATTAGATTTCTAATTTACAATGATTAACATCCAACTCATGTACCAGCCAAATCTAGCCATTACTTTAAAACTTTTATCACATCTTTATTTGTCAGTGTTCATTTTAAAGAAGATTTCGATCTGATTCAATTTAGAAAAGTAAACCTCAAATTAAAAAACTCATCACTTATTAGGGACAGAAATTGTGATGCTCCCAACCCCGCAGCGCAGTATAGACGAGGGCATGTGATAACGACACCATATGCAAGAGACAAATCTTATGCATATGTTAAGCCTCTTTTACACTTCACTCACATATCAAATATCAATATCAAGAGAATTAAATGCTAATGTTAAGAAGTCTCAGAAAACTATATTATAATTATCTAAATATAATAGGTCTCAAATATATTCCAATAATATAATTAAGATTTCTAAAATTTAGTCTTTCACAATAATTCTCCATCTGCTAATTTTATTTAAACTAACAATAAAATACAGTCCCTAATATCTAAATAACAAGCAAATCAGGCAGCTACTAACTCCTTGAGCTCCACCATGTGAGCTACTCAAAATTTATGGTATGAAAATAAAGGGAGAGCTACAACACGCTCAATGTGTATAACAACTACTTACAAGTGGATCATACAAGTTTTTATAACAGACTATACTAGTGTTTTAAAGAATTATAGTATAAACTACGAGATATCAAATGTATGGAATACAACATATCATTTCCATAATATTCTCAATATTTAATTATAAGAAAGATAATGAAGTACAAACTATGTCACTGGTAACAAATCATAATTATCTTATCACATTTCACGAAGTCACGTAATTTGTCCGACAAAGACTACAGATCATGCCCCAAAAGCATAGGAACATAGATCACTGAAAAGTCACCCAGAGATAAAGTGTACCTAACATGCCATAGGCTACCCAAAGGCATCTTAAATTGCCTGAAGACCACTCACTTCCTAAAGGTCATGTATTCAGTACACTCAATACCATATGCAAGGCTCAATCATATCACACCACTTCATAACGGACTTTTGAGGGTTTTCTTAACATTTTGAAAACTCGCTTTTCACTTTTGAATACACTCCACTTTTTAATATAACACATATTTCTTTTTTAATATAATAAATATCCAAAATTGTTATATCACTTACAAATTGAAGTATGAATAACCAGAAATTATTAATAAAATATACTTTCAAATTTCACTTACTCATATAGCATTTTTTTTATTTAACTAAGATCTTTGAAATAAACACTTCATAAGAATGTGTTCTGAATAAACGCACACACCAACTTTCACAGAGCAACACTTTATTGAAATAAGTGCACATAATAATTGCATAGCATAAATCTTTCTCAAACTTTGTAAAAGCTTGATATTTTCTTAAGAAATATGCTACAATGACTAAGTATGACAAAGTGGACTAGCCTTTTTTTACTAAGATGATAATCTATGTTTTAGGCTTTTTGATCCTTGGTTATAATAATGTATGAGCTAATCTATCCTGTCGGAGGTTAGTGAATGAAGAGTTGGAGACTAGGATGTATTTATGTTGAGGAGAACGGTGAAAACAATTCACCAATTAAAAGAAAACACAAATTAAAAAAATAGAAAGAGAGGAAAACATTTCAATGAGGATTTAGCAAGGAGGAATTTTGCAAATCAAGGTACAAAATGTTTCTATTTGATCAATCTTAAGGTTTCAATTTCTCGATGGTCGGAGGTCACTGTGAAGTGGCTAAGTATGACTCAAATTTAACTGGGAAATTCTACTCACACCCACCCCTTTTGCTGTCTACACCCACCCTTCTATTTTCACCCACTTATCAATTTCAAGTTATCATGATTGCTCTTTCAAGTTATCATAATTTGCTCTATACACTACTAAAACTTTTTAAAATATTCTTTTCTATCTTATTATCAATTAGATTTAAAATTACACACTAAACCCCATTAAAACAAAATCATTGGCCTTTCCTAATTGTGTCTCCTCCCCAGCATATTCCACTAGACCTCCCCTATCTCCATGTCTCATCATCAGAAAAGCCCCCTCCATCTCCCTCTCTTCGAAGCAAATCCCCCATCCTCCATCTCCTTCTCTTCAAAGAAAATCTCCATCCTCCATTTCCTTCTCCAGCAAAGAAAATCGAAACAAGCTCCAGCAAAGAAAACCGAATGAATAGTTAAGGCATAGTTCTGTTGGGGACCCGGTGCCGCACGAGGAAGCCAAGCAAAGATGGCCTCATCGGTACATGAAGAAGGTAAATGTAGCTTGCTTGATGTTAAGGAATTGGATTATGATTTCTAATTAATTTGAATGTTAAGTGTGAAGCATGTTAAAAATTACACATACATGATTATTTATTGTGTTTTCTCTCTATTTCTCATAATTTTTTGGATCTTTTTGTGCTAAAAGTCCCATTGTTTGTGTTCTTGGATTCTGCATATGGTAAAATAAGAGTTTACTGGAAGTTCACAACATTAATTTAATTTGTTTTTGTGCTTGCAATCACTTTTTTTTTAGTGTGAGTGTTGTAATTAGTCATGTGCTTGATCTTATGTGCTAAATTTAAGAAATTCTCAATGTTCTCAACAATAAATAAAGAAACTTGTGTATTTCTCTAGTACCACACAGTACACATATTAACCTCATTTTCCTCTGTATGCTGTAAGGTTGTCCAAATGAGGTCCCAAAGCCACTCTACTTCTTAACCCAAGTAAGAAATATGCATGCAGAATGAATATGTTCTGTTAGGCACCAGGTCCCAACAAGCTCCAAAAAATTGAAGCAAGCTCCAAAGAGAATTTTAGTAGGGGGTGCAGAAAGAAAAATATTGAAAACCCTTAGAAAAGAAATGAGAGAGGGAAAAAAAGAGTATTATAGACTTTTCATTTATGGGTAAAATTGTAATTCAAAAAATCATTTTAGGGGTGGGTGTAGACAGTAAAGAGGGCGGATGTGAGTAGAATTTCCCAATTTAACTTCACATTAGCCTCTATGTTGATATTGACAAATATGGCAAGAAATCAATTTAAAAAAGATTTTTTTTTCCTCCATTAATATATGATCTTTGTGTTTTCCGACAAGAGGATAATCAATGGCTATTCTCTAGTCGTCGTCGCTCACGGTGGCCATGGATACGGCAACACAATTCTTCCTTGCTTTTGGTTTTCTTGGTCCTATAAAGTAGCAACATGAGTTGGAGGAGAAAGGTTCTAATTAGGTTTGCTTTGGGTTGGAGACGGTTTGGATTTGGGTCGAGCCGAAACTTGACCCTACGCATTTCAGTGTAAGAGAGTCACATGGGTTGCTACCATGTGCTGAAATAATTAAAAAAAAAGATAATGGAAAATTTCATTTAGGTTCCTCTTTAATTTAAAAATTAAATTTCGGCCCCTAAAATTTGTAAGTAGATATTAAAAATTTTGTAAAATTTACAAAAAAAACCCAAAAATGCTATGAGCATTTCTAAACCTATTTTATGGGTATTTCACTAATATATATACCCATAAGAGTCTTATGTGATGCATTGAATCTTGCTACAATGTTAATAAATTTTGTTACATTATTCAGAATTGTTTAAGGTGATTGGAGCGTGTAATTTGTGTGTTAGCTCGGACATCTCAACTTCACTGAGTAAACTTCTACCTTACGAGTATATTAACATGTTCATAGTACAAAAGAAAATCAATTTATTAGTTTCTAATTATTCTTTTGTAACTATATTTCAATCATCAAAAGTTGGATCAGGCATGGAATTGACTATATTCAATATATGAAAGATTGAGAAAGATTTTTGGCTATGCAATTATTAAAGTCACATTTTAATGGAGAAACTTGTTCTTTTTAACTTGATTTCTTTTATTGTTGTCAATCTCAACATAGAAGCTAATATGAAGTTAAAGTTCAGCCATGCAAGTCACCTCAAGCCACCAAGAAATTAAAATCTTAAGATTGAACAAAGAGGGTAAAATTGTATACCTTGATTTGCTAAATGCCTCCTTTCTAATCCTCCTTCGTGCAATCTCTCCTTTTCTCCTTTTATTTTTTTTAAGATGTTTTTCTTACAATTGGTGAATTGTTTTCAACCTTCAAAGTATAAATAAATCTTGGTCTCCAACTCCCATCTACTAACCTCCGACAAGATAAATTAGCTCATAAATTCTTACAGCCAAGGGTCAAAAAGCCTAAAACATAGATTACCATCTTAGTCAAAAAGCCTAGTCCACCTTGTCAAATTTAGACAAGTAGCTGCAATTACATTTATTTCACAAACTATTTAAGGTATTTCAGAAATCTGGATATGTATCCTTTCTATATGTTCAATGTTACAAAAATATCCTCCCCTTCCGAATGTCAAAAAACATAAAAAATGCTTATCCGCTCTCTTTGACTTCCTATATATAAAAATAGAGGGGAAAAGGTTGGTTGCATGTGCAAAACACATGCCAAAAATCTAGTAAGTATTAACAATAACCCTGCTTCCATAATTTCTGTCATATAGGTTGTCCTTTGCTGCTCAGCAAAAGACTTTCTCCAATAGAAATAATCAGAACAATTTTCAATAATACAATTCAAACTATGTTGGTTTTATAACCTATTTTTATGAACAGTAATTATGATAGAAGAAAGGAAAGAATTTTTATATGAGAAATTCAGAAGAGAGAAGAGAATTGGCTTTTTACATGTTTCTTGATTGCTCATCAATTTTGCATATTTATTGTCACATTCTCATATTTATTTTAATAAAATCTGTTATTTAACCTCTTTTTGCTTAGTGATGTGCAGACCTTTATAAAAAGGAGAAAAACAAGAAAAGAGCCCAACAAGCCCCAAAATCCTAATAAATTCAGAGATTTGAGGCAATCATATTTGGAGATTGAAAGGAAAATCCAATTAAATTTGTGATTGAAAAATCAATTATTCTCCAAATAGAAGAAAGGATATTCTCAGCATATTTAGGGTTTAAATCCAATTCTGAGAATATACCCTTTGATTATATGGCAAGATACAGTCATAGAAAGAAACTCCAAAAGTCTACAATTCAATCAAAATTCAGATTCAGTCTGAGCATCTTTTAGTAATTTGATCATGACTTTCATTATAGAAATGTAAATCTGATGATTCAAGATGCTACAGAAGGACGACTTAAAGATCTACAACTTTTCTGTTGACTACTATTTCCATTTCAGTCATTTGGTAAGTCATATTCAGCCATCAATATGACAGCTAGCTGCAACCAAAGTCAATTAAATTTCCAATCAAGAGAAGAAAAGAATATTCTCAGCATATTCACAGCTCAATTTAAAATTCTGGGAATATGCCCTTTGATGAGTCAGTATTTTGATGAGTCACTACCCCAGACTTCCTCCTATAAATACCCCAACAGAGTCATGAGTAGGGAGACATCTCAGATACTTCCAGAGATCAAAATTAGAATTTTTAGTTCAATTTTTTCTTTCTTTTATTTTCTGTAATTCTTTGTAAACAAAGATTAGAGAAGAGATTCATGAGAATAAGAGAGAGAAGGTCTGTATTAAAAGTGACATCAATGTAAGTTTCCTCCTTCTTTTATAGTTTTTCAATTTAATCAAAATTTACTTTATGCTTTTATTTTTCTCCATGGTATTTTCCTTCTTGTATATGACTACTATCCATATGCATCTCCAAGCATAGGAATCTTGTCTTTGTGAGTGTCATTGACAGTTCATGACGATATATTTGTTTTCATAGTCTTTCTTATTTCATGTTTGCTTTTGAGTCTTGATGATCTAATGTGGACGGAATCAGATTTTATCTTATGGACTATACTTTGCTCGTCTCCAACTCAAAGTAAATCTTCGCCTACGATCTAGGGTAAGTAATCTTTCAAAAGGATAAGTCCACTTTTATCTTCTTTCTTTCTTTTTAAGTTTACTTATAATTTTAGAAACCTTAATTTTTCTTTTCTTAAAACAAAAATCAAAACAGACAATATCTTTCCATACTTTTACCTCTAACTTAACATAAAATTCTTTTTATTTTTAAAATAAAGAAGGAATACTTAACCAATTTAGTAAACATATCGAAACGCTTCCATCGCATTCCTCCCTGTGGATTCAACCCGCATAGCCACTGCTACCGCAGATTGTGAAAAGCCAGAAATTCCTTTTACTTTCAGATAACATCATTCTAAAACTCTAACTTTTCTCAATCAAATTTTAGCGCCGTTGTCGGAGAGGGAACGGTATTGTTATTAATTACTAAGTGGTTCATTTTTCTTCTTTGTTTTTGTGTGCAGGAGTAGATTACAGAAAGTTGGCAACTACAAAAGGTAACTCTACAGTTATTATCTTTTCCTGTTAACTTATTCTGCACATTATATTTTTTTAAATTCAACAGTAACTCGTGTTTGTAATTAGTTAAAAAACTGTTAGACTTTACATTTAGGCATTTGTCTAATTTCGTTTACATTTTACATTACTGTTGAAGAGTACTGGAGCAAAGATATGTGTGCATAGCATGTAGCATAGAAACACTTTTGAATTATTTACATTACTTTAGTGTTGTTTTTATATACATGTACCACTGCACTAAATTGATTAAGGTATAACCTATAAATAAGATAAAGTGGGCAAGTCATTACCCTCTCTTAGCCCACAAACAATCTCCTCCTCACTAACCCAAACCTAACTAAAACTGAGTAGACGTTGGCCCTAGGGACATCTCAGACTCAAATAGGAGACTGACCTAAGGGGAAAGTTGATTAGAATTTGACTCTTACTAAATCAGTGTCAAAGATTGGGGATTGAGGGGCGAAATCCCGAAAGCTGGTGGCTTGGCTTAATTAGGCCCGTTGCTTTTAAGCACGGATACCTCTCAATCTTGCCCCTACCTGGCCGATTAACTTGTGATCAAATTCAACAATGTACCCCCCGTGGACAGTCTAACCAGTTAGGAGTCTATAGGTCTAAGGTCTTCCCTAACTTAGATTAAAAAAATTTTATTTCTTTGTTTGTTTGCTTGTTTTATTTTTTTTGATATCTTGGTGATATGGATTATAATTACAATTATTCATATGCAAATAGTGAACCATATTTCACCCCGACTTTTTTTTACTCAGATATTACTAACCCGGTATATCATAACTTTAACCAACCAAGTATGCCGGATTGGTCTTATCCGAATCAATATATGTCTCACTCCCAATACTCTGAACAAGACTGGAATAATTATCACTACTCTTCACAGAGTCAATGGGGATACAACTCCCCCGAGTCATATTGTCAACCACCTTACCAATACCCAGCTTCTTATACTCCTCCTGAGCAACCATTAGAAGAATCAATTAAATGGGAAAAGATGATGGAGTCTTAAAAGAGCTTGAGCGATGAATTCAAATTCTAGAGGACTCAAAATCCCGTCAAAATTTTCAAATCACAGATCCTTACTCTATTTTTTAAGAAGAATATACCGACTTAGAAAAGAGTACAAAATCCATGGTTCAATTCCAAAGTGATACACTCGATATGATAGAGGCAAGACTTGGTCAATTAGAAAACATGCGTAGGAATAAGAAACTCTTCCTACCCAATCTTTGACTATTCCCGACACTTCTAGTCATATTGATGAAAACCAAGAATCATGGTATCTTAAAGACTTTGACCAAGATTCAATTTCACCACAAAACCTTAAACTTGACCTATATCAACCCATTGACGAATTGGAAAGTTTTCATTTTAATGAGATTGAACTTGATTATAAATGTGAACCCGATCCCTAACTTTGTGATTCAGTTCCATCTTTGAATCTATGTTAACTCCGGAATTCTTACCTAATTTGGCCCACTTTCCCGAGCCAATATTTATTCTCGTACCCATAAATCTAGAAATTGAATCACCAATTTTGGATAGTCACATTCCACTTATGGGAAAAGAATGTGAATTTCAATTCTTGAATTTAGACTCAACTCTTGAGCTAAAACTGACTCTCGAACTCAAATTAATTTTTCGAGTTAATATTAATTCCTGAACCTATCATTCTTGAGCCTAAGTCAACCATTCCACCAAGTCACATTCTTTTGTTGGACATGGTATAGATTGTGATGACTCCGTGATGATTTTACAAGACTGGTCATGTAAAGGGAATAAGTTTCATGATAGGATCTTTCATGATTCTATTCATATTGGGGACTGTAAATATGTAAATAGAAAAAAGGTCAATAAAGGTGAGTTTCGTGAACCACCACATTATCTTGATTGGGAGCAACGCTTGACCCAATCCGCCCACCACCGGAACCACCACCTTAAGATAATATTTTCCTTCCCTTTCTTCTTTTTCATACATTTAAGCATTCATTTATACATTGAGGATAATGTATGAGATAGGTATGGGGGAGGGTTCTAACATAACTTCTAACATAACATAGGTTTTCTTTTTATTTATAATAAAAAAATTTGAAAAAAATTTTAAAAAATAATAAAAATAAAAATAAAAATTTCTTTTTATAAAAAAACTTTTGAAAAGAGAGCAATATTTTGACATATTTTTTTGTAAGATATTAAGTTAATTTTAAGAAATAGGAGATCATAATTAGGATTTCTTATACTTGGTCAAAATAAGATTATTTGTTTGATTTTTAGGGCTAGGAAAAAATTGAAAAAGTAATTTAGTCTTGATTTTTATCTTGATGAAATATGCATGCTTTATACACTTACACGCTTAGGGTTCAAAAAGCAAAGATTCTTATGCCTTATAAAAAAAGAAAAAGAAATTATATATTAAAAAATCTTCTGATTAAGCTGGGTATTTGTGCCTCATAAAGCATAAGTATTCACGCCTAAAAGTGGTTCATATAATAAAATTCTTAGTTTTGTGACCTTATTTGCTTGAGTCCTTAAGTCCTTGGGGTATTTTCTCACCCGATGCCTAAAAATCGTCTAGTTTGGGAGTCACCAATTAAAGGCTTGTTACATGGGTAGATTAGAAAGCCTAATAAAACTAAGGAATAATAACACAAAAAATAAATAAATAAAATAAGACATAAGAGTTAGAGTTAAAAAACCCTTAGTCAAAGTTTCACTGTCACAAAGATGCATATGACTTAGAGTAAAATAATAGACTAGATGAGAAATTCAGTTTGACATCTTACCTTGATTGATAAAAAAATTTTGAACAGAGAATAAGTTTAGGAATGAAAAATTCAGTTTTCCTATAACTTATAGATTATTTGAACTCTTACAATAATAATTCAAATATTATCTCTCCTTTTCAAAATACTTTTTGAAAATACTAACACTTTATTTTTCTTTCTTTATAGATTTTGTGGGTGTAATCCACTGAAAACCCTCACGAGACAAAACTCGTCCTCTAGGGGAAACCTAGAGGTTTAACGGCTTGTTTCACATGCTCAATGCAATCGCGTGACATGCGAAAGTGGTCTAATAATTTCTTAGATTTAGTTTTGATGTTTTGCTCGAGGGCGAGCAAAAGATAGGTGTGGGGGTGTGATTACTCATCAATTTTGTATATTTATTGTCACATTCCCATATTTTTTTTAATAAAACTCTGTTATTTGACCTCTTTTTGCTTAGTGATGTGCAGACCTTTATAAAAAAGAGAAAAACAAGAAAAGAGCTAAACAAGCCCAAAAAGCCTAATAAATTCAGAGATTTGAGGCAATCATATTTGGAGATTGAAAGGAAAATTCAATTAAATTTGTAATTGAAAAATTATTCTCAAGTAGAAGAAAGGATATTCTCAACATATTTAGGGTTTAAATCCAAATTCTGTGAATATACACTTTATTATATGGCAAGATAGAGTCATAGAAGGAAACTCCAAAAGTCTATAATTCAATCAAAATTCAGATTCAGTCTGAACATCTTTTAGTAATTTTATCATAACTTTTGTTATAGAAACACAAATCTGATGATTCAAGATGCCACAGAAAGAAGACTTAAAGATCTACAACTTTTTGTTTACTATTTTCATTTCAGTCGTTTGGTAAGTCATATTCAGCCATCAATTATGACAGCTAGCTACAGCCTAACTCAATTAAATTTCCAATCAAGAGAAGAAAAGAATATTCTCAGCATATTCACAGTTCCAACTTTAAAATTCTGAGAATATGCCTTTTGATGAGTCAGCATTTTGATGAGTCATTACCCCAAGCTTCCTCCTATAAATACCCCAACAGATGCATGAGCAGGGAGACATCTCAGAATACTTTCAGAGATCAAAATTAAGATTTTTAGTTCAGTTTTTTCTTTCTTTGATTTTTTGTAATTTCTTTGTAAACCAGATTAGTGAAGAGATTCATGAGAGTAAGTGAGAGAAGGTCTGTATTGAAAGTGACTTCAATGTAAGTTTCCTCCTTTCTTTTATAGTTTTTGAATTTAATTAAAGTTTAATTTTTACTTTTATTTTTCTCCTTAGTATTTTTCCTCTTGTATATGACTACTATCCATATGCATCTTCAAGCAGTTCATGACGATAAATTTGCTTTCATAGTCAATCTTATTTCATACTTGCCTTTGAGTTTTGATGATCTAATGTGGACGGAATCGAATTTTATCTTATGGACTATACTTTGCTCGCCTTCAACTCAAGGTAAACTTTCGCCTACGATCTAGGGTAAGTAATCTTTCGAAAGGATAAGTCCACTTTTATCTTCTTTCTTTTTAAGTTTATTTATAATTTTAGAAACCTTAATTTTCCTTTTCTTAAAACAAAAACCAAAACAAACAATATCTTTCCTTTTACTTCTAACTTAACATAAAATTCTTTTATTTTTAAAATGAAGAAGGAACACTTAACCAATTTAGTAAACATACCGAAATGCTTCCATCGCATCCCTCCCTGTGGATTCGACCCGCATAGCCACTGCTACCGCGGTTAAATTGCGAAAAGCCAGAGATTCCTTTTACTTTCAGATAACACCATTCTAAAACTCTAGCTTTTTCTCAATCATTTCTCTTCTCTAGCTGACAACGGATTATAAAGATAAGAGGGAATATTCATTTCAGAAACTCCCATCTGAATGTTACAAAAATCTCACTTTAATATACATTTTCAAGTGATAATAACCAGCGAGTATTAGGTGTTGCCTAATGCCAAGATAAATAGAAAACGAAAAGGATAATTATGAACAGAATAAGAGATAAGTATAAATGTCATCACAAAATATTAAATGGGTTCATATGGTTGATAAGGCCATATAAGTCCTAAGTTTAAATTAATTTCTTATTATAAATAAATCCAACACTAATATCTGTCTGTCCACTAATTGCAACTGTAAAAAATTTCCCCCTTCATGTCCTGCATATACTAAACCAAATAAGCATCTAACTTAACCCCAAATGCACACGCACATTCACATATTTTTGTCACACATTCCCTTCATTATCTCTACATACACCACCTTATGCTTCTGGGTAATCCTTAACATTCAACATTCAATCAAGCTTAAGGATAATCTTCTGTCACAAAAAAGTATTGAAGAGAGAGCATGTGTTTTGTGTGTGGGGTTGTTGTTGGTGGCCGTGGGGGAGGGGGTTGTTTTTAGGGCAAGAGATAAACACTTAAACTGATTTTCATAGCAAAAAATTTTCTTTTTGCTAAGAATTATACACAAAACAACTTTTTTTGCAATAACGGGAACATATATAAAGAGTAAGTCACATTCCTTCTACTTTCTATATTTACACAGTAGTGTATAGCTCTGCCACTTCCTGAAGGATGATCCAATTGTCAGAAACTCCAGTACACTTCATGAAAATCCTTTGCTATCATATTGTCGACCATGAATCTTGATCTAATTCAGTGTTCTGCACATCTAGGAGTCAAGTAATGCAACATCCTCAAGTACCTTGTTAATCATGTTACAACATAACAGTCAGTTCAAATGGCTATGCATTATGTACTGTACTCCAAAATGAAAATTTTCATCAGGCTACATAGCATCTAACCGTCATAATACCTTCAGTTTCACAAAACGAATCGACTGCTAACTGGACACCAAGAAATACCTGTTTTCCCCTTGAGAACCTCCTATGTTTAATTCTTTGGAATGGCATAAAACTGTTGACCAAAGCCTACAAATAACATAAAAATCTTCTGAAATTGTGAACCTGCAATACCTTGTTTCTGATTTAGGGCTTGTAATCTAAAATGCCCCTATACAAATTTATAAATAATTATAAATTATATCAGTATGGAACACAAGAAAAGGTATTTTTATAATCTTGTGTTTATCTATTAACTATATAAAAGAGAGGCTAATACCCATCTAGAGTAAGCCGTTTATTCTTAAAACTCTAACATGGTATCAGAGTGATACCTTTAGGTATCATGAGATCCCTCTTCTATCACCACCCATGCCCCCATCATCACCCATAAATCACCACATCTCCTTCTCCACAAATCGCTGCCGCCATCTAAAAACCCTATCCTAGCCACCACCATCCACCTCTCTAAAAAGTACCACCAGCCTCTCCTTGTTCCAAAACCCTAGCCGCGACCCTTTCATCAAAAATAGCATTGTTGCCACCCTCTTCTCTCGTTAGAACAACCTGCAACCCTGTTGTTGCTATCTTTACATCTACAATGCATGTTGTTCTTTCATCTGAATTTCCTTTTGCGTTTGCATCTAATGTTGCTATTGTTGTTTGTGACATTTGTTGTTGCCTGGTGTCATTTCTTTTGTTGCTTCATCTACTTATGGTGCAAGTTGCGGTGGCTGATGTTAATGATTGTTGTCATCTGTCATTACTACTATTGCCCTGTTGTGGCTCCCAACTGTTGTTGCTAACTGCTATGTTGTCGATTACAGTTGTTGTCCTTCCTCTGCAAGAATATTGATTTTCATTTACTACTATCTTTATTTATTTGTCATCTTGTCTATTACTACCATTGTTGTTATCTTCGATAGCCATGTCTTCATCTACTATTATTATTGCAGCTATGTTCATCTATTATTATTATTGATGTCCTCTTCATCCAGTGTTGATGTATATTGTTACACGCTCTATTGATTATGAGGATCTCTCAATCCTCATCTTGTAGTGAGTACTGAGTTTGAGAAACTCTAAAATCTTAGATATATTTACGCAGATGAATATTTAACTTTTTGCACGGTATTTACATAAGTATTCGATTTGACTCAGATTCCGCTTGATTTGATTGGAAGCTTCAGCATCAACATCAATGAGTCAATAGTTTGGCATCAGCGTTAGCAATCCAGTATTTGGTTTCAGTAATCTTAATATTTATTATTTCTCAGTTTTTGTTTAGAAAATTTGTTTAGAAGATCTTTTTTTAGTTTCTGTAACAAACTGGGCATGATTGATATTTATGATCCAGCTTGAGAGAGAGTATTAGTGTGTAACAAAAGAAAGGGTATTCTTGTAATCTTGTGTTTATCTATTATATATATAAGAGAGGCTAATCCTCATCTAGGATAAGCCGTCTATTCCTAAAACCCTAATAAATACAATTGAAGTGGATGAGAGTATTATGAACATTGAATTTTCACAAATAGAAATAATATATATAAGAAGAAAGATATGTTTATACTATCACAATCTATGGGCATAAACAAGTACAATGCACAATTTTATGTCCTTTTCCACTAAACCATAGCTTTTAGTATATAATTAAAAGTGTATTTATGTGTGAGTGAAGCTTTAATACTCCTAAGGAATATAGTTATGTTCACCTACAAATATGTGACGTGCAATGAAATTAGTCGATCCACTCCGTTAACCTTAATCTACATATAAAGTTCTATACACAAAAATCATTCATTTTGAAGTTCATTTACCTATGTTTTAACTGGTGACAAAATAAGTGATTTTCTGACAATTACAACCGCTCATATTACAACCACTTGATGCATGAGAAATTGATCTTTAAATTGTACGAATTGTTGTTTATAAACTTTTTAGAATGTGTAGATCAAGATAAATGGAGTGGAATTCTTTGCATATTATACACTTTCATAGATGGACATAAATAGCTTAGTTATGCTCTAAGAGTATTAAAGCCTCTCCCTGTGTGTGCATGCGCGCGCGTCTCAAAGTGTAATTAGTACAAAGGAAGGGTAACATGTGTTGAAGAACTGTCCAATAAGAGTCCAAAAGTTTTATAAAAAAATAGATTCTACAGTTGAGGTCATGTTTGAGAAGTGTCCAGGCATGTTTGAGGACTGTTGATGTCTAACATTCAGACACCTTAATGGTTAAAGCACACTACATAAGATAGGAACCACATACATCAGGTGAAGGAGGAAAAAAGGATACATCTTTCAAGTTCATCTTACATTCTGTAACTTGTGTAATTAAAATCAAATCCAACAATGTTCAGGAAGAATGAAATAGTGTCATAAGCTACTTGATTGGAGGTTTCTTGCGATAGAAGTCAATATTTAGCATACTTCATGGTTCTTATTGCAGCACTTCAGAAAGATCTGCAAATGGTGCAGAGAAACAACTAGTCATGTGAAGGCTGTTGAAAAATGGTACATCACAACATTAAACCATTTAACTTGCGTTCAAATCCTAACATATAACATATCACTACACATTGTGGCAGGTAATGTCATCAAATATATTAGTGTCAGGGGGAAAAAAAAGTCAGTTCATCAAAGATCGTTTGCTAAAGAGTGAATTACAAACGTGAATGCTATTTTATTTGATATTAGACATGCACCAAACCAATAATCCAACCAAAGATGCCGCACTGGACAACTTCGAAAATTTCTAATATTTAGGATTATATTGAAAAAAGAAGAAAAAGAACACTTCATAAGACTCTCTACAAACTAGAGAGACAAAGAGAATTATCATCACAACTTGCATGCCGGACAATGAGAATTATACTTCCTATACTTAAGTGATTGAACTGAAAATTGTGTGGCAACAAAGGCCTGAATATGTCTGACCCGTATCTGTCCACACATTATCTCATACTGTATAGTCATCAGAAGTCCTCTTTAATGTAGGAGCACAAACCATGGCAGCAACCAAATCTAGGAGTAGCCATCTAAAATGCTCCAGGTAAATAGGTAGATCATCTAATAACACAACTGACTGACAAATCGCAAATTCAAGTTTGACAATGACAGTGATTAAGTATGTGATTGCTGGATGCACAAACTGACAGACAACAATAATATGCTATGGCGATTATCTGAAAACAGATAGAAAAAAAAACAATAAAACCTTGGTAAACAAATATCATATTATTAAAGAAATGGATAGCCTGCTTAAATCAGAAAGCAAATGAAACAAAAAGAAAATGTACATGCATATTAGATGCCCAGCAATTTATCATTTTTGACAATAAACCTTCAGAAAGCACTTGTACTAAGCTACCTTAGAAAGCTCACAGTTTGAAACTTCTCTCATCTCAAAAACCGTCAGCAACTCAAGAACCTCTTTCATGTTATATTTGACTATATCTTCACTGGAATTAAATGAGCAGATGTAACCAGTCACTGTAGAGAATATGAAATATCAGAATGTATGTAAGTTAAAAAAAACAACATTAAAAATCTTCCAAAAGAAATAAAGAAGGCTTCACATATTTACATTGTAATTCTTCACTTGCTCGCTGTAAATCTGATATCTCTGGGTAGGAAATTTTGGACAATCGAAACCACGGTCCTGCATTAAAACAGAAACTTGCCAATTGATCTCAAGTATTTACAGAACTTCATCCTTTGTTGAAAAAAAGCAGCCCAGATGTTAGCTATCAGCCACACAAAAGCAGTCCCGATGTTAGCTATCAACCATACAATCCTACAGAGGATGCTGAATAGTCCAGACATAGAAACAAATGTAAAATATACCACAAATGTATAGGTATTTTTTAATAATACAAAAATGCGGCCAGAAGATAATTGGCTAGAGATCACCAAATTCTCAGTTCAAACCTATGTTTGAGGCCACAAAGTTCATGAACACGCATTTGTATGGTCTATATGATGGGCCATTTAAGCAGCTATAAGCCTCCCTCAATTGAATTTCCTAGGGAGTTAGTCCCCCACAAACAAAAGTGCAAATTTTATGTGCAGCTATAAGAAGAATACACAGATCTCATTGAATGGAAATACAAAACAGTCTTAGGCTGGACTTGCACTTGCTCAAACAACATATTTCTTGGTCTTTTACTTGGTGATTTATCTATAAAGTTTAAGCACCATTTCAATTCCATCATTTTGTTAATTTTGTATCTCAAGGTACGAAATATTAATCAATGAAAACAATTGCTCTACACTTAAAGAAATGTAGTTTAGATGATCATTGTCGACCATTGACACGGGGTGTCAGTCATCAAACCTAGCCAAAAAAATAGGGAGAAAATGATGGCAAATACTGACATACACAGGACTGCAACTATTGCAAAAGTTTGGTTGCAATTACTTACAAAAAATAGAGAACCTTTTTTGGATAAGATGGGTTGGATTCTTGAACTTGCTCACAACAATATAAATTTTTCCTTGGAGCTTGATTCTCACTGCTATATGAGATGAACTAATTTTGATGAGGAAAGCAAAAAAACATTCAAGTGTAAAGTAAATATATAATATATTAAGAGAATACAAAAAGGCATTCTATTCAGTAACTTTTAGTTGCATTCTGCAGATTTGAACGCCTTATAGAAGTCTAAAAGGTATATAATTCAAGGCCTCAAGATTTCCTAGTCAGCTATAAGTCAAAACTTACAATACATGTTTGCATTAACAATAAAAATGACAATAATAATAACACAAACAATAAGAATAATAAATATTGATGTCCACGTAGGTTTGCCAACTCCAGATGATTGTCATTTGCATAGCCATTGAACGCCTCACCAAACCTTGATTGCACAATTATTTCATGTAAACAAGTCTCGAACAGAACATGCATATAAATGTTGGAGTTGTGCCCTTGCAGGGAACAGCCAAAATATATCCATGGTAGATAAGCATGGAGAAGCTGTTGCCCTATTTCAGAAAAGAAATGCAGTAACTCAGTGTAGCTGCATATACATCTTCAACCTTCCAAAATGAATGTCAAATGATCCTAGATAGTAGATTTTTGTGTCAGTAAGACTGTCAGACACGAGACATATATCTCACTTGACACATGAGACACAATAGACACATGTCCATGTTAGGAGAATAGGAAGGAATGAGGTGATATGGAACATGCCTACTTGACCATCAGGTTGGTTGAATGGCATAAGATGGTAATAGGTGACATGGAACATGCCGACTTAACCCTCAGGTTGGGTCAATGGCATAAGATGAAAATGAGCAGGTCAATGTCTTGTGTCTAACAATCTACTGGAACAAAGAGACTGCTACTTAAGTGACAGGGACACATATCAGGCACAACCAAAACGTGCCCAAAGTATAAGAATATAAATAACTTGACATGTGGCATGCCCCCATGACCATCAGGTTGGATGACTCATATATGCTAGGAATGAATCTAGGTAACAAAACCCTCACATTAACGAGCCAAACAAGCCAAAACCTGAATAAACAGGGTTATGGATAATTTCTGCTCCTTCTGCCTTGATTTTTGCTTTTCTTTTTCCCCTTTTCGATGATAATGAATAAACTCATACACACAAATTAATATGTTTTACCAGTTTTCAGGTCAGATGTTTGTCCATGACTTCTTCAAATTTTGACATGTCATATCCAGGCACCGATGTTGAAGAAAGCATAAAGCTAGGCAACGCAGGATGACAAAGCTTTGGTTATTTATAGGGGCTTTAGTGTCAAAAAAGTGCAAAGGCTGTTTTTAAGATAAAACATTAAACATAATAAAAGTTTGGGGGAGGGGAAACACTAGAAACAAAATAAAAATAAAAAACATTGGAAGTTGTTTTTAATGAATTTATACATGTCACAGAGTTAAATGGAATGATAAAAATATATTGAAGCATCTTAAAGACAAATATAATAAATAGGTCAACAATATAAAGTCTAAGGAGAGCATTTTAAAGAATAAATACAGCAATGAACTCATTATATTATTAATACTATTATTTACAATTTATATATGAACCAAGAAATTAACATTAATGCAAGGGCTAAAAAGATATATGTAATGGAAGGATTGAATATAAAAGAAAAGAAACTACACAACTCAGATTCAACATATTTAAGACCATGTAACACAGTAATACATAAAAGTTTGTAAGATCAAGAGCATAAAGGTACCTTTTCTAGTATATATTCGAATAAAGAGTCTCTGAGCGTCATTGCTTAATGAGTCAAAAGATCCTGCCGGAACATAATATTAGAAACTATCAACAAAGTTAATAGGAAATAGGCAAACAAATGTGTACAAAGAGTCCAAAAAATACCTAAAAGCAACTTTTCATTGCTCGTAAAAAGGTGAGTATAATTATTTACAACATCTTCAATCATTGAATGGAAATTTTGTTGGTATTTTGCCATGGTAGGAGGATTTATTTTGGCATAATCAGTAACACGTTGGACATTTTTCCATAATAACTCAAAATTCTGGTGATCATCAAATTCTATTTGATCACAAGCTACCATTTTCTGACAAACAAGTCGAATGGGAACAGCATCAAGAGGATGTTCGGGAAGAGAGATCACAGATCCCTGCCAAAAAAATCAACAATTAGATGGTACATATACAAGCTTATGTGACAATAAAAAAATAAACAGGCATTAGCACACACTAAGAAGGTTCAAAGCCTGTGTACAACCTTTAGTTCCAAGATATTCATAAAAAGAGTGGGGAAAGAATGAAAATTGGATAAAAGAATACAAAGCAAAATCATGTATGCAGTCTGCCATAGAGGTTAAGGTATTAGAGCGATGGGGCAGTATTAACCTATGGTATTTTATGGCGCTTTGTTCCCCACATTTCCGTTTATGGTGCTTTCTTCCCTCTAGACTCAAGAACTTACTTATTCCTTGTAATTAGGAATCATTATGTAATTAGAAGTCACTACTTAATTAGGAGTAATATTGCTACATTTTATTTGAAGTTATAATTGTATTTGCTTATAAATAAAAGTATAGAGAGAGGTCACTTTAACTCTCTAATTTCTATAATCTAAATCTCATTCCTTGTAATTAGGGATCATTATGTAATTAGAAGTCACTACTTAATTAGGAGTAATATTGCTACATTTTATTTGGAGTTATAATTGTATTTGCTTATAAATAAAAGTATAGAGAGATGTCACTTTAACTCTCAAATTTCTATAATCTAAATCTTTTTATCGTATTAGAGCGTTAGTGATGGAGAACCACACAATAGGGATTCTCTCCCTAGGATCTCTCACCTAAGCACACAGGCTACGAAGCTTTCAAAGCAATTATTAAATCATTCAAAAACTGAGAAATCCAATACTAGTCTTGGCCTTAAATAGGCCTACATCAAAGAAATCTCATCACAACCGATATGGGACTAAAATAAATTACCAAAAATAAATAATAAAATTACAATTAAAAGCAAATGACTAGGATAACTGGTCCAATATAGCTCGAGCCTTCAAATCCTAATCGAACCATACTGAAAAGGTGCGACGAAGTCTCCTGGTACAGATCACAACCCTGGAGAGATGTCCCCATCATTCCCCCGGTTTAGGAAAAACTCAACTCTGTCGAATGTGAACCTCCTTGGCTCTTGACGTAGTCAGCAGCAAAGCGAGTTCCCTGGATAAGCCTACTCCATTTGCCTAGTTGTTGATCCTGAAAAGTAATTGGGAGGTACTTTTGCTTCAACTCGGACTTCATCTCATCCAGATTCGGATCGGTTCTTGCCTCCTAGCACTATCAGCCTTTTTAATACTTGATCAATATTGTCCCGCTTGTCCCACCAATTTCATAGCCGCAAAACGAACTCGCCGCTCTAGGACATCTCATACCACTTGAAGTAACGCTCTAAACTCATTACCCAATTAAGGTAATATTGTGGGTCTAAGCGGCCGTCAAAATTCGATGCGTGCAATTTGATGTTCTTCAGATACCGTTCATCATCATCGTATCGATTGTAATTCCTGTTGATTCTCTTCTCTCGGAGTTGGTTGAGTTGACGCTCTTCATTACGACCTCCATCACAACGTTCAACCTCTAACCTATCTGTACTCTGACTTAAGGTGTTCATTTGGGCCTTAATTTTCTCAAGGGTTTTGAGAATTTCAGGAGTAAGGAACTATGTTGGTGAGGTGATATCAGACGAAGAAGCATTGGGATCCATGTCTGTATTGAGTTTATTTTGGTAGTAAACTTTGCCACTACGAGTACGCATGCACAACTAACCTATTCTACTTTCTAAATGTTGGATTAATGCTTTTTAAAATGTATAAATGCAGTCTATTTTTTATTATTTTTTTATATGCAGCTAACATATTCTAATGTAAATGTGCAGAATGATGCAGAAAATGTGAAGAATCAGCAACAATTTGGTGAAGCAATACATACAATAAAGCGAATGACTTTCCCAACAAGCTCTAAAATTTAAAATAGAGACTGTGATGTAATAATTTTACAATTTAGATCTCAATATTTTGTAAAATATTAATTTCATGCAAAATTTTGATGTCTGCTATGTATTAGCAAGTCTTTAAGTTAATACTGAGATGCGCAAATAAAGGCTAATCGGAGACACACTCACTATTTAGTGGACGACAGATAATCAATGAAATTAAAGTGACAAAATTAAAGTGGTATCAAAAGTTTTCAGGCAAGGGAAGTTATACTTGAATTCCGTCGATCTGAGATACATCGTGACTGATGGCTCTCGTCGTCACGAACTCAACGGCTCAACATGTGTGTGAATCAGACTCCAGATTACCAAGTTGTCGCCTGAAAACACAGTGGTGTACTTGTGGATCTTTACTGTACTTCTGGATCCACTATTGTAGCAAGCAAATCGGGTTGTATTTGGATATAAATCACCAATCCAAATCAGAACTCAAAATCAGATAAATCCTGTTAGATCTATAAATCACTAACCCAAATCAGAACTTAAAATCAGATCAAATCCTGTTAGATCTATAAATCATCAATTCAAATCAGAACTCGAAATCAGATTGAATCCTATTAGATCTCACCCAAATTAAAATATCCAAATCATAGCTGTTGTTGCGTGTTGATCAGAGGCCGAAGAAGTCAAAGAAGAAGAGGAGATCCTGTCGATGGTTGGCGAGTGAAATCGAAGGTGATGGACAAGATCGTAATCAGATCTGGTTGCACGACGCAGATCTCTGGGTTGTCGACACCAATCGAGGCTTGCGAGGAAGGAAGACGGAGGTGATTGTGCTCGACGAAGAGGGAGATCGAGATTGAAGAGAAGGCGCCTAGATTTTTGGGTTGTCGACGTAGATCGAAGCGAAGTTGGTTGTCGATGGTGCAAAGTCATGGAGGATGATCTATGGCGATGCTCGATGGAGGGAAGGCAACAGAGGGAGCAGAGATAAGAGATCGAGGGCAGCAGAGGGAGCTTGCGAGAGAGGGGAGAGCAGCGGATGTTTGTGAGTTGATGTCGAAGAGATCATCGGAGAGAGGGATGCTCCTTTGCTTGGTGATGTTGTCGATGAGTTAAAGAGGCAATGAAGTCGGCCGGGGAGGCGATGAGGGTTCAGTTGTGATGGGGGATTGGATGTGGGAAGAGAACGAAGGAGATGAATGAACAATGGAGCGGGTTTGGTTGGCGGCACAGGAAAAAAAGAAAGAGAAGGTTTTTTTTTATTTCAGGTGGAGAACTTTGTGGATTTTTTTTTTTGAAAGAATTGAGGATGTAAACTCTGATACCAAGATGATGGGGAATCACACAATAGGGATTCTCTTCCTAGGGTTTCTCACCCAAGCACACAGGCTATAAAGTTTTCAAAACAACTTTTAATTTATCCAAAAACTGAGAAATTCAATACTAGTTTTGGCCTTAAATCGGCCTACTTAAACAGAGAAATCCCATCACAACTGATATGAGACTAAAACAAATTACCAGAAATAAATAATAAAAATTAAAATTAAAAGTAAAGGCTAGGATAACTGGTCCAATATAGCTTGAGTTTTCAAGCCTTAATCGAATCATATTGAAAGGGTGCGATGACGTCTTCTGGTGTAGAATCGCAACCCCAGAGAGATATCCCCATCAGTTAGGGTTCCCGATCCTTTGCAACCTTCATCAACATCATCTTCGCTCGCCATCACTGACATCGTCATCGACATCTTTTTCCTTTTTCTCTTTTTTTCCTTAGATTACAATTGTTGATCTTTAAAAAAATGTTTAACGTTATTGTTCACATAATCACGTGAACAATAAACAGGAAAAAAGGAAGAGGATCTTTGGGAGGTTTAGATTTTCTTTTTAGATTATGTATTCTTGTTGAACACTCTGGGTTTGGTGATTTTATATGAGGTGTGTTAGATCCCCAGGGGGTTATTTATTTGGGTATCTAGATCCTGAAGGAGGATCATTTGTTTCGGTCTTTTGGCGTGTTTAGATCCCAAGGGAAAATTGTTTGTTTCGATATTTTGGTTGAAGAGAAGATCAGTTTCAAAAGAAAGTTCAAAGGAGGCAAAAGAGGAGTATGCACACTAGCAATTTCAACAATATTAGATGATTCAATAGTTCCAGGTTGCCTAAATGTCTTCTTCTAAACAACTTGCTCAGCAATTTCAATAATTTCATATGTTTTAGCAGTTTCAGCTTGCCCAGATGTCATCTTCTCCTCCGCAACTACTCTGGCCCAATGAGGTAACTCCACAGCTTGTCTTGCATCTTCTCCACACACATGAGTTATACATTCAAGAGCTTCAAATCATATAATTGAGAACCAAGATATATCGTCATCTCTTGATTCTAGTTCTCTTCATCCATTAGTGACATTGGCAGATGGTTTTATATCCTCTGTACAAGATAAAGGTATTGCTAATGCTATATCCTCATTATCTTTGTCATCTGTGATTTATATTCCAAAGTTTCTCTTAAATTTCTTATCAATCAGTAGGATTACTAGATCCTTAAATTGCTCAATGATATTCTTTCTCAAGCATTATTTATTTAAAGAACTTAGAACAAGAAACACGATTGGCACAGGATGTGAGTGTGGTGAATTGTATTATTTAGACTTGGAATTCAAATGGTAGCATATTCTAGTTTTGTATTTGCTTTTGATTAGCATTATCGGTTAGGGGGCATCCATCTTACAAACTCTAAAATTTTTAGTTCCTGAGTTAAATCATATTACGTCTTTAGATTGTGAGTCATGTCAACTAGATAAGCATCATCGTATGTCTTATCTTGATAGAGTTAATAAAAGGGCTAACAGCCTGTTTGCTTTAGTTCATTCAGATGTATGGAGTCCTTGTCTAATAATATCAAAACTTGGTTTTAAGTATTTTCTATTTTTGTGGATGATTATTCTAAAATCACATTTATGTTTTTAATGAAAAATAGTTCTAAAATATTTTTTCTTTCAAAACTTTTGTTCTGAAGTAAAAAATCAATTTAATACCTCGATAAAAATATCGAGAACTCATAATGCAAAATATTTTTTTAGTTCATATCTTTCAAACTCCATGTCTCAACATGGCATTGTGCATCAGTCCCCTTGTTCATTTACCCCACAGCAAAATGGTATTGATAAACGTAAAAATCAACATTTACTTGAAGTCATGTGCACATTATTAATTCACATGCGGGTTCCTAAACAATTTTTGCGGGATGTCATTCTCACCACATGTTATTTGATTAATCACATGCCATCATCTATTCCAGACAGTCAGATTCCATAATTCCATATCCACAGATTGATTTGTTTCCTTTACCCCCTAAAGTGTTTAGATTTGTATATTTTGTACATAATATTGATCCTTATAGAATCAAATTAGATCCTCGTGCCCTTAAAAATGTGTTTTTTGGATATTCACGGACTCAAAAAAGAATACAAGTGTTATTACTCAAAACTAAACCGTTTTATAATCTCTGTTGATGTTACTTCTTTGAATCTCAACCATACTTTGACATTTAGTCTTATTTATCTGAGTAGATGAAGACTTTTTGTATTTTTTTAGCTCAAGAATGTTTGATTAATAATACTGCACATTGACAATATAGATCAAGACATCTTGCCTCTAAACATGGAGGAACCAACCAAAGTCTATACAAAATCACCTCTATTGTGCCACCTGTTGGGATTTTGCCTTGTTTTCAAGAGATGATGGTCCAAAAAGATCCAATCGAATTGGAGAAAGACGAAGGTTTGAAGTAGAGAAGCAAATTCAGCAAGAGACAGATCAGTCGACTGATGCTTAAGAACAGTCGACTACCCAGTCAACTGGACAGATACAGAGAAGAAAGTGTTATACAAGAGTCAACTTATAGGCATTATAAGTCAACTCATGGAAGGACTAATCGACTAGTCCGAAAGATCAGTCAACTAATCAGCCGTTCTGAAGCGAGCAGTTTTCAAATTCAAAGGCAGTGCGAGTTTCTTTTTCTGGTGGAGTTCGAATAAAGTTCAAATTCTATTCAATGAGAATTTGTTTCTAAAATTGGTATTATAGTTGTCGTGTCACACCACCATCATCTGCTATTCCAATTTCTTCTTCACAATCTGGTGAGAATGATTTGCCCTCCTGTGAGTTACTCTTGTTCTCTATGATTCTAGTTCTAATATTTCTGATATTAACCTTCTGATTGCACTTTGAAAGAGTAAATGTTCATATACTTCTCATCATTTGTCTAATTTCGTCTCTTGTTCTCATTTGTCATTTTCAAATAGTGCTTTATTTCTTCTACGAACTCATGCTCAGTTCTAAAGTATGTGTCAGAAGACCTTCCTATCCCAGAATGAAGGTGTCATGCAGGAAAAAATGATGACTCTAGAACAGAATGATATGTGGGATATTATAATACCCCTAGCTTAAAATACTGTATTTTTTTTTTCTAAAGTATTTAATTTAATTTACTGATTATTCTTATTATTACTAACTTGATTAGGATTTACTGCATTATTAAATAAATAAATTATTTTGGAATATTAAGTGATATTTGGCTTTATATATATAATTTCCAATATTTCTTATTAATATTTTAATTACCTATTACTATTACTTCTGTATTTTCTTATTATTAACTGATAATATTAGTGGTAGTAGTAATTGTTAATTATCATTACTACTATTTATTATTTTTACTACTCTTATTACTAATGATTGTTAGTAATAGTGGTCTTGTTACTAATATGGTTTCATTGTAGTTATGTTTCTTAGTATTATTGTTAATTATATCATTATTCTTAATATTGATGTTAACTATTATTATTGTTAATTTTATTATGGTTATTACTATTTATTGTTCTGGTTAGTAGTGTTATCATTATTGGTATAATTCTGTTGTTGTTATGATGATGTTATGACTACTATTATTGCTGTTATTATTATTTTAATTAGTATTATTAATTATTATTAGTTTTAATATATATATTTACTTTGATAATATATGTTATGTTTCATTTCTTTTCCATTTCCTTGATTCATACCCATGACTCATTGTCCATAACCATTAACCTATTGGACCTATACCCATTAGATCCTACCTGAAACCCAAACTATACCCAGTATACCCATTAACCCAAACCCAATTATACCCTATATAATCTTAACCCTAATCCTTAAATCTAATCTTCTCCCCAAATTCACAGCCCCCCCTCCATGGTACTGCCGCCCAACAACAACAGCAACCCCCCATGTGTGCCAACCCTTCTCTCTTCCATGCAGCAAATACACCTCAGCCCTTATTGTGGTCGGACCACCTCTTCCCTTGGCCTCCTTGCCGAGCTCCTCTACACCCATAGCCCGGCACCGTCACCATCCATCAGGCAACGGCACAACCCCCCATGGCCAGCACCTCAAGCCGAGCTTCCAACTTCCTGTGCAAGTCAAGGCAACACCTTTTACCCCGACGCACTGGCCACAAGCACCTGGCCGAGCTCCACGCCCATGGCTCGAAGCACACCCGCATCTTCTCTCCACTCCACAACAGCAAGCCTCCCCCAACAGCCCCTTGCTCCCTCTCTCTGGATGCACACTGGCCTTGGCAGCCCGAACTTCCTTTGATGGCCGAAGCTCCACCCCCTGGACATCTCTGTAGCCTCCGTCGGCAGAACCCCAGCAACCGGATCTCCCCCTTGCCTCCTCTACTTGGCGAGATCCCACCGGCAGCATGGCCGCACCACCAGGCCACGGCAGTCCCCAGCAGCCCGTCGGAGCGCGATCTTCTCCCTTCGGCAGCTCGTGATCTCCAGCGACAACCCCCTCCATGGCCATGGGTCTTGGCCGGAGTTTCCTCCCCGAGCGCCGCATGCAAGCCCCAACACCCGGACCCTCCTCCATGGTCGCCTCGCCATTGGCAAGCCTCGCGCATCCAGCTCCAGGCCATGTCTCCCCTTGCATGAGTGTGAGTGCATCTCTCTCATTTTACATTTGTGTGTATCATTCATATAGGTTCATGCGCAATTATCATGATGATGATTATGTATTAATATAGTGTGTGCCATGTGAATGAATGCATGGGTATTTGGTTATGCAAGTGTAGTTATATATGGTGTGTGGGATATCTTACTCCGAGTCATTTTCCGGCACTCCGCGTGTCGCCGTGGATCACCGTTGGCGAGCGCAAACGCACCCACGCTCTTCACGGCGAGATGCTCTATCCAACGACACCCTCCGCGGCCCCGGACGCCTCCGCCAGAGCCTCCGTCAGTGCGCCGCAAATCGACTCGAGGTTAGTGCTATAATTATTTGTGTGGTGGCAAAAGTGTAATAATGTTGAAGTTTAATTAAAGGTGTAGGGTATGTTGGAAAATATATATGCATGCATGAATTATGTAGGTAGGGTATACTTGTAAATATGTGGAAATTTATTAAATGCGTAAGGGTACAATTGTAATAATTGGGAAGTTATATTATGTGTGTTGGTGTGTTGCGTGAGTGTCTTTAAAAGTGTAATAATGTAGGGGTATGTTAGTAAATATTTATGTGCATGTATGGATGTTATAAATACTTAATTGTGCATGCATATTTTTAATGAATAGGGATATTAATGTTTTAGTAAGTGTGTTTTTAATTAAAGGTATAGTATGTGTATGTAGGTGCGTGAGTGTGTGGGTTTGTACATAAGTATATATATGTATGTATATATGTACGTATATACATAGGTGTATACGCGTGTGTATTCATGTGTGTACATGTATATGTGTTACGTGCGTATGTATATTACATGTATATATATAAGTGTATGTATTTATATTAATGTGTGTTAGTTTTTATTTAAGTATGCATGTATATTGGTGTATATGTATACTTGTATATATATGTGTGCGTGGGTGTACACGTATGTTTCTGTGTGCACGTGTCAGTGTAACGTGTATTTATATTTATTTGCATGTGTTGGTTGCGTGCTACAGTACTTTGGATCCGTTCGGTGAGATCCGAACCAATTGCAGAAGACCCGGACCCGATTCGGATTCGTGCTCGTTGTGGACCCAATACAATGCGATTCGAAGATCGATCCATGGGATGATCTGTAGATCAGTACCGGTTCGTACAGTGAAGACCAAACGGCGATTCGGTTCCGAAACCGCGTCATTTCATGTGAGTGTTCATTCGTGTGTATTTCCTCATTTCCCGTTGTTGGTATGCGTTTACATATTACACTATCATTTTATGTGTCTTTCTGTTATATTTTACCTGTTTGATTACTTGTACCACTTCATGAGACGTCAATGAACATTCACCATATTTATTTTGCTGATCTGAATATTTATTAGCGTCATTTCATGTACCAATATTGATTCAGGACTAGTGGAGGTATACCTTATACTGTGACACCTGACACTTTTACGGGGACCTTGGCACGATTATTTTATTGCTACCAGACATCTAGTACTTCTGTACCCTGGACTCTTATATCCCCTGTACTCATGTCCCATGCACTGTTACTCTGTTAATAACACAGTCATACCGGCGTCCGACGGAGCATGCCGCCTGGTGTCGGGATGACGAGGATGTATCCCACAATCGTGCTAGCGTCGGCGGATCTTGAATGAAACTAAGTGTCACACGGAGCAAAGTGCCATACCATACACATGGTGGGGGGCCACCTCTTGAATCCGTAGAGGCCACCTCTAGAATCCATTCCCCTCATAGCAAAGTGCTACATGGAGCAAAGTGCCACACCACACACGTGGTGTGGGCCACCTCTTGAATCTGTAGGGTTATCTCCTGCCTGTGCCGCCTGGTGTTAGCGTGATAAACATTCTCAGTGCATATTAACATCCACACGTAGATAATGTCATGAGCATATGTTATTTGGTCTCTCCCCTATTCGAATAATGGTACCCGCATATCGGAGTTCGGATGAGTTCTACTGGAAGTGCGGGCTCCAGTGTGAACTGTCGGTGTTGTGGGACACCGGTGGGAAAGGGACAAGAATAACAAAGGACACTAATGATTATTATTGAATAACTCAAATGCAATACATTCATATTCTATGATTATAATAATAAATCATTTAATCAGGTGTTATGTTGTGAATTGATACCCTGCCTTATTGTACACATGACCAGATTATATACAAGACTAGTGACATATGCTAGGTTACACATCTTGACATCAGTTGTTTGTTTACAGTTGTGATAGTTGCCTTTTTATCTTCATTCATGTTGTTATTCAGTTATCATTCAGTTGTCTATTCATTACTTTATTTAGTTTTCTTTTGACTGCAGTTTATCTTGTTATTATTCTGTGCACATTGTTTATATGCACGAGCAGTTCTCTTTACACGCACTCACTAGTCGCTTTCTGACGACCCTGGATTTGCATGTTCAGATATTGGACGCTTTGTTTCTATTGTGTAGGTGTTCGAGGAGACAGTACGCTTCGCGAAGTGCTGGAGCTTCTCCCTATTCGATTCTGGTATTCATATCTTTCTTGCCTTCATATTATTTCCTGATTCTCGTTATATCGGATTCATTTGTTATTCCAGTTCTTTATTCATATGATATCATGTGTGGATGATTATATGTATTATTACAGTGGTCGTTGACTCATTATAGTATAAATTTATAACTTGTTTCGGGTTACTTAAGACTTAGCGCATATACGTGAGGTATTTTCTTTGTGTATATGCATCGCCGACTCGTGTCGCGTCTCCGCTCCAGCGTATTTTGGGAAGCGGGGCGTGACAGATATTATCTCTTTCTTTAGGAAAGTAAGCAGTTGGTTGTCGATGGCTATATAATGTAAAGTTGAATCCATATGAGCCCTTAGCTCGCTTAAGGGCACAACTAGTAGCCAAAGGATATTCTCAGGCTTATGGTGTTAACAATCAGGATACGTTTTCACCTGTAGCCAAGATAACAATTCAGATACTTATCTCATTAGCTGCAACTCATCATTGACCTCTACATCAGCTAGATATCAAGATGTATTCCTTCATGGCATTCATGACAAGAAGGTATATATAGAGAACAACATACTGGATTTGTTGCTCAGGAAAAGTCTGGAAAAGTGCGTAAACTGAAGAAGTCCTTATAAGGGTTGAAAAAATCACCAAGGGCATGGTTTAGACGGCTTGCATTAGTTGTCCAGAAGTTAGGTCTTTCTCGTCCTCAAAAGGATCACTCGATTTTCTTTCATCAGCTTCAGAGAAAAAGAATATTGATCGTGGCATATGTAGATAACATTGTAATCATGAGCAACGATTCACAAGGAATTATAGATTTAAAACAATACTTACTACAAAATTTTCTACAAAGAACCTTGGATCTTCGTGATATTTCTTGGGTATAGAAGTGGCAAGATTGAAGAAAAGAATCTTTATGTCTCAAAAAATATGCACTTGACATATTATATGAGAAGCATAACGTTGTGGACACGCTAGTGAAGACTAATGTCAAGATGTTACCTGATCAGGGGAGGACTTAAATAATCCTGGTAGATATCGAAGATTGGTTGAAAAAACTTGAATTATTTAACGATAATTGTTAGTTTAGATAGATAATAAGGAATTAGGTTATTGGGATTGAAATCACTTAGAGGGGGGGTGAATAGGTGATAATGCTAATCAATGCACAAATAAAAACTTATGATGCAACAATCACCCAAAACAAGACTAAAAGCCGAATACCCCGTAAAGGGCTCTGAACTCCTTCCTCGTGATTCCTCTAGATAAGAGTTTGAGGTACGTATTGCAATCTTGTTGTATGAGTATTTGATTGACAAAATGAATAAGAAAAGTGAATATAGCAATCAATATGTAAAGCAAGTACAATGTAGCAATGAATATGAATAACAAGTATATGAAACAATGAATAAGAAGTAATAAGTATAAGGCAAGCAATTAAAGCACGAAGCAAGTAAACCAAACGCAAACACCGAGAATTTTTTCGAGGTTCGAGCACCCAGCTCTACGTCTCCGCCTTCACCCAGAAGGATTTCTAACCACTATAACTTCACAAAGAGTTACAATCACACCGGAGTACCCAACTCCACAATCTTGAATACAAGTATCTCTTGATGATCAAAAGACCACAAACTCTCTTTTACAAAAGCATTTTTCCCTTACAAGAATCCTATAGAACAATGTGTAGGATTGAAGCTCAAGTATTGTAGGTGGAAAAAGAGAATGAAATTCAGAGAGTTTTGAAATAAACAGTTCAGAAAAGAGAGATTTTTCAGCCCAAAAATAGAGAACAAAAACTCTTTTGAATGCCTTTTAAACTTTTGAAAATTTTGCAAATGATTGCTGTGAATCCCACAACCCTAATCACCCCTATTTATAGAATAGAGTTAGGGATTAAAGGGTAAACTAACATAATGGTAATTAGGAAGTATTTGACTCAGAAAACAGCCCTTAAACACGTTTAGAGACAAAAAAACTCATTTTAAAACGAGTATAAAAAAATAGCCGTTACAGGCTGAAACACAGCCACGGTCGACCGGCCGGCCGACCAAGTTTCAAATAAAAAGAGCCGTTGCAGCCCACGGTCGACCGCCCGGTCGACCGCAACAAACAGAGAGTTGCTGTCTTTCAGTCGGCCAAAGGTTGGTCGACCGAAATGGGGTCCGGTCGACCGTCCGGTCGACCGGGAAACGTGCACACATGCACGCACCCAACGGTCAGAATCCCGGTCGACCGGTCGGTCTACCGATCTGACCTGACATAGAGTCGGTCGACCGGTCGGTCGATCGGCTCAGGTCAAAAACTGAAATTTGAAAAGGATTTTGAGGAGATTTTGATGGTTTACAAAATAGTTTTGATCAGAACTATGTATAATACACAAAATTGAGCTTATAAGCAAAAGACTATATTTAAAAATATTTTGTACATATATATAGGAGAAATTTTCAGAAATGACATGTGCGCAAAAACTAGCGTGTAGGAATTTTGAGCTTCAAACCTATTCACTATTCTTTAACAAAACTATAAAACTAAAAATAAATCTAATGAAGTCTTTTGAGCAAAATGAAGTCTTGAGCCATGTAATGCCTTGCTAGAGCCTTCTCTTTTATGGACATTCCCTCTTGTGCCATATGCCTTGTTTGCTCCATGAACCTAGAAAATCTTTGCAATAGCTAAGCAATTTCCTTCAAAAATGGTACTAACCTGAAACTTATCTTGAACAAACTTATTAGTACCTTATAGCTTCTATTTGTTTTATTATCATCAAAACTTTAAACAAATGGAGAATGTAACCTCTTGGGCCAACAGGGTTATCATTTCTCATAATCCAATACCCGTTTGTGCTCTCTATATATTGAGATAAGAACTCTCTAATAAATTAAGTCTTCTAAGGTTTTGTTTCTTAATATGGTATCAGAGCATCCAAAACCTGAGCCGCAATCTCCTAATCTTCCTCTTCTTTCTTTTCTCCTCCAGATCAAGTCGCCGCCCCTATCCCAACCCCTGCCGCCGCATCCTCTTCTCTTCCTCTTCTTTCTTTTCTCCTTCAAATCAAGTTGCCGCTCTTCCCAAAGCTCTATCGCCCCTCCCCAGCTGTAATGCACCCCTCCCAAGCCCCTGTCGCAACTTCATCTGCCCCTCCCGACCCTTGCCGCCCCTCTCCAGTTGTGTCGCACCCTCTTCACCCCCTGCCGCACATCCATGCGTTGTTCTGATCTATTTTGCACTGATTCTTGGTTGTTCTGATCTGGATCGATCTGTTCTGCTCCTTGTTTGGTGACACCGACTATCTCTAAGCCTTTCTAGGCTATTTATGAGTCTTTATAAACTCTGTTGAGCCCTTCTAGGCTATATCAGTGTTTTCATAGACTCTGTTAAGCCTTTCTGGCTATCTTTGAGCCTTCATAGACCCTGTTGAGCCTTTCTAAGCTATCTTTGAGTCTTCATAGACTCTGTTGAGCTTTTCTAGGCTATATATGAGTCTTCATAGACTCTGCTAAGCCATTCTAGGCTATATTTGGCTCTCTTAAGCCTTCATAGGCCATTTGTGAGTCTTCAGAGACTCTGCTACACCTTTCAGGCTATTTTTTATTGGAAGCCTCCTGCTTCATGTTTATGATCTGTTTTGGCTTGTCTCTATGCCTATTCTAATCTAATCTGATCTACTCTGGCTCCTAATCTGATATACTCTGCATTTCAACAAATAATCTGATTTGCGTTTTTGCTTCTAATATTTATCTTTGATTGGCTGCGATGTCGAGTGATATGAGTTCTTCCTCCACTCGAATCTCATCATAGATAATTGAGACTTCTGAACCCAAGACAATGTTGGGAACTACGGTGAAGTTGAATGACTCTAACTACTTGTTATGGACCCAGGCGTTCCGCATATTCATTGGTGCTCGGAACAAGCTGGCTCATCTACTACAGTCTCCACCGGCTGCCATGGTTCAAAGACTCGGCGAGTCGGAGACGAGTCAGCCGAGTCGTATCCGTCTCGGCCCGCTCCGAGACGAGTCCGAGTCACGAGTCGGTTGACTCAACTCAGAGGAGACCGACTCGGCAGAGAATCGGAGTTGACTCGGTCTACTCGGCCGATTCACGGCCAAATCGATCGTGACTCGACCGAGTCGACCAAGTCAACTCTGATTCTCGGCCGAGTCGACTCGAAACATATATTCACCCGTGATGAACGGGTATAAAGAAAAAAAGAAAAGAAAAAAAAACTTACTTCTCTCTCACTCAGATCTGAAGATTGCCGCCGCTGCCTGATTATCGCCGCTCAGATCTGAACTCTGCAACCGCCCAATCGCCGCTGACCGCTCCTCCCCACCCCAGGTGATGTTCCTCTCTCTATCTGTCTCTTTCTCTCTCTCCCTCCCTCTGTTTCTCTCTCCCCCTCCCTTTCTCACCCGCTCTCTCTATCTTTTTCCCCTCTCCATCTCCCGTCTCTCTCTGTCTCTTTCCCTCCCCTTTCCTCTGTTTCTCTCTCCCCCTCCCTCTCTCACCCGCTCTCTTTCTCTCCCTTTCCATCTTACATCTTTCTCTGTCTCTTTCCCCTTCCCCTCCCTCTCTCCCTGTTTCCTGTCTCTCCCCCCTCTCCCCTTCTAATGTATAAGGGAAGTAGATGATGGTGGTGGTGGTGAAGATGTGAGGGTTTTATTCAGTTCTAATAGTGATGATGGTGAAGATGGTGATGATAATGATGACAGTGATGGCAGTGATGGCGATGGTGGTGGTGATGACAATAATGAGGGCAACAACAGTACTGATGGAGGAGCTTATAGTCTTGAAGGTCATATGCAAGTATTGAGCTTGACATCAGGACAATATTATGGTATGACATATGTCCATAACTACAGATCACAACTTGAGAGATCTACGAGCACTAGTATCGTTCATCTACTTACCACATAGATGATTATGATGATGATTTTGTGCCTCATCGCAATTCAATATGGAAATAACTACATTAGCATGTATTTATGAATGTAGTTTGTGCAATTTACTATATTGTACATGTATTTTGATATGCTTCTACCGACGACGCGTGTATTCATGCTTTCGTTTTATGTTTAATATGCTAGGTAATATGTTTTGGATATGTGATACATGAATGTGAATGTCTATATTTTTTTAAGATTTGTCGTGATTTTTTCAAAATTTTTGAGCTTTCTATGTAGCGTTTTGCACGTATCGCCCGAGATCGATCCGAGTCGCCGGACCGACCCATCTCAGTGCCCGCCGAATCGGCAGCCGAGACCGCGACTGTGAACCATACCGGCTGCTACAGATCCCACTTATGTGACCTGACTTACTGAATATTATTTCGTTATGGTCTGGCTCCTCAACAGTTTAGAGGAGAATATTAGTGGTAGTATCATGTTCCTAACAACTGTCAAGGAGATGTGGGTTGCCCTGCATGTAATGTATGACAATGAGAAGAATCCTTCAAGGGTCTTTGAAATCTATGAGTGCATGTTTGAATTAAAACAGGGAGATAAGTCTGCAGTCGAATTCTACAGAGAACTCAAGAGTCTGATTGATGAGTTGGAGATAAATCAACATGCTGTAACGATGCAGCGACACTGAGGGGCTATCTATAGGATCCTGCAGTGTTAAAATTTCTGTTTGGCCTGAGCCCTACACTCACATCTCAAGTGCGAGGTAAGATACTAGGAGGAAATAGTATTCTCACGTTGATTGCCACTTTCTCAAGAGTCATGCATGTTTCTATCAGAACTAATGTATCCTCTGCATCGTCTATGGATCAGTCTGCCCTGTACTCTGGACGTGGTAGAGGTCGTGGCCGTGGTCGCGGACGCGACTTTGGAGGAGGACGTAGCTTATTTGGCGCGGGACACAATGTTCCTGGTGGACGACTGAATGCTTCTGATAAGAGACCAAGGCATTGTACGCACTGTGGTCGGAATAACCATATCTCTAAGAAGTGTTGGACGAAGTTTGGTCAACCGGAATGGGCACAGCTGGCTGATTCTAAGCCTCACGCCCCATGTGATACTCCTCAGACTACTTCATCTACTATTCCTAGTTCATCTGATTCTTCTACTGTTAAACTATCGCAGAGAAATATGATCGACTATGTCAGCTAGAGTTCTCTCAGAACGATCATTCAGTAACTCATGCATCATCTTCAAGTATGCATGTCTATATGTCTCTCCTCAAAAGCCCTAAATTTTAGACTCAAGAGTCTCATCCCACTTGAAGGTAATAAAGAAAATTCTGTCATTAAACCTGTCAAATACCTATTCTTTTGTTAAAATTGATGATGGTTCTCATTCACCTGTATTAAGAAATGAGGTTGTTCACGCTACTCCATCCTTAACAGTTACTGATGTCATGTTTGTTCCAAAATTTCCTATCAGCCACTTATCTATCAGTCAATCTATAAAACATAATAACTACAAAATTACTTTTTTCCCTTCTCATTGTGTTTAGACCTGTCAACTGAGAGGAGGATTGGTTCGAGATGTTAACGATGAGGCATGTACTATTTGGATAACAGAGTGACCCCTACTCGGCTGGTTACAGATCAGTCTGATCCCGTTCTACTCTGATACTGGCGCTTGAGTTATCCTTCGGTGCAAAAGCTTAGATCTGTTATCCCTGTTGCGTTTTCTATTTCCTCTTTAAGATGTGAGTCTTGTGAGTCAGATAAGCATCATCATGCTACCTATCCTAATCCAGTCACTAGTCATAATAAATCTCCTTTTAAGTTAGTCCACTCTGATGTTTAGGGTCCCAATCGTGTCGCTTCACTTAAAGATTTTAAATAGTTTCTGCTCTTTGTTGATGACTACTCCAGCATGATTTGGTTGTATTTACTAAAAACGAGGTCAGAAATTTCTAATGTCATTGGATTGTTCTTCAATAAAATAATAAATCAGTTTTTCACTTCAATTCGTGTGCTTCAAACTGACAATGCCTTAGAGTATGTTAAAAATGTTGTGTTTATTTTCTGTTAGAAAAATGATATTATTCACCAGACATCATGCTCTCATACATCCCAACAAAACGGAATTGCTAAACGCAAACATAGGCATATTCTAGATGTTGCTATGACCATAATGTTTCATATGCATGTTCTCAAATTTTATGGTCTGACGTTGTGTTAAGTGTCTGTCATCTGATTAATATGATGCCCTCATCTGTCCTTGGTAGAAAAATTTCATTCTCTTGTCTCTATCCACACAAAAATATCTTCTCTATGACTCCACGGATATTTAGTTGTACTTGTTTTGTACAGGACTTATCTCCTGTGTTAGACAAATTATCTCCTAGATCTATCAAATATGTCTTTGTTGGATATTCCCAAACTCAAAAAGAACATTGATGTTACAATCTCTCTATCAAAAAGTATTTCGTGTTACTGACGTTACGTTTTATGAGTCTGTTCTATATTTCTCGCCATCGATTCCTGATATTGTGTGTGCGTCTGTTCCTCTTCCAGTCTCTGCGCCTTTACCTGCACCTGCTTCTCCTGATTCTCTGCCAGTACCACCTGAAGATACTTCAAAACCAAATGCATCAATGCTAGTACAGGCGCTAGTTAAAGATTTTTGAATCGTATACATTCATCATCAAAAAGTACCTACCTCTGAATCAGTTTCGGTCAACCCCTCTACGCCTCCTATTCAACCATCAGCACCTCTATTTGATCTTGATATTCCCATTGCTCTTCGGAAAGGTAAAAAGTCCTGCATTGATCATCATATTATATGATCATCTTAACCTACGGTTTCATCAGTTTGCTTTATCCTTGTCTTATGAGTGTATACCCAAGTCTTGTGAGGACGCTTTATTGGTGTCTGCCTGAAAGCAGGCCATAAATGAGGAGATAGATGCTCTTATTTCTCGAGGAACTTGGGAGTTGGTGTCGGCACCTACAGATGCCGTCATTGTGGGATATCGTTGGGTCTATAATTTGAAGTATCGCCCAGATGGATTAATGGATCGCAATAAGGCCAGATTCATGCCAAAGGTTCTACTCAGACGTATGGCATAGATTATTGAAATGTTCTCACTAGTTACCCAAATGAACTCTATCAGGATCATATTCTCTGTTGTTGTAAACTTGTCATGATCCATATGCCAGCTGGATGTCAAGAATGTCTTCTTATATGGTGACCTTAGGAGGAAGTGTATATAAAGCAATCTCTAGATTATGTTACTCAGAGGGAGAATAAGGTTTGTAGTCTCAAAAAGGCTATATACGGTCTCAAGTAGAGTCCAATGGCGTATTTTTGAGAAGTTCAGCATTACCATCTCTGGTATTGTTTTTTACCGATGTCACTCAGATCACTCTCTTTGTTCGGCGCACAAAATCTGGTATTATAGTTCTGACGGTGTATGTTGATAATATTTTGTTAACTGGTAGTGATCTTGGAGGGCTATTGGAGACAAAGGAGTGTCTTAATGTCATTTTATGACCAAAGACATAGAGGCATAAATACTTTTTAGAAATTGAAATTGGGCATCGAAAACATAATATTCTTCTTTCTCAACAAAAGTATACTCTGGATCTTCTACAGAAAAGAGAACTTTTAGTGTGCAAGAATGCTATCACTCCAATGGAAGCCAATGTAGACTTGTGATTTGATGAGTCACCCACTTGATGATCCAGGAGGGTATAAAAGATTGATTGGGAAGTTGATTTATATGACGGTCACTAGACCGATATAACATTCGTTGTTGGTGTACTAAATAGATTCATGCATGAACCTGAGAGGCTCATTGGTCAGCTGACCAGAATTTTGGCTTACATCAAGAGTTGTTCAAGAAAAGGCCTGGTGTATAAGAGTATGGACATGCACATCTCGGGATACTCTGATTCAGTAAATGTTAGTGACAAAAAGATAGGAAGTCTACTATTGGGTATTGTACCTTTGTTGGAGGAAATCTTGTGACTTGGAGGAGCAAGAAACAAGATGTATCTCGCTTAAATACAGAAACTGAGTATAGAGCTATGGCTCACACTCTATTTGAGATGGTTTGATTAAAAAATCTACTGATGGAGCTTGATTTTAGACAGTCTGACTTGTGATAACCAGTCTGCTATTTACATTGCCCAGAATTTTGTATTTCATGAGAAGACCAAGCACATTGAGGTTGACTGTCATTTTGTCCGAGATGTGCAGACCAAGAAGGTCGTTGTTTTTGGTTCACACCTTCTTCGATGTAGCGGGTGGACCTTCTTACCAAAGCAGCCTCACCCCAAGTCTTTCTAATTTATGTAACAAGTTGGACATATTAGATGTCTATGCTCCAGCTTGAGGGGAGTGTTACTTTAGATAGATAATAAAATAATTAGGTTATTGGGTTATCATTACCCATAATCCAATAACCGTTTGTAATCTCTATATATTGAGATGAGATCTCTCTAATAAATTAAATCTTCTAGGGTTCTGTTTCTTAACAGTAACTAAACCTAACATAGCATTTGCAGTTACTGTGATAAGGCAATTTTTTTGGCATCGAAGACAGGTCATTGAAATACAGTAGTATGAACACTCAAATACTTGAAAAAGGCTCTAGAAAAAGAATTATTGTACTCAGATTATGGTCATACTCGAGTGGCAGGTTTTCAGATGCAGATTGGGCTGGCTCACCTATTGATAAGCGATCAACCACAAGCTACTATGTGTTTGTTGGGGGAAATTTGATGTCTTGGAGAAGTAAAAAACAAGTGCGATATTACGGTTTAGTGTAGAGTCAGAATATTGTGTGATGGTAGAATTGACATGTGATTTGATTTGGCTAAAAGATCTCCTAATGAAACTTGGTTTCACTTTGGAATGTCCTATGAGGATGTATTGTATGACAAAGTTACTATTAACATTGCTGAAAATCTTGTATTTCACGAGCGCACAAAGTATATTGAGATAAACTGCTATTTGGTACGCCAGAAGGTGGCCAAGGATAAAATCATCCAGACTCTACATGTGTCATCAACTCATCAGTTGGTAGACATATTGATTCAGATATCAAACCACGTGTATGGCATATGTTTTATCGATGGAGAAGACGCCTCGTTCCAATTTCCCAGTAGTAGAACTCTATATATTTTAGTTTCTTTATTTAGAGTTGTATTTTTATTAGAAATTTAGTTTCTTTATTTTGGAGTTGTAATTCTATTTTGATTAGGAGTTTGAGCAGTATTCAAATTTTATAAAAACTTATACAAGGCCTTGTATCAAACAATTTTATGCAATGAATATTATGAAAATTTTCTCAAAATTGTGTGTGAGCAATAATCTCCCCCAATTTCTCTCTTAGTGATGGAAAGCCCTAGGAAACCTAGTTTATAGTGTGAAACCCTAACTAACCCCAATTAGAGTGTGAGCCCTAATTGTTTCTCCTCTCAAACTCTTACTTCTAAATTTCTCTATTGGTTACTAATCTCTCCACAAATTTCTCTCAAAAAATCAAGAAAAAATATTGCTACAGTACTGCGACAGTGCCCGGTCGACTACTACAGCGTCGGGCCCCCGACTGCTACAGTGTACCCGCATGCTATAGTAAACCCAACAACTTAATAGACTCGTTAAGTAATTCTGATTCGTTTTCAGATTATATCTCTCATTTGAAATACAAATTATGCACGATTTGAAGCGTTGGATTCGTGAGAGATTTCTCTACGCATCCACAAGCATCTCAGGCCACTGAAGTCGACATGATCCTCAGTAGGTATGTTTCTAACTCATCAGTTATTTTGATAATTGTTTTCTAATATTATATCGATTTAACTGTTATTCACAAATGTGGGATTGTGCGTATCTACTTGCCTGAAATTAATTAGATTTGATATTGATAGTAAAATCTTTTGCCGCATAATATATTATCTTTAATAGATTCATGATTGAATTGGATCTGTTTGTGCATATTATTTTGTAACATCTATCCTCTTTATTAGTTTTAATCTTTTCCTATCAATGATCGTTTCATATTGGTGAAGCGTGATTAAGGGCCTGTTTGGCTAAGGGTGGAAATGAGAAAGTGAAGAAGTGAGAAAGTGGTAATAGTTCTCTTTGGAACTTGAGAATTTGTTAGTAAGTTTTTCGGTGTTTGGATGTTGTTGGGAAGTGTGATTTGAAAAATGTCATGTCTTTTCCGGTATTTGGATGGTAATGCGGAAGTGGAAGTGAAAAGTTGACCACAAAGTTGACCGCAAAATAATATTAAAATAAAAATTAATTAAGAAAAATAAAAAATGAACTGTAATTAGAATGCAAGTGAGATTTACATGATCAAAAAATTAACTGTTTTGTGTTACGACTTATTTGAAATGAGATCTACATGACCACAAAATTAACTGTAGCACTCTGAAAGTGAGGAAATGATTGTGTAAAAGAGAAGAGAAAAGAAAAAGGGGTTCTCTTTTTTTCTTTTCCAGTGTTTGGATAGTATGGAAGTGAGCAATTATACTTCCACACTTCCTTACTTCCGCTCACTTCCTTGCAACCAAACACCCCCTAAGTGTTTTATTGCTGATTTTCATACATGCATACATGTTTCACATCAGTTTGATATCCAAGCACAGTTAGGCAGGATTTGCATATAAGTCACGTTTATTCACTTTCTTGCATCTAGTTAAATTTTATTTAAAACCCAAAAATATTAGTGTAATTTAAAAATCATTAAAGGGTAAATCATTCTCTGAAATTCTGTACGATTGGTGTTTGACTAAGAAGGATATTCAATATGATTTTATAATTAAGGAACACCAAGAGCGAAAAATCTCCCACCTAAGTTACGCGATCTGGCCAATTGGACTAGTAAGATTAGGGTTTAATTAATCTAAAAATCTTAAAAAAATAAAACAAGATAAAAATTAATATATATGCATCGTCTAGGCACTTGTTAGGAATTTTACGGCTTTCTTGCATTTAAAAAAATAAAAATAAAAATAATCCTATAGGAAATCTCACACTATCACTATAGATGTACCGACTTTTAATGGTCGTCTAGATTATTCTAATTATTTAAGGAATCCTTAAGTTTTTCTAAATTAGCTACAAAGCATAAATATGTACTTCAATCGATACCCATTTTCGTCAATTTCATTATCACGAAACTAACTAGACAAGCTAGCCAATACTGGACAAATTTCGAAAGAGACATGAAAGCCCTAACTCAATAAACGATTGAAACTTGAGATTATATGAAGGACAAACTCATCACTAAATATATGCCACTATATTTCTATGAGTTTAGACCTCCCCATCTGTTCAACTCCATAAGTCCAATACACTTTCAACCCCACCAACAAAATTTACTCTCTCGAACTGAACCATGGAGTCCCAACCAACACTTGATGATATCATGGCTAAAATTGATAACCTACTCCAAATCATGAATTCTTCTAATTGAAATACGAAAAGTAGTGTTCCTTGAGTGATCCTCACAGTTAGAGAAGTCAAAAAAAGTCTGGTAACAATAAGAGCAAGAACATTGAAAAAGACTTTTTCAAGCTTAGTCCCACAGCTAACTGCTACAAATATCAAAATTGTAGGCATGTTACCAACTGTTAAAGCCCATTTAAAATTGTCATTAATGACGGAGTTCCCATTGAAGCATCTAAGTCTGATGGTACTATTTTTTTTGAAAGTCACTCATGTGATTAAAGAGTTTATTGTCACCCGTCCTCTCCCTTTCCCAGATCTACTACCAACACCACCTTCTCTGTCTCATCTACTATTGATCCCTACTATCAAAACTGTTTTGGTCACCAACCCCTTCTTCCTTTAATATCAACATCATCTTCTTTTCTCTTATGGCATATGTTAGATATTAAATCAAAATTCTCCACAGACCTTATCCCCATAGCCAATCAGTATCAAGTCACTGAGTCTGCATCATCTTTTGCATCACAAGTGCACAAACAAGCGACAGAGATCAGTGATAAAATTACACAAAACAATACCAACTATGAGATACGAGCTGATGATAAGAATAGATTAAATACTTTTTAATGTTGGTGATGTTCAAAAGTTAATGCTTATAATTCTGATACATTTCAAATCTTGATGAAATTGAATGATAATTTTTATGTTATAGTCTTATAGATCTTCTTATAGATTTTGACATTAGTTATACTTTCAATATTGACTGCTTAATGGATTATAAAGATCTTGATGTTATCCCACTTGTTGATGAGCTTTCCCATGAGTCTATTTTCGAGAGCCTTTTCTTTCATCACTATCCGATATTTTATCCTATACAGCATGTCAAGTTAATAAATCTTAGATGATAAAATTATCACCACCCAAGTTGCTGAAATTTGAATATATCTGATTTGTTGGATAGAAAAAGTATCAATTGATGATATATGGTTAGACCGAAGTGAATGTCGAAAATTGATAATAAAATTTTAAAGCAGTATGAAAATACTTCCTCTTCTAACACAACGGAGTCGAGTTCTCTCCAACACGGGGGGAATCGTGCGAACATCAAGCCACGAGTGTGGCACGTGTTTCACCGATAGAGAAGACGCCCGTTCCAGTTTTTCAGTAGTAGAACTCTATGTATTTTAGTTTCTTTATTTTGAGTTTCTTTATTTTGGAGTTACATTTTTATTAGGAGTTTAGTTTCTTTATTTTAGAGTTGTAATTCTTTTTTGATAGGAGTTTGGGTTGTATTCAAATTTTATAAAAGCCTTTATAAGGCCTTGTATCAAACAATTTTATGCAATGAATATTATGAAAAAATTCAAAATTGTGTGCGAGCAATAATCTCTCCCAATTTCTCTCTTAGTGATGGGAAGCCCTAGGAAACCCTAATTTATAATGTGAAACTCTAACTAACCACAATTAGAGTGTGAAACCCTAATTGTTTATTCCTTTCTCTCAAACCCTTGCTTCTAAATTCCATCTCTCTTTTGGTTACTAACATCTCCACAAATTTCTTTCTTTCTCAAAAAAATCCGAAAAAATATTGCTACAGTCCTGCTACAGTGCCCGACCAACTTCTACAGTGTCGGACCCCTGACTGTTACAATAAACCCGCATGCTACAGTAAACCTGACAGCCTGACAGACCCCTTAAGCAATATTGATTCGTTTTCAGCCTATATATTTCTCATCCGGAGTTCAAATCATGCACGGTTCAAAGCGTTAGTTCATGAGAGATTTCTTTATGCATCCACAAGCATCACAGGACACTGAGGTCAACATGATCCTTAGTAGGTATGTTTATAACTCATATCAGTTATTTTGAGTCTGATAATTAATCTCTAATATTTTATCGATTTAATTGTTGTTCATAAATGTGAGATTGTGTGTATCTGCTTGCCTGAATTCATTAGATTTCAAATTAATCGTAGAATCTTTTGTCGCATAATATATTATCTTTAATTGAGTCATGATTGAATTGAATTTGTTTGTGTATGTTATTTTGTAAAATCTATCCACTTTAGTAGTTTTAATCTTTTTCTACCAACGATCATTTCATGTTGGTGAAGCATGATTGAGTGTTTTATAGCTGATTTTCATACACTCATACACGTTTCACATTACATATTCATGAAGCCACTTGGGAAGACCCGAGTTAGATTTTATTTGTGACAAGCTGAACATGTACGATGTATATGCTCCAGCTTGAGGGAAAGCAATTAAAAATCATTATGTAATTAGGAGTCATTACATAATTAGGAGTCATATTATTACATGTTATTCACAGTCATATTTCTATTAACAGATGTAATTGTATTTGTCTATAAATAAAAGTATAGAGAAATGACTCATTAACTCTCTAATTTCTATAATTTAAATCTTCTCATTCCTCCATATGAAACTTTGTTCCATAGGACCTCCCTGTAAGGAAGACTTGCTCAAATCTCATTAGTTATACTCATCTGCTAGAAGCGCTTCTCAGCAAAAATGACTATAAGAAATTTCTGATCAGTTATGTCATACCTCACATTTTAAATGATGATTATCAATTAAAGGAGACAAAAACTTTGCCACTTCTCGAGGTAAATATCCAAGCATATGTTGAGATCTTGAGGCCACAGAAAGCACCTGTCCAGAAGAAATCAATCTTTGATTTAATTGAATAACAAATTAGAAAACACATGCAAGATCCAAACCAAAACAAACCTTGATGGCATGTTTATCCTTGGCATTTTGAGGGTCTCTCAGAAGAGATAGTCCAGCATTTTGTTGCAACTCAACATTGTCATGAAACTTACGGCCAACAATAAAGGTTTCAAGTGATTTTACAAAGTTAGCATCTTCAACTCCAGATGCATCAACCGTAGGCAGTCTCATGCTTTGAGGGAATATCTTGCAATTGGCAGTGGTTTCAACTCCTATACTTTCCATTTGAACATCACTATGTTTTATTAAATTGCTCATCTCTTTAGCTGGTGCATCTGATGCAAATTGACTTTTTTCATCATTTTTAATTGAACGGCATTTAACTAACTTTTCAGAATCAGTGAAGCCTTGTCCACTAACCAATTCACTTTTACTTTCAGGTACTCTGTTATTATCTACCCCAAAAGAGGTTTTAATTCCAGAAACCGGACAGAAGTTTAACTGAAGAAGGGTTCGCTGGGTCAGCTTTCGTTTGGTTCCCCTTGTGAGGCATGTGTCTGCACATCATGGACAAAACTAAAGGATTCAATACCATTAAAAAAGAGGTATTGTCAAGCTAAACAAAATTCTTATTATAGATAATTGATACAAGAAATAAAACAACGCAGATACGAATAGTTACTTATCAATATCAAATGCATAAAAGGTCAGTAGCTCTAAGTCTTATTTCGACGTTCACTTGTAATATGTGACATAACTCTTTTAGTGTGAATCTGTAGAAACTTATGCACTAATAGTTAGAGCTTAACCATAAGGTCCATAACTAACAGGCTTATCAAAATTATGTTGCTTAACAATATAGATTCCTCTCTGTCAGTTATCATCCACTTATCGGTATATGAAATGCAACAGGGAATAAAGTTATCAGTAGATACTTCAACATGAAATCAGATATTTTACAGATAATCAACAATAAAAAATATTTGATCATTAACTGAACTAGATGATTTTGGATTGTTTCTATTACTTTAAGACCCATAGTCCTTGTTTGGAAACAAGAGTTGGCTCAGTGTTGACCTTTAACACTTGCCAAACAAGCATTTTGAGCTAGCGTTATGGGTTGAAGTGTAAAGGGCAAACATGGGATTTTAAAAAAGTTCTATGCATTTTGCCCCCTACTTTCTGGGGGCAAACGCTTTAATCTTAGACCAGCTTTGAGTTGGTGTAAGAGTAAACCACAAGGCCTTTTGAGTAAGGCCCTTACCCCTACCCCTTCTCTTGTTGCCAAATGCAGCCTTAGGTAGCTCTACCAAGACAGCTTCCAAAGTGAAAATATTCATAGTCACTGAAGTACAGAATTTTGTTAGGGTACCAGTGATCATTTTAGATAAATGGAGGGACACATGACTATATGTAATCCCCTCATACTCATATGTGTCCAAAAGGCATTATTGTACTCTCTTTTATCATTTTAGATAAACAAGAGGCACAAGAGAGAGGGAGTAAAAGGGTAGCATAAATGGTTAGGTTTTCAGAAAGAATAAGTAAGAGGGATAGAATTCCTCTCCCTTATATTCTCTAAATTCATCACATAGGAATTTGATTTATTTCTTGAACTGCCGGGTCCATTTAATCAGGTCAGACCATCAAGGCATGGTCACATAGGAACTTGATTCACTTCTTGAACTGCCGGATCCATTTAATCAGGTCAGACCATCAAGGCAACCAACTATTACTGTCCATGTGAGACTAGACCTTTAATGTGATCTAAGCTTCACCATGGTTCACAATCGCGGTCTCGGCCGCCGACTCGGCGGGCACTGAGACGGATCGGTCTCGGCGACTCGGATCGGTATCGGGCGATACGCGCAAAATGTTACATAGAAAGAAACCTCAAAAAATTCTGACAAAATCACGAAAAATCTTAAAAAAATGTTGACATCCACATTCATGTATCACATGTCCAAAATATATCACCTAGCACACTAAACATAAAGCGAAAGTATAAATACACGCATCGTCGGTATAAGTATATCAAAATACATGCACAATATAGTAAATTGTACAAACTACATTCATAAATACATGCTAATGTAGTTATTTTCACATTGAATTGCGATGAGGTACAAAATCATCATCATAATGCCGAGTCGACCGAGTCAACTCCGATTCTCGGCCGAGTCGGTCTCCTCTGAGTTGAGTCGACCGACTCGTGACTCGGAATCGTCTCGGAGCGGGCTGAGATGGATACGACTCAGCCGACTCGTTTCCGACTCGGCCGAGTCTTTGAACGGCGAGCTTCACAGAGCCGATTAGGCCTTTATTTGAACAGAGTTACTTCCTCCAGCCCAATGGCTTTTATTTTAACATTGTACTTTCGATGTCTTTACATTTCCTTTCTACTTTCAAAAATCTAAGAGATTTCATACATGACATGCTCTTCTAGATTGATATAGCTATACATCCTTTTGAAATTTGATGCCAACGTTGGCAAAGATAAGAACTAGGTATATAATTAGAGTTGTCACTTGGATCTACGGGTGTGGAAGACCTGTGAAAACTTGAGCCGAATATCAAACCCTTAGTGACACTATGCAATTTCTCAACCGCGCAGTGCCGATAATAACTCAATCAAGTTCAGGTTTTGTGGGCATACAGGTCCAGTCGCCATTATCATCTCCCTTTACCCTCAACAACTAAACTATCTTTTCACAAAGGCAGACCTCCCCACGGTATTTTCATATGCATTGAGGAATCCACAATCAGAAATCGAAACAAAAAATATTGCAATGAGGGAAATATATGGAAAATAGAACAAGCTAGCAACTGACTGACTGACTAAGAAGAGAAACAACATCGAGTTGAAAAGTGATCACAACAAAATATAGCTAGCATGAAAAGAGAAGATATGATGCATTGTTGAGGAAAAGGGTCAGAATACGGACCCAGATGGGAATTGACCACAGAATCGTTCCCTCGAATGGAGGTTCCACAAACGGGGCAAGAAACCCATTCTGAATCGTAAGTCCCATCGTCATTTCCTTGCTGCTTTCCAACAAAAACAGAAGGTTTACCATTACTGGAGGTCAAAGGCGCCTCTTCTTCTTCTTTGACGAGAGAAGAGGGATTCTCGGCATCTTCTTCTTTTTCTTCTTGCTAATGAAAAAAAAAGAAAGGAAGAAAATTAGTGAGAAAAGGAGAAGATTATGGGGAAAAGAGGGAGAGATTAGTTTCACCTTGGGTTGAGATTGAAGGAGATGAGAGAGGTGGGAGGAGAGGGTTCTCTTCCTCTTTCCGACGAGCCTGATGAGGCTCTCGCGGCCGGAGAGCATGGATGATCGATCACTGGATTTGTCGCCAGCCGCCACAGATTTCCCTCGCTCGTCTCTTCATTTCATCACTTCTGACCCCTTTCCCTCCCAATTTTATAACCCCTTTCGGACTTTTCGTTTCGGAATTTTTTTTTTTAATTGCATTAAAAAAATGTACTATCAGGATTTGACATTCTTGCCCTCTCTGAATTGTGAAAATCGTCACTTTAATCCACTCTCGTGTATTTTCTCTAATGTTTTTCCTCCCCTGACTCATTTAATTCCTTAATTAATTCATTTAGTAATTTTTTAATTAAAATATTATTAAATCTCATTTTTCTCCTAATCACTTTTTAAAAAAATCCCTAATTAAATTAAGATGATAATGATAGAGAGAAGAAGGAGAAGGAACAGAGTTTTGATGATAACTGAGTTAGAGAAACATAGGAGGAAAATGAGGAGAGATATTTGGTTTAGGGTTTGAGTTCGAATTGAAAAAGAATTGAGTAAATGATGATGGAGAAAGAGATGAAGAAGGTTTATGTTGGTGTTAGAGTAAGAGGTGGTGGAGTTGATGGGTTTGAGGAATAGTAGGAGGAGGTGCTGATGGTAGTGGTGATGGGTTAAGCAAAATGAGAGAAAGAGGAGATGGTGTTGATGGATTTAAAGATAAGGATGAAAAAAAGAGATAGAGTGTCATGATTTCGGAGGCGGTGATAGTGGTGGTGGGGGAGGAGGTGGTGTTGGGTTTAAGGAGAAGGTGATGGTGGAGGAGGAGGAGGGGATGATTGTCGGGGTTTTATAGGAAAAAATAAGATTTAAAGTGGTTTTACGGTAAATTGAATAATGACTTTTAACACAATTTAATAGTTAAGGAATACAATTAAAATCAGTGAGAATTAAAAATGTTGAGAGTGGGTTTTTCAAGGTCATCTGATGGTCACATGACCTTTTTTAACGGAAAACATGACGAAAGTTAATCTAAGGGGTAAAGTGATGATTTTATATCTCATGGGGGTAAAGTGTCAAACTTCTAATAGTATAGGGGTTTTTCTACAATTAAGGGAGCAGATATTGCCACCCCCAAAATTGAGGAAGGCACCTCTAAGATTAAGGCACCCATCAACCTAATAAAGGGACCCAAAAAAAGCTTAAAAATAGCCAAAATACCCTCTTCTTCTCTCGTTCCCTCCCCTCCCTCCCCCTCCGCCTCCCCCGTCGGCGACTGGTGACCCCCTGACCTCTTTCCCTTCCCCTTCCTCGCTAACCCTTCCCATCTTCATCCTTGACTCCCCTGCCTGCCCTGCTGTCCCTGTAACACCCCATCCCCATGATACGCGCCTAGATATTGTCCTGATTTTCTGATCGTATTTTTTCTATTTTTTTCCAGGTATTTATTTTACTTAGTGATTATTTATGTGACTATTTGGTATAGGACCTAGATTTTTTGACTCAGAGTCAGTCCGAGTCCAAACTTGGGACATGATCCTAGTGTACTACTTAATTTGACTTTTTTGATAGTCCAATTTAACCAGTACAGTTTCTAATACTATTTTTCAATATTTTAGATTTTTCATGATTTTCTAGAATTTTTCTGAATTATTTTGCAAAATCATCAAAAACGGTATCGGCCGGTATCGCTGGTTGATTCCGGGAATTTTAATTTATAAACGGAGTTGAATTTCTGAGATCTGCTTCGCATTGTCTCATAAAATCATATTTTTCTATTTTAGCGTATTTTTGAATATCTTTCTGAATTTATTAAAATTCGACTAGATTTAATGTGGACCGGTATCGCCGATCGATTTCAAGATTTCTAATTTTAAAATGAAATTGAATTTCTTGAGTGTGATTTCAACATGATTCTTATATAATATTTACTATTTTTTAGAATTTTTGGGGAGCTTTCTAGATTACTCGAAAATTTACCCTATTGTAATAATATATTATATCGGTATTTTCTTCCTTCTCTTTCTTTCTTTTCTTCCTTTTTCTTAATTTGACTTTTTCTGGCCCCCATCATGGCTGACCACTCCCCCATCAAATCACCATCACCATCTTTCTCTATCTCTTTCCTTTTATTTCCTTCTCCTTCTTTCTCCCAAAAACCTCCTCTCTTCCTCTCCCTCACTTACCACCGTCGACCCCTTGGCCCACCTGATCGGCGCCCCTTGGCCGGCGACGACCAACTCCGGCCATCCTCATTCGCATCTCCTCCTTCACGTCCTCTAACTCCAACTCACTAACATCTTCTTCCTGAAAAATCACCTAGATGGGGGGTGAATAGGTGATTATGCTAATCTAATGAACTTAATGTGGAATTTAAAAACTAATTGCAATTAACAAGAGATGCACACTCAAACAAGGCAAGCAAATAATTATGAATGGACAATATGAATTTATGCAAGACACATTGTTGAGAGAGAGAGAGAGTAAGAGCCAAGGGATCAAGCGCAAACAACAAGATATGTTTCGAGGTTCGAGCACCCAGCTCTACATCCCCGCCTTCACCCAGAAGGATTTTAAGTCCACTAGCTTGTCCACAAAGGACTCCCACAAAGGGAACCTCCGCCGAGGATTTGGGGCAATAACAATTACAAGGAGTACCCAACTCCTCTACTTACAAACACAACCTCCTCCTTGAGGCACAACTCTAAGCCAACAAACGATCACCTTACAACTTGAGGGATTAGCACAAAGCAACACAAGGATCACCTCACAACTTGAGGGATACAACCCAAATGCACAACCTCCTCAACACAATGAGGGCAAGGCACAAAGCAAATAATGGGTTTACAACTTGGTGGTCAAAACAACAACCACAAACAATTTCTTTCTCCCACACAAAGATCCTATAGAATGAGATAGTAGATGTAGCTCAAGTGTGGAGAAAACCAATGGAATGGAAATCAAAATCACAAAGAAAATCCTTGGGAAAAACTGAAACCAAGATATAGAAGTTGAATCAAAACTCTTTTTCCCAAAAATCCTTTTCTTTGATTTTCCAAACCCTAGCAAAGACACCAAATAGATTGTTCAAATTAAAGCCCAAAAATTTTTTTGATTGTTGTGAAAACACTAGAGAGTTAGGAAAAATTCGCATAAAAAATCTTATAGAAAATAGTCCATCAATGGGGTATTTGTAGCCCCTAGAAAAATATAGCCGTTGGCAGCAGATTCTGCCAAAAATGGTCTACCGGTCGACCAGACGGTCGACCGCCCAACGGTCGGATTTTGACCGTTGGCAGCTACCGGAAATAAACAGAGAGCTCTGCTCTCAGGCCCGGTCGACCGCTCGGTCGACTGCCCTAAGTGCCAGCCAGACGTGCACAAGGCTGTGCACGTCGATCGACTGATCGGTCGACCGGCTACTGGCTCGGTTGACCGTTCGGTCGACCGACCTAGCCTGTCAGGCACAGAACTGGGTCAAAACAGGGTCAAAAATTATCTCTAATAAAGCACTTTAAATCTTCTATAATTCCATAAAAATTATTTTATCATTTTACAGTGATAAACAAACTTGTGATAAAAATTTCAAGACATATATCAAGCATATTGAATCATTTTAGAGTCTTGTAAATTTTATCAAAATCAAAACTTGTATTTTCTAAAACTTGGATTTTTGAATGAAAAATACATTTTGTCCAAAACTTATTCAAATACAAAAACATGATATTAAACAACATTTAGGCATGATGTATATCGATATAATCCTATATACATGAAACAATATAAATATCCATGTTTTTTATTTTAATTCCAAAATATGTTTTGTTGAAAATACCAAAACATAAACCACATGAATAAGTGAGTCAAAACTAAGTTTGTCTAGGAAGTTAAGCATGCATGTATATAGAATGAATCTACTATACATAAAACCATGTAAACTTGTTTTGATCTATCTATTCATGAAACCAAGATCGGTTAAACCAAAAACAGAAAAACCGAAAACCAATATTCAAAACATGAAACGTGTGTGTTGTGAACTTGAGCATATTATACTATTCTAATCTTTACAATTTGGATCTAAACACAAAACTAAACTATGGTACCGATGTCTTCTTGTCTCCAAGCCGACTCGATCCAAAACTCCTTGATCCACCGAGCAAGTGCTATATATGATCTTTGACGCTCGGGCTCTTGAATCAACATGTGAAAGCTTCCAAATCATCTTGTTGAAGCTAATCACCAACTAATAATTTGATTAATGATCTGAAACTAAAATCACAAAATTATTAGTACACATAACTACATGAGTCAATCATCATCAAAACTAGAGTGGAAGGCCTTTGGGCCAACAATCTCCCCCTTTTTGATGATGACAAAACTCATGGAGTTATATATGCATGGATTAAAGTTAAGCTTCAAAGAAGCTCCCCCTTAACTCATGCATAAACAAATAAACATAAATGTGCAATGAAGGCTCTTAAATATGAATGCATATCTATGCATAAATAATAAAAGGCTCTAGATACCAATGAAATGTTCAAAAACAAAACATGCTCTAGATACCAATTAGCAAATAAATGTTCAAAAACAAAACATAGATACCAATCAAATAAATGTTCAAAAACAAAACATGCTCTAGATACCAATTAAAATTAAACTAAATTAAACTTAATATATGCAAAACATCAACATGCATATATAAAACTTCTCAAATAATTCTCCCCCTTTTTGTCAATCATCAACAAAGGGGTAAAAACCAAAACAAAGCATAATTTTCTCCCCCTTTTTGTTCAAAATAAAGAATCAATAAAGGGATGATAAAAAAAACAAAATGTTCTCCCTTTTTGTCTAAAACAAAAACGATATCAATAAGGGGTCAAATCAAATATGATACCAATTAAAAATGTGTCAATGAAGTGCATATTGATACCAATTAAAAAGTAAAACTATACCAGTTGAAAAACAAAGATCTTAATACCAATTGATAAGAAAACAAACTACATACCACTTGTAAATAAACAATTGTGATATCAATTAAAATTAAACATTACAAATTTTGAATCTCTAAACATAAATCTTAATACCAATTGAAATTATTATTCTTTTTAAGGCATAAGATACCAATTATAAGAAAATAATCTTGATATTGATTGAAATTAAACATAACAAATTTTGAATTTCTAAATAAGGATTTTGATACCAATTGTAAATATTTTTCATATGATTGAAAATTGATACCAATTGAAAATCATTATTTTCTATCATAAAGTAAGGGAGTGGAATACAAAATACCAATTGAAAGATGAAATACAAGTTTTTCTCCCTCTTTATGAAATACCAAATGAAAGCATGCAAAGCTTGTATATGGATACCAATTGAAAACTAGTCAATTGAAACAAGATAGTCATTATAAAACAAGCTTTACCACGATCAAAATTAGAGCTCTAAGATATATGAATATAATAAGCACAAATAAAAACATATATATATGTATGAAAAATAGATACCAATTGAAATTGATATTCTTTGAAATGCAAGCATACATATATGAAAATATATGAGTATACAAAAATGTCAATAATGATACCAATTGAAAGAATTCAATGATACCAATTGAAACAACCAATAAGATTAAATGTATATCTCATATTCCTATCCTCCCAATCATGTTCAAGTTTTAAAATGATTTTCAATATAAGGCATACATGAGCATGATCTCCCATCCAACCTCCCATTGAAGGTAAGGGTTTTCAAAAATAGGTTTGAAAATTATAGAATGTTTGAGAACATCTACCATATGAAGAATACGAACTAGTTAAATGAAAAACTTGTTAACTAGTACAAAATCCTTCAATCACAGAATAAAACAAAATATTTTTCATGAAACATGAAATCCACATGATATCAAAACACTAAAGTCAATGAAGCACAAATATGACTCATGAAAACAAAACATGAGTAAACATAAAAAGTGAGTGTACAAATAAAGTGTGAATATCATAATCATGAAAGATAGACATTAAACTCAATATTCCTTGAAACAAGAAAAATGAAAATCATCAAAACTTATTTAATCTTCAAGGTATATGTATGTCCTATACAAACTAAAGTATACATACATATCCAAACACAACGAGTCCACAAAGATATATGCATGAAGGCACGTGGCTCAAAAGGATATTCATGTATATCTAATAGTTTGGACAAGATAGACATATACATGAAATGAAAAAAAATAAATGAACTTAAAACAAAACCAAAATGATAATACAAGTTAAAATGCATGGATCATCAAAACTAGACTATACTAGCACATCTAATGGGAACAAATAAGCATTCAAGCTCAAACATATATAGATTTATTTGTGACCCACTATATGCACAAATATATACCTAGTTTTAATGAAAACTAACATCTAAACATGTAATAAAATCATTAAGCATAAAACAAAACATGATAAACATAAACATGATTATTATGGAAATCCACATGTTATTAAATCTATGATAAACATGATAGCTAAACAAATGGTGAGAACACAAAAATAGGTCCATGGGTGTCTCAAATAACTAAACATGTATATCACTAATCTAAATCACATAGCATAATCATAATGAGCTTTTAAAATATGACATTCTATAAATCAACGACATGAAAAGCATAATAAGCATGCAAATGTAAACGGGAGTTAGAGATTGATACCAAAACTGATGAGGGCACCTCTCTAGTTCTCCAAACCAAGGTGGTCCTCCCACCAAACTCCCCTTGAAAGTGATGCATCCAAATTGTTTTCTTTAAACACGGAACGCATCCACTTCAAGGCACCAATACTCTCACGTGATGCGAGAGCCCACACCTACATCAAAAATTTTAGGGGTGGTCTTTGGTATCCATTTCCTTTTGGGTCCATAGGGGTTAGTATCTTTCCTAACCCAAATAAGATTATTTGCTAAATTTTCAATATGTAAACGATCATAGCAAAATCTAGCAAGGTGGCCTTTTCGACCACAATGTGTACAAGTGTACACATGAGCATGCATGTTATGGTTGTGTCCGTGATGAGCATGTGTATGCCGTGATGGGTGTACATGTAAAAATGGAACTTGTTTCTTGCGAACCAAGGTTTCCAAGCGTGTATGATTCAAAGTACATTGGCTCAAAGTGGAGCCCAAACATTCAACACTTTTCTTCAAAACATTTATATCTTTTTCAATACATGAAGATAAAGTGGAGCATGCAATAGGAGTGCTAGAACAAGAAGCTATACTAGCATGACAAACATGTGAAGATAATTCAATTTTCAAAGATTCATTTTTCTTTAAAACCAAATCCAATTCTTTTGTAATGAAATCAATTTCATTTTTCAAAACAAGATTATCTTTTAAAACAAAATCCAATTTTGAAGATAAAACCTCATTGTTTTTCACAACATCATCAAAATCATTTTTTTTTTTCAAAACATCAATCTCTTTTAGGGCAAGGTCTAGTTGAGATCTTAGTGAGTCACGTTCACTAGTAATCTCTTCCTTCTCTTGCAAAACCGATTCAAAAGTTGAGTACAAATCCTTCATTTCTTCTTTTAAATCAAAGTGATTCTTTTTCAAAGGTCATGTTTTTCCAAAAATTTTTCAAGCTTTGTGGCAAGTTCCATTTTAAGGTTTGAGCTTCTAAGCAACCATCACAATAGGAACTAGAGCAATCATCTAATTGAGAATCCGATTGTACCTCAAGGGAGTCTATCCCTTGGACCATGAGGCAATACTCGTCGGACATGTCTCTCCTAGATCTTCTCAACTTGTTGATAATCCTTGGAAGCTCGGGAGAAGTCAATATGCTCCAAACTGCAAAAGCCGAATCATAATGATCAAACACCGGTAAAAGATCTTCATTAAGAGATGATCTAAGTGTTTTAAGTGCTAATGCATTTGCCTTTTTATGCTTGCTATGATTTGGGTAGGATTCATTAGTAGTGGCTTGATAAACTAGATGTCCTAGGGTTTTTAAATGACTACTCATATTGGCCTTCCAAACATCAAGTCTAAAAAAGTCAAACATAGGAGGGCTATCCATGAGTGCAAACTAAATGTGTGCAAATGAACAATGCAAATGAAGATTAGCAAACCAAGATCTCACTCCTAGGTGGTTAAACCTAAATATCAGGAGCCTAGGCTCTGATACTAATTGAAAAATCACCTAGAGGGGGGGGTGAATAGGTGATTATGCTAATCTAATAAACTTAATGCGGAATTTAAAAACTAATTGCAATTAACAAAGATGCACACTCAAACAAGGCAAGCAAATAATTATGAATGGACAATATGAATTTATGCAAGGCACAATGTTGAGAGAGAGAGTAAGAGCCAAGGGATCAAGCGCAAACAACAAAATATGTTTCGAGGTTCGAGCACCCAGCTCTACATCCCCACCTTCACCCAGAAGGATTTTAAGTCCACTAGCTTGTCCACAAAGGACTCCCACAAAGGGAACCTCCACCGAGGATTTGGGGCAATAACAATTACAAGGAGTACCCAACTCCTCTCCTTACAAACACAACCTCCTCCTTGAGGCACAACTCCAAGCCAACAAACAATCACCTCACAACTTGAGGGATTAGCACAAAGCAACACAAGGACCACCTCACAACTTGAGGGATACAACCCAAATGCACAACCTCCTCAACACAATGAGGGAAAGGCACAAAGTAAATAATGGGTTTATAACTTGGTGGTCAAAACAACAACCACAAACAATTTCTTTCTCCCACACAAAGATCCTATAGAATGAGATAGTAGATGTAGCTCAAGTGTGGAGAAAACCAATTGAATGGAAATCAAAATCACAAAGAAAATTCTTGGGAAAATTGAAACCAAGATATAGAAGTTGAATCAAAACTCTTTTTCCCAAAAATCATTTTCTTTGATTTTTCAAACCCTAACAAAAACACCAAATCGATTGTTCAAATTAAAGCCCAAAAACTTCTTTTGATTGCTGTGAAAACACTAGAGAGTCAGGAAAAATTCGCACAAAAAATCTTATAGAAAATAGTCCATCAATGGGGTATTTATATCCCCTAGAAAAATATAGCCGTTGGCAGCAGATTCTGCCAAAAATGGTCTACCGGTCGACCGGACGGTCGACCGCCCAACGGTCGGATTTTGACCGTTGGCAGCTACCGGTCGACCGCTCGGTCGACCGAAATAAACAGAGAGCTCTGCTCTCAGGCCCAGTCGACCGCTCGGTCGACCGCCCCAAGTGCCAGCCAGACGTGCACAAGGCTGTGCACGTCGGTCGACTGATCGGTCGACCGGCTACTGGCGCGGTCGACCGTTCGGTCGACCGACCTAGCCTGTCAGGCACAGAACTGGGTCAAAACAGGGTCAAAAATTATCTCTAATAAATCACTTTAAATCTTCTAAAATTTCATAAAAATTATTTTATCATTTTACAGTGATAAACAAACTTGTGATAAAAATTTCAAGACATATATCAAGCATATTGAATCATTTTAGAGTCTTGTAAATTTTATCAAAATCAAAACTTGTATTTTCTAAAACTTAATTTTTGAATGGAAAATACATTTTGTCCAAAACTTATTCAAATACAAAAACATGATATTAAACAACATTTAGGCATGATGTATATCGATATAATCCTATATACATGAAACAATATAAATATCCATGTTTTTGATTTTAATTCCAAAATATGTTTTGTTGAAAATACCAAAACATAAACCACATGAATAAGTGAGTCAAAACTAAGTTTGTCTAGGAAGTTAAGCATGCATGTATATAGAATGAATCTACTATACATAAAACCATGTAAACTTGTTTTGATCTATCTATTCATGAAACCAAGATCGGTTAAACCAAAAACGAAAAAACCGAAAACCAATATTCAAAACATGAAACGTGTGTGTTGTGAACTTGAGCATATCATACTATTCTAATCTTTACAATTTGGATCTAAACACAAAACTAAACTATGGTACCGATGTCTTCTTATCTCCAAGCCGACTCGATCCAAAACTCCTTGATCACACCGAGCAAGTGCTATATATAATCTTTGACGCTCGGGCTCTTGAATCAACATGTGAAAGCTTCCAAATCATCTTGTTGAAGCTAATCACCAACTAATAACTTGATTAATGATCTGAAACTAAAATCACAAGATTATTAGTACACATAACTATATGAGTTAATCATCATCAAAACTAGAGTGGAAGGCCTTTGGGCCAACACTTCCACTAACTTAACCACCAATTAAACCACCACCATCTCCTTCCTTCTTTCAAATCCATCACCCATAACTATCCTCCACCTCTCCACCACCTATATCTCCTCCATCTCCACCCCTGAACCACCACAACCACCACATCACCTCCACCAACTTCCTCCAAATACACTCATCACCATTCTCCATCTCTTTCATCACCTCCACCAAACACCACCCTCTCCCTTCTCTAATCCTAGCCCACCATCACCACCTCCAAGCTCACTCTGGCCATCACTTCGGTGATCACTCCAGCGACCACTTCGATGATAACTCTAGCGATCTCTTCACCACCATCTCCATCTCCATCAACAACAACCACAACATTATCACTTTCACCTCCATTTCTTCTTCTCTCTATCAAAATCACCACCACCCATTCTCCACCACCACCACCAAGCACCACCTCACCATCTCTTCTCCTTCGCCAAGATTAACTACAACTACCACCTCCTCCCTCTTCAAAACCGACAAAATCACCTCCATTACTACTAAAAACCGGCACCCCTCACCATTTCCCCCTCCTCTCCTTGGTCGGCCACCCCATGGTCGGCGATCGCCTGGCCGGCCACCCGATGGCCGGCGATCGCCTGGTCGGCCACCGAAGGCCGACATCGTTCTCTCTCCTCTCCCCTCTTTTGTTTCTGATTGAGTTTTTACCTGCACACATAAAATACAGAATTTTAGATCTTAAGAATAAAGAGTGCAAGTACTCAATACTACCGCAATAGCAAGTAGCTATACGGGTCGTGATCCACAAGGAGGGACTAGCGATGAAGTTTTTTTGTAAGTTTTGTTTTAAGTTACACAAAAAGATTAGAGTTCTTCTTTTAGTTCTTACAAAGAAAAGAAAAATAAGTTATAGCTAGGTTAAGAAGAAGTGGCAGATTGAGAAGGTGGAGAAAATAGAAAATGGATTTATACGAAGAAATTAAAAAGAGTGAATAAAAGAGTTGGGAGACTGTGGTGTTGGTTATCTAAACTAAAAATTAAAAAAAAGAATCTAAATGAAATACTTACCTTTTCTGATTGATGACTTACCAGGAATACTTGCATGTTTTACCTTGCTTCGGAGGCGATCAATCCACTTGTTATTCTCATCGATAAAATAGCAAGTCCATAAAACTTGTTCAAATCACAAGTCCTGATCTTACTGTCAAGTAACATCACACCTCTGATAGTAACCTTCTCAAATTCTCCCGGTAGAGTTATTTAATTTGCTAAGTTAAATATCACACCTTTGGCAATTAAAACTCTTCTAAAGAAGCTTTGAGCGTTACCTTCGCTTCTCAAGCATAGAGCTGCGACTCAGTGAACTTAAGAGTCGAGTCTCAACAGCAAGTAAAGGTTGCATCTCTACAGTAATTGAGAGCCGCGTCTCTACAACAATTGAGAGCCGCGTCTCAACTTTAGTGAAGTTCGCGTCTCCACTTTGTCAGTGTGTCAGAACTGCGTTTGTGAGAGCTGCGTCCTCTCTCTCCCCAAAATATAAAGAGTATGTCTCTGCGACTGCAATCAGTTCAACAGTACACTGGCAAAGGCAATTGACAACTCTACCGGTTCAACAATATACTGGCAATCAAATTACAAAGATCTTTCTTGGAGGCTTCAAACAGTTCAATAGTACACTAATGAAGACCAGAATTCAGATAAGATCAAGCTCGAGACTGCCTCTCTGAAGAATGCCAGTCCGTTTATAGAAAGTCCAGATTCAACTGAAATCCAAAGTATTTTGAAATCCGTCTCAGTCAACCACGGAGTTTCGAAACTTTGGAGGGGGTTCTGTAGGCTATCAAAAAATTACTGAAGACAAAGCCTCAGACGCGAACCTCCCAGACGCGGAGATCACGTTCCAGCCTCAAACGTGGACCTCACGTCCTTTGTCAGACGTGGAGGTCGCCAGACGCAGACCCCGCGTCCTTTCTCAGACGCGGAGATCGCACGACGCGAACCTCGCGTCCTTTCTTAGACGCGGAGGTCGCCAGATGCAGACCTTGCATCCTTTGTCAAACACGGACCTTAGCCAGTTCCGCATTTCAACTCAAATGTAAGTCTGAGCAGCTCCGCATTCTAACACAGACGCGAGGATGTGAGCTCTGCGTCTTAACATCAGAGTAATGTCCGCGTTTAACGCGAAACCCGCGTTTCTACTGTAACTGTCAGTCATGACTGGGTCAGTCACTCCCAAGTTCTCCCCACTTAAAGGAGAAATTAATCCCTATTAATGGAGAGTTTTAAGAGGGCAGTTACACTCCAATTTTATCTCCACATAATGGGGAATAACTTCCCATTATGGAGAGATTTAAGGAGTTGGTTACACCCCTCCCATTATGGAGAGATTTAAGGGGTTGGTTACACCCCAATTCCTCTATAAATAGCTATGAATAGATAGAGGAAAAAAAACACTAGGAAGAGAAAAAAAAAGAGGAGACCTCTCTAAGGGGGCTGGAAAGGGCTCTGGAAGGCGACCTCTTAAAAGAAAAGGGCTAAAGAGGTGATTCTTGGTGGAGGAATCCAAAGAAGTCATGGGCAGAGGGGAGATCTACCTCGGTAGAGTTTGGCCTCAGATCTCTTGTAGCCTGGGAAGAGTTCAACTCTTTTTGTTAACTTGTTAAGTTCAAGTTCCTTAAATCTCTTTGAGATTCCATTACTGATAGGTGTTGGCCCAAAAGCCCATCACTCTAGTTTTGATGATGATCAACTCATGTAGTTATGTTTACTAATGATCTTGTGTTTAATTAGTGACAGATTTATGATCAAGATCTTAGTAGGTGCATAGCTTCAACAAAGGATTTAAAGTCAAGTTTTTGGAGCTAGCACGGTTTGATTCAAGAGCTTGTGCATCAAGACCATATCAAGTACTCAAGAGGAGTCTAGCTCTATGGATCGTGTTTGGACCAAGTCAAGAAGATGAGAAGGCTTCAAGTGAAGACTTCAAGAAGATGAAGACTTGTGTCTAGGTTTGTTTTTAGAAGATTTGTTTTTAGTTAAAATGTAAAGGATAGAGTAGTTGGTGGATTGCTCAAGTTCATATACACATACACACTCTTGATTTAGTTTTGTTTTTACAAAAGAGTTTTTCTTTAGAAAATATAGTTTTGATTTTTGGTACTTCTTATATACATGTTTTAACCAAAACCTTATTTAGTGCTTAATGTCAAAAACATAGATATTTCACCATGTTTGTGTAGTGGATCATATCCATACACGCTATGCTTTAAATGAGTTTAAATATCTTGTTTTTGTATTTGGTAAAGTTTGGAAAACATGTTTTAAAAAATATAAGTTTTCAATTGAGCCAATATTTCCATATTACAAAAATAGTCCAAATCTTTTATAACATGCCTTGATTTTGTGCAAGCATGTTTATTTATCAAAGTATATTGGTAAAACTATTTTTGTAGATTTTTAAGTATTTTATGGGATTTTATTTGAGCCAAAAAGACAACATTTTAATCCCTTAAGTTTTGCTGTCTGGCTTCAGATAGTCGACTAGTCAACCGACCGAGTCGACTAGAGCTGAAGTCGGTCGACCGGCTCGGTCGACCGACGTGCACGGACGTGCACGCCTTGACCTGGCAGATGGCCGGTCGACCCACCCAGTCGACCGGAACTGAGAGCAGTGCTCTCTGTTCTTTTCGGTCGACCGCGCGGTCGACCGGAGGCTCCAACGGTCGGATTCTTGACCGTTGGCGGTCGACCGGGCGGTCGACCGACAGGTCTGACAGAACCCCAACGGCTAGTTTTTGACAGCCTATAAATTTGAGGGTTTGGACATTGTTTTTCTTTAAGATTTTCAAGTGGGTTTTCACCATTTTTTCCTGAACTATTTAGAGGTTTTCCTCCACTTGATTAAGAGCAAATATTTCCAATCAAAAGGGGAGTTTATCAAGAGTGTTAAAAGAGATTTCTTTGAGTTTTCCTCCACCATCTCTTTCCTTATTTTCTCACACAAACACTTGAGCTTTCCATTGCTATATCTACCTATAGGAGTTTGTTGTGAGAGGATTTTAGGTGATCAAGAGTTGTGATCACCAAAGTTCTACTTTGTTCCTTTGAGAAGGCGGACGTGTGTGTTCGCAATTGTTTCGGGTCCTAGTGTGGACTCGGTGTTTCGGGTTCGGGTGCGAACTCTTGTTTGAGGTGCGGCCTCGGCGAGCCGGTGGGCTTGCGGTGTGTACGGACGAGAGAGTCCAAGGAGTTCTAGTGGAAACTCGTTGTAGGTGTTGCGGCATCGAGTGATCCGTGGGATGGATTATAGTGGAAATCCTTCGTGTGTCGAAGGCGGGGATGTAGAGCAAGTGTGCTCGAACCTCGAAACAAATCCCCTGTGTTTGCGATTGATCACTCTCTCTCTCTATCTTTGTCTCTTATTTATATCTTGCATGTTTCTATTGTGTTTATCTTTACATGCTTGATATATATTGTGTGCTTTATTGATATACTTGCTTGGGATTGTTTGCTAACACTTGTATTCAACCAAGAGAGCCAACACGACACCTCAACCCATTCAAGGGGAATCCAGAGGAGTTTGTCCAGAGCCCTTCACGGGGAATTCGGCAACACTCTTGTGTTATACATAGTGTTTAGTGTAAGAGTTTAGTTTAGGTCATAATAGTTTACAATTCCGCATTATTTGGCATTAAGTGACCATTAGATTAGCCATCACCTATTCACCCCCCCTCTAGGTGAACTTACAATAGGAGCTGTGCTACTCCGTTAATAGATCCAAAGAGAGGATCCACAAGAGAAACTGAAGTTCGGCCGGTCAACGGGGAACAAGACTCACTCTCCACTGCCACGTGAAGAACTCAGCTTTAAATAAAGAGAAAAATCAAACAAAAGATTCTCTCTCTTTTGTAATCGGATTTGTAATCTTCTATTCAATTAAAAGAATTTTGTAATTGTGATTTTCCCGACGCGTATAGGAGTGTAATATGGATTACCATTAAATTGAAAAAAATATGTTATAAGCCATGTCACACAAGAAATGTCAAAATCAAACAAAGAAAAAAACAAATAAACAAACAAAAGAAAAAAAAAATAACCTAAGTTAGGGTAACTTTAGACCTAGATGACCCCTAACTTGATTAGACTGTCAATGGGAGATATATTGTCGAATTTGATCACAAGTGAATCGACAGGTAGGGGCAAGATTGGTGGGAGGTATCCGTGCTTAAAAGCAACGGGCCTAATTAAGCCAAACCACCAGCGTTCAGGGTTTTACCCCTCAATCCCAAACCTAAGACACCGATTTGACAAGAGTCAAATTTTAATCGACTTCCCCCTTAGGTTAGTCTCCTATATGAGTTCGAGATGTCCCTCAGGCCAACATCTGCTAAGTTCTATTTAGGCTTGGGTTGTGAGTGAGGAAATTGTTTGTGAGCTAAGGGAGGGTAATGACTTCCCCATCTTATCTTGTTTATAGTACAAGCCTTTAAATCAATTTAGTGCAATGTGTACGCGAAAAGTAACACTTAAGCAATGTAAACAATTCAAAAGTGTTCCTATACTACATACTATGCACACGTACCTTTGCTCCAGTACTCTTCAATAGTAATATAAAATGTAATTCAATTTAGTGCAAGCCCTTAAATCAATTTAGTGCAATTTGTACATAAAAAGCAACACTTAAGCAATATAAACAATTCAAAAGTGTTCCTATACTACATGCTATGCACACGTACCTTTGCTTCAGTACTCTTCATCAGTAATGTAAAATGTAAACAAATTAGACATGTGCCTAATGCAAAGTCTAAACCGTTTTTAGTATTTAACAAACATTATTTTACTGTTAAGGTTAGAAAGTATGTATAATGAGTTAAATAAGAAAATAAGTAGCTGTAGAATTTTAGCTTTGCAATTCAGCCAACCTGCAGAAATATAGGTTAGTAGTTTACTCAAATTACCACTAGAATGTAGCAAATCTGAGGGCTTCTGGGCTCTGCTTTTTTGAGCAGAGTTCAGGGCCACTTATATGTCTACTGCAGTAAAATTTTTCTTGATATCTATCACTGCGCACCAAGAATAGAGAAGAAAGTTAATCAATAAAGTAAACAAACAAGAGTTACTAACCATCCCTCCGCAGCAACGACGCCAAAATTTGCTTGAGTTTTTACTTACACACAGAAAATACAGAATTTTAGAACTTAAGAATAAAGAGTGCAAGTACTCAATGTTATCCCAATAGCAAGCAATTATGCGATCATGATCCATAAGCAGGGACTAACACGATGGAAGCTTTTTGCAAGTTCTCTTTAAGTTACATAAAATGATTAGAGTTCTTTTTTTAGTTCTTGTAAGGAAAAAGAAAAATAAGTTATAGTTAGGTTAAGAAGAAAGTGATAGATTGAGAAGGTGGAAAAATAGAAAATTAATTCATACGAAGAAATTAAAAAGAGTAAATAAAACAGTTGGGAGATTGTAGTGTCGGTGATCTAAACTAAAAACTAAAAGAAAGAAAGTTAAATCTAAAAAAAAATACTTACCTTTTTCTGGTTGACGACTTCCTGGAATCCTTACATCTTTTACCTTATTTCGGAGGCGATCAACGCATAACTCATAAGATCGAGCTCAGTCCCTATTCGCATTACATCATCATGATGAATAAGAATAAAATGATACAGAATCTTGAGGAGGAGAATATCATCATGAAATATCAATGGCAATCACACAAATATGGCTATACTGATGCTTCTAGATTCATTTAGATATTCATCAAAACCAAAAGAGAAAAAGTAGAAAGAAGAAGAAGAAGAAGAAGAACATATAAACAAAGAAGAGCATAAATATGTCACCTTTGATTGCTTTGTAGAAACAATGGAATAAAGGAGAAGGCTACATCAGTGTCACTCTCAACATAAAACTCTCTCTTACTTACATGAATCGTAGTCTAACCTATGCTTACAAAGAAATAGAAATTACATAAAATGAAAATAAAAACCTATACTAAAAAAATGAAAAACTGGCCTAAGAATCTACCTCTGCTTGTTCCTTTCTCTGTCTCTAATGTTTAGAGTATTTATAGTATAGAAATGGATAAGGAAATGAGTTAAAAGATAGGGAGAGCTGGCTATTTCAGAATTTGAATTCTCCCCTTATCTCCAAACTTGATTTGATGTGGATATTCAATTCTGACCTGCAGCTTGTTGGCGTGTTGATTGCTAAATATAGCTTATCAAATTACAGAATTAGAAATAGTAATTAACTTAAGAGTTGTAGCCTTTAAGGTTTCTTTCTGGATCATCTTAAATCATCAGATTTGAGATTCGGCAGCAAAAATTATGATTTAAATACTAAAATGTATCTAATCTAAATCTGAATCAAAATTGCTTCATCTCATCCATTGATCTTCTCTCTATCCATTTATCCCTTTCGATTTGAATTTGGATTCGGTTTCCATTTGGTATTATCTTTATGATTTACTTTGATCTTCAGCTGAACATTTGCCCCAATCCTTGATTTGTTCAGGATGTGGTGATATCCTCATAGATCTTTAAGTTAATTGAATTGATTCACCAAAATCTGATTTTTAACTGACTAGATCTGAGATCATCCTCAGCTAACCAAATAGATCCAGTTAAATCTGATTTTTACTGGTATTTATTTGGTTTAATCCTCTTTCTATTCATTATTATCTTCTACAAAATAGACATTTAAGATAAGAAAATTAGCAGATTTATTACATGATAAATGTAGGAGTGTAATGAAAAGAACGCAAATATGTGTACGATCAGTTTCTCTCTCCTCCCTCTCTCATGATTTCTCTCTCCTCTCTCTTTCTCCCTCTAAATATATATATATATATTATATTATATAAATGGCACTTGGTCACGTTGACAGAGATTAGAATGAGGTGAGGTTCCTAACTTTCCTCTTCCTCCTAGACTTGGATTCTTCGAAGTTCGGGGCAGACAAACGGTCGAATACCGATGGTTTGTTTGGAAAAAACATTGTAGGGATTGGCCTCAAGTAATAATAAGTGGAATGCACGATCACTAGTTGGCATCCCGCTCGTCCACACTGGGACGGTGAGATGCGAAACACGCTATTCAGGGCTAGATTTTTGTTTGTTGCTCAGAAATTCCCGCAAGTTTATGTTGACCTGACTCAATCGATCCAACACGGAGACTCGGGGAGGCTGAAAGTTAGCCCATATGGGTTGAAAAGTCATAGTCTTACCCCTAGACTTAGCCTTATAGGCTTTGATGAGCCTTGATTTGGTTGAAGTCATAGCTTCGCTGCGAGGCGAAGCTATGAGAGCACTTGTTGCTTTAGTGTTATTAAGCAATGCTCTATTTTGAAGCGAAATGACTTCGTTGTTAGCACCAGGGGGTACTTCAACTCTACGTTCGTAGCTAAGAGTGGCTTTAGCGGGGAGCGGAGCTTCGCTTTTTGCACTGATGGGTGCTTTACCTTTAGCTTCGCGAGAGAAGCGAGGTTGAGCTCTGAGCAGAACTAAAATTAACTTATAGCCAAAAACTCTACAAGCTTCACTAGAAGCTGAGATCAGAGAGCCTTTAGCCCCGCATGAGGCTGAAATGGACTTCTCAATTCAGATAGCCTTAGAGGTTGTTTTAGATTCGAGCGCAACACGAAGGCGCTGGCGCGAAGTAACACGAGTCTCTGTTGAGACTAAGACAAACTTCAAAGAACTCTGTTTAGCTTCACATGAAGATGATTCAGGCCTGCAGATGGCCTTCTTAGTCTTATCAAAGACTTGCTTCTCCACAGTGGTTAGAGGAGACCTAATCACTGAGATCTTCTTGTGTTTGCACACATTTGAGAAACTTTTGCCACCCCCAGAGAGGACTTGCTTGAGCCTCTCTTGGTCAAATTGGATGACCAATGTCTCCGCAGTAGACCCAAAGATCTCGTCATTACATTGCAGCGTAGTCTTCTCGCCGTTAGAGATGAACTTCCCAGCGGAGTCCCCATCTTGTTGTCCATTGAATTGAAACGTGGACAAACTTTACAAAAGTTGAAGAGAATTAGAAATAATTGATTAAAAGAATAAAAAATTACAAGAACTCTTTTCTCTCAGAGTTTCTGGGGAAGTATGCCGGTGGAAGTCTAGTTAGCTTGCAACCACTTTATTCCATTGACGATGCAAGTGATTAAGTCTTTCTGGTTAAGGATTCCTTCTCATCTCGTTCCGAAAATCCTTTGAGAAAGGAAGATCGTGAGGGTATTAGCACCCTCGAAGAGAAACAAGGTTCTGTAAAAGAGCTTGGGAGCTTAGAGAATAATCTCTTCGGAAGAATCTTTAGCCTCTAGCTTTTGATGAGAAAAATCCAACCATTAGCCTGTATAGCAATGGGCTATTTGTAGGCATTAGGGGATATAACAATCACTCCTAAAAATTTAGCAAACTAATTTAGTCAATCTAATCTAGCTTCGCTCCTGGGTCAGTATAGCTTAATGGCGAAGCTAACTGCAGCTGAAGCAAAATTAGAGGTCTCTGCGCTGAGTCACTTAGCCACCCGACTTAGGATTTATTGCAACAATCCCTTGATTCTATTGGCCCAAAGGCCCATCACTCCAGTTTTGATGATGATTAACTTATATAGTTATAGTATTAATGATCTTGTGTTTAATTAGTATCAGATAATTAATCAAGATCTTAGTTGGTATTTAGCTTCAACAAAGGATTTAAAGTCAAAGTTTTACAGTTAGCACGTGTTGATTCAAGAGTTTGCACATCAAGATCGCATCAAGACTCAAGAGGAGTCTAACTCATTGGATCAAGTTTTGGACCAAGCCAAGAAGAGAAGAAGACCTTCAAGAGAAAATTTTCAAGAAGACTTGTGTCGGGGTTTTATAAATGTCAAGATTTATTTTTAGATAAAATGTAAAGGATAGATTAGTTGGTGGATTGCTCAAGCTCATATACACTCACACACAAAATTTATATGTGTTTTCATAAAAGAGTTTTCGTTTTGGAAATACCGGTTTGATTTTTAAGCTTAGAAATATATATGTGTTTTATCAAAACTTATTTAGAGCTTAATGTCAAAAACATAGATATTTCATCTTATATGTGTAGTGGATCATATATGTACACACTGAGCTTAAGCATTTAAAATATCTTGTTTTTGTATTTGGAGATTGTTTTTAGAAAATACAGATTTCTGTTTAAGCCAAAATTTCTATATTACAAAAATAGTTCAAAATATTTGTAACATGTTTTGATTTTTACTCAAACATATTTGTATATCAAAGTTTATTAATGAATTTATTTTGTAAAATTTATGAGAATTTATGGGAATTTATTGAAGGTAAAAAGATAATATTTTAAATCCCTAAAAAAATGTTGGACTGGCCTTCTGCCGGTCGACCGAGCCAGAAGTCGGTCGACCGCTTCGGTCGACCGATGTGCACAAACGTGCACAGCAAGGGCCGGTCGACCGACAGAGAATCTTTGCTCTCTGTAAATGGCCCGGTCGATCCGGCAGTCAACCGCTAGGTCATTTGCCAGTTTACGGTCGACCGACCGGTCGACCACTGGCACAACGGTTAGAAATCTGACCGTTGGCCGGTCGACCGAAAGCAGAAAAGTCTGTTTGTTATCCCCAACGACTAGTTTTTGGAGCCTATTTATATGGGGTTGTTTTGGGCTGTTTGACATAAGATTTGAAGAGAGTTTTTAGGCTAGTTTTTCCTACCTATCTCTGTGGTTTTCTCCACATGTTTTAGAGCCAATATTTCTAAATCAAAAGGAGAGTTTATCAAGAGTTTTCAAAAGTGATTTCTTTTGTTTTTACCACCAAATCAATCCTAGTTTTCTCACACACACTTGATAAACTCGCCCGCTGCATAGGACGGTAGCCAGGGTCCTGGGGCAGACCTGGCTGCAATATGGAGGTCTCGCGCTCGCCGGAAGGGCCTGGAATTGCCGCTCGCCCGCTGCCTGCGCTGCTGGTCTGGTTCTGGATCTGCTGTGCGCGTCGTCGGGCGAGTCGCTGCCGTGGTCGCTGTGGTGTCGTTCCTCACCATCGGACTGCATGGGAGGGTGGCCAGGTTGCTGGGGAAGGCCACCGTGTCAGTCTCCGACGACGGCCTGGTGTGGATCAGGAGAACTCGCCGCTCGCTCGCTGCTGGAGGTGCAGATCTGAATCTGTTGCTGAACGTTGCCGTGCTGCTGATCTGGTCTGTTGATGGCTTTTTCCTTTGGGACTCCAGTTTCTATGTAGGAAAGGTGTCTTCCATCTCATACGTTACTTTTTCTGGTCTGAACACACATGATGTCATCATAAATATTAAATCATATATGCATTAGAATAGTTGATCAACAATTATTCATGATTGTCATGTCTTTCAAAAATAACAAAGCACTTAAAGACAACCAATTTGGGATTTCACATAATTCAGTGCCACGAAATTGTAGTAACATGTAGGTCTCAAAGATTCCAAGAGTACTACATTTCATTACCCCAACTCTCAGCTTTCAACCTGATCACATCAGATCCACTTTCTGTGTGGTTAATATGAAATATATTTCACAGTGAGATCCAACTATAGTTATGTTACTTTAAAAGTACAATAGTTTCAGCATAGAATGATGCATATAATTTTAAGAGAACATAGAGGTTTAACTTCAAAGTGACCGGCAGCATCACAGCACATACAATTGGATGCATGTATGCATGTTCACAACTTAATATAAATAACTAACATACATATTATAATTAAGACAGAGAGAAGAGAAGGAGGGAGTGCACTCACACAAACTCTGTTCGGCCAAGGGATTGCAACCACGATAAAGGTGGAGGCGGCACTCGTGGAGGCTCTGGTTGAGGTCTGATGAGGCTCGGTCTAGGACTAGAAATGATGGCGCAAGGAGTGATCTCAGGCTCCAGACTATTGGCAGCCATAGGAGAAGGGCGGCTGCAAGTGCACAGGGAGGTAGGGCTTTCGAGGGACCCGTGGAGTTCGGCAAGGTGCTGCTCGTGTTGGGGCAGATGTGTTTTGGGAAGAAAAGAAAGAAATTAGATAGTTTAGGATTAGGGAATGGATAGATAGGATTATGATTGGGTAGTTAGGGTTTAGATTAGTTAGTTAAGATAGGATTAGGATCCGGTTGTTATGATGAGATTAGTTTTGGATTAGTTGTGGGATGGGTTTGAATTCAAGCAAAGTGAAGAAGTTGTTTTCTGGAAGCTGGAGGAATTAAAGGGTAAAAAGTAAGGTATAAATATCATCCTTTTATCACAAAGCCCAAAGGGTCCAAGCTGGCCTATGCATTCAAATCAAACATGGGAGACCTGGGTTCAAATCCTGTTACACACTCTCACATGCGGGCCATTCAATTTTTATTTTTTTGAAGGAATTGGATTTGGACCTGCTATTGGGCTTGGGCTCAGTTAAAAAAATAAAGAGAAAGGAGGAAAATGATAAGATGGTCTTGGGCTTGAAACAAAGGAAAGAAGAATGAGATAATAAAAATCATGAAGATAATAATCAAGAATTAATTAAAATAATATCTTAACTTTAAAAATGACAATTTTCTTAAAACAAAATACACATACACTTAATAAGTATTATTTTTCACAATTAATTCATGTATTACAAGATATGGGTATTACATTCTATCCACCTTAATAAAAATTTCGTCCTCGAAATTTCAATAAAGCGGGGAATGATAAAAATCAAATTAGGAAAAAATGAAGCTTCCACACCACTTCTTACTGCATCGAGACTTCACCACGCTTCCGCTGCGCGCTCTGATTTTTGCTACCGGCTTCAATAAGAAGTAACAATCTCAAGAGATGGAATTAGGAGAAACAAATAGGAAAGAAGGATGAAATCAAGATGGACATCCAAATCACTCTAAATGAAGTGTTGGAATCGTGGATATCAACAGATCAAGAACGTAATTCCAAGGGAGTCAATATTATCATGTGAATAGTGTATGTATATTGCAGTGTCAACATAACTGTCTCAGGTTACAGGTAGGAACTAGGTTCTCTTTTATGTCGAACCTGGCTCTGATACCACTCTGTAACGCCCCGATCTTAAAGATACGGAGACGTTATGGCGACGCATATACGCGAGATAAAATACCCCTCGTATACGCGCTAAGCCTCAATTGTAACCTGAACAAGCTATAAATCGGAAGCATAATGATCAATGAACACTGCAGTAATACATATAAGACCACACATGATAGCAATGAATAACGGGAAGAAAATGATAGCTGAATAGAAGTCAAAGGTGATATACAGGAATCAAAGAATAATAACAAGAATGAAATGCAAGTATACCAGGATCAAGAGGAGAGGACCCAAGCTCCTCGCAGGGCGTACCGTCTCATCGAACACCTGCACATTAGAACAATCGTCCAATAGCTGGACGTACAAATCCAGGGTCGTCAGAATGCGACCATAATGAGTGTGTGTGTAAAGGGGAAAGAACTCGTGCAGAAGAAACAATGTGTATAATTAGTAGTAAGAGCAACAGTAAATAGAAAAGGCTAAATAACAAGATAAAAAGCTGAACAGTAATACACATATGATAAAACATGAATACAGGTAGTAAACAAATGGCACAACTGTAAATATGCAATCAATGTCAAGGCGTGTAATCTATCACATGTCACTAGGTTGGCATCCAAGTCTGATCATAAATCTGGTCCTGGTTATAATAATCTGGTCCTGGTTACAATCATATGTCTGACATAGTGATATATAATATACAATCAGGTAATTACAGTCAGTCACAAGGCATCAACAGTTTATTACTAATTATGTCAGCGAACACCAATTGTCACATGTAATAGACGCATCCCATACTACGCCTACCACACATGCCAATCGATGCCCTTAAGTTATTGAAACTGATCGGTTGGAGACATTGTCCATGCTTTAGGTGGGTCCCGTGCATACCCGGGACCACGGCCCAGACTCCTGGCGCTGAACCAGGACCTACCGCAAGGTAGTCAGGAACATGTAAACAGGAACGGGTACATGTATAACATGTATAACAGGAAACATGACGGGGTGCCAGTCACCCCACGGGAACCCTGCAGTGGAACCCTCTTTCGGCTGCGCAACCTATATCCTAGGTCCACCCAAAATACGGACGCTGTCTCCTCCATCATCTCCCCAATCCCAGTGCAAGTTGTTTGTTATCATGTTTTAGTTTATCAAGATTATTTAGTATACATGTTACTTAAATCTCTGGGATGACTCAGTGGTAATCACGGTAACAATATCAACATGTGAAAGTCAGGGTACCGGTATAACAGGAGCGTATAATATCATGAACAGGACAACGGTATAACAGGAATATATACAAATGAACATGCGGGTGTTGTTACCGTGTAATAATATTTCCCATCAATTAAGTAACATGGACAAGAGTATCAGGTAGATATATATATAAAGAATAATCAGTCAGGTTTCACAGGTAAAACAAGATTATCCAAGATGAGTAATGACCTACTGTCATGAACAGAATAATCAAGCAATGTATGTATTCAACTCATTCCTCCAAGTCATCGATATTTCTAAATCACAACTCAACTAAGATGGTCACATCTAACTACTGATCAATCTCCAATGTAAATAACATGAATCCCAGATCAATTCAAATTCTAACTAAGTCTATACACTGATCCATGTATCAAGAAATCCAGTCTCCTATATCATAACAAGTCCATCATCAATACCCAAATGAATCATCACTTAAATCATTACCAATAAATGAATATCAAGTCTGGAAGTACTCTACTTGAAATATATCAAGCTCATCTTAATGCATATCAGGTTTAACCATAAAGAATGTAAATCCAATATCATCTATAACACAAGTTCAGTCCAACTCTGAATAAGTCCATATATCATCCAATCATCAAGATCTCTAATCCTTTGATAAGGTAAGATCATATCTAACATGTCCTCAAATAGCTGCAACATAGAATGGCTACTACTGATATTTTACATCAACGACATATCATCTGATAGTTCTCATATATTCAACTATAGATCCAAGTCATCACAACCATTCATAATCCCAATAGTTCTATAATCATCTAGTTCCATTACTCGTCTAGTAGTCTGATATAATAATTGTTGTTCCATCATATCACAATGTCCAGTACTAGTCCTCTCACTCTACCATACAACTCTGACTCCCAAGTCTTCACAATCACCACTTCTATTAATGATCAGTCATAATATCCCAACACTCGGTATCACGACATATTCATGCATATAAGTTCAATCATGAAATCTCAATACTATGTACCATAACATATACATGTATCTAAGATCTATTCGATCAAGTCATTCCATCCAATATCTATCTCTAGAAATCATGTACATCCATCTATAATCAACACATAAACTAAAGGTAAAGTCTACAATCCATAAGATAGATAAACATAGCCTTCAGCCAATAATTAGTCGACTAGGGTTCTGGGGTTAGTCGACTAACAGGGATGTTAGTCGACTATAAACATGGGTAAGTCGACTAATCTGCCTGCAACCTGACACTGCAATTAATCCTGCACAATATTCTCAATCTCCACATCTTCTCAATCACTCTCATGCTACATCCTGATATGTCTACAATGATATTCCAAACTCCCATATGATGAACATAGGGTCCCACATAATATATGTACATATATATGCAAGTCATATATCTATGCATAAAACATCCAACATGAAACTAAAGGGATGACGATCGCATCCAAACGTAAAGATCTACACACGAATAATAATATGACGCATCAAAAGATTCATAAAACATACACAAGACATTTACAATTACTCCAATTTAAAGAATGAGAGAGAGATGAGGAGAAACACTCACATTGGGAAACCTGCACGTTACCGGGCGAGTCGTTGTTACGGTCGCCGTGGCGCCGCTCTTCGCTGTCGGACTGCATAGGACGGTAGCCAGGGTCCTGGGGAAGACCTGGCTGCAATATGGAGGTCTCGCGCTCGCCGGAAGGGCCTGGAATTGCCGCTCGCCCGCTGCCTGCGCTGCTGGTCTGGTTCTGGATCTGCTGTGCGCGTCGTCGGGCGAGTCGCTGCCGTGGTCGCTGTGGTGTCGTTCCTCGCCATCGGACTGCATGGGAGGGTGGCCAGGTTGCTGGGGAAGGCCACCGTGTCAGTCTCCGACGACGGCCTGGCGTGGATCAGGAGAACTCGCCGCTCGCTCGCTGCTGGAGGTGCAGATCTGAATCTGTTGCTGAACGTTGCCGTGCTGCTGATCTGGTCTGTTGATGGCTTTTTCCTTGGGACTCCAGTTTCTATGTAGGAAAGGTGTCTTCCATCTCATACGTTACTTTTTCTGGTCTGAACACACATGATGTCATCATAAATATTAAATCATATATGCATTAGAATAGTTGATCAACAATTATTCATGATTGTCATGTCTTTCAAAAATAACAAAGCACTTAAAGACAACCAATTTGGGATTTCACATAATTCAGTGCCACGAAATTGTAGTAACATGTAGGTCTCAAAGATTCCAAGAGTACTACATTTCATTACCCAACTCTCAGCTTTCAACCTGATCACATCAGATCCACTTTCTGTGTGGTTAATATGAAATATATTTCACAGTGAGATCCAACTATAGTTATGTTACTTTAAAAGTACAATAGTTTCAACATAGAATGATGCATATAATTTTAAGAGAACATAGAGGTTTAACTTCAAAGTGACCGGCAGCATCACAGCACATACAATTGGATGCATGTATGCATGTTCACAACTTAATATAATAACTAACATACATATTATAATTAAGACACAGAGAAGAGAAGGAGGGAGTGCACTCACACAAACTTGTGTTCGGCCAGGGATTGCAACCACGATAAAGGTGGAGGCGGCACTCGTGGAGGCTCTGGTTGAGGTCTGATGAGGCTCGGTCTAGGACTAGAAATGATGGCGCAAGGAGTGATCTCAGGCTCCAGACTATTGGCAGCCATAGGAGAAGGGCGACGCAAGTGCACAGGAGGTAGGGGCTTTCGAGGGACCCGTGAGTTCGGCAAGGTGCTGCTCGTGTTGGGGCAGATGTGTTTTGGGAAGAAAAGAAAGAAATTAGATAGTTTAGGATTAGGGAATGGATAGATAGGATTATGATTGGGTAGTTAGGGTTTAGATTAGTTAGTTAAGATAGGATTAGGATCCGGTTGTTATGATGAGATTAGTTTTGGATTAGTTGTGGGATGGGTTTGAATTCAAGCAAAGTGAAGAAGTTGTTTTCTGGAAGCTGGAGGAATTAAAGGGTAAAAAGTAAGGTATAAATATCATCCTTTTATCACAAAGCCCAAAGGGTCCAAGCTGGCCTATGCATTCAAATCAAACATGGAGACCTGGGTTCAAATCCTGTTACACACTCTCACATGCGGGCCATTCATTTTTATTTTTTTGAAGGAATTGGATTTGGACCTGCTATTGGGCTTGGGCTCAGTTAAAAAAAATAAAAAAAAAAGAAAGGAGGAAAATGATAAGATGGTCTTGGGCTTGAAACAAAGGAAAGAATGAGATAATAAAAATCATGAAGATAATAATCAAGAATTAATTAAAATAATATCTTAACTTTAAAAATGACAATTTTCTTAAAACAAAAACACATACACTTAATAAGTATTATTTTTCACAATTAATTCATGTATTACAAGATATGGGTATTACAATACACATATATGATTTGATTGTGCTTAATTTACAATATTCTTACATGTTAAAGCACAAATTATGTTTATGCTAAGCTTGACTTAAATCTTGAATTCAATTGGTATCTCAATTAGTATTTTAACGAGCTTATGCATTATTTTCAATGGTATTTCAATTGATATCAAAATATACTTCATATTTTAACTTTTAATTGATATCAAAATTACAATATACTCAATTGGTATCAATATGTTTAGATTGGATTTCGATTTAATTGGTATCAAAAATGTTTTACCTTTCATTTCAATTGGTATCAAATTGGTATAAAAATGTTTTACCTTTATTAGTAGTAGTATCAAAATTTACCATATATTTCAATTAGTAAAAATATAAGATATTTTACTTTCATTAGTATCAAAATTTACAAATGTTTCAATTTCAAATGGTATCAAAATTTTCATTTTATTTGGGATCAAAATTTTGTGATATTTTAAAATTTTATTTACTTACAAGTGGTATCTCAAAATTGTTTTATTACTTAAGTATTATCAAATTTGTGTTAAAAATATTTGATATGTTTGTCTATATGCAAGGGGAGCTTAACATTTCTTCTATATATAGATTCATGTTAAGTGTATCTTATATTGAGGAGCTTGACATCTCTTCTTTATGTGAACACGTATGTAGGGGGAGCTTAACATCTCCACTTATGTATTGTATATTATGTTTATGTGAGTTAGGACTTTGTCATCCCTTCTTCATATAATGCATGTATGCAGGGGAGCTAACTTAACGTCTTCCTCTTCATGAATGTATATTGCATATATATCCTTATTATTGATTTGTTTTTCACCCTTTGTTAATGATTGATAAAAAGGGGGAGAATGATATTAAGTTTATATATGCATATTTGAGTTTATGCATATATTTAGTTTTATGCATGTCCTATATTTTATGTTTATATAAAAAGGGGGAGAAAGATTTTGAAAGTTTATCCCAAAAAGGGAGAGAAGATTTTTGGAGAGAAGAATTTTTGGTTTATGCATTTTCTCTCACCTTATTTATACATATATATTTGTTTAGTTTTATGCACTTCATTGAATATCTATTTGTTTGTTGTTATGTATGAGTTAAAGGGGAGCTTTTATGAAGCTTAACTTTAATCCATGTATATATAACTCCATGAGTTTTGTCACCATCAAAAAGGGGGAGATTGTTGACCCAAAGGCCCATCACTCTAGTTTTGATGATAATTAACTCATGTAGTTATAGTACTAATGATCTTGTATTTAATTAGTATCAGATAATTGATCAAGATCTTAGTTGGATTTAGCTTCAACAAAGATTTAAGTCAAAGTTTTGGAGCTAGCACGTGTTGATTCAGAGCTTGCGCATCCAGATCGCATCAATTTTGCTAATAAAAGATTTTGGGTTCCTTACAAGACTAACCCCAAAGGACCCAAGAAAATATGGGTACCAAAACCTCCACCTTTTACTTTTGATGTAGGTGAGGGCTCTCACAAAACGTGAGAGGATCGGTGCCTTGGTAGTGGATGCACTTGGACATGATGGACAAACTTTTGGGATGCATCACTATCAAGGAGCTTTGGTGGAAAGACCACCATATTTGGAGCTTTGGAGTTGGTAACACACTCTCTAAACTCCTACCTTTATGTACATGCTTTTATTTCATATATCATATAGCATGTTCATATTTTTGTGTGCTTCCTGTGGTATTTACATGTTAAATGTAGATTTTATCAAAACTTGCATAATACATATACAAATAGTGAATTACAATTGATTCATATATGATTGAACTTCATGCTCATTTGTACCCACTATTTGCAAGACTAGTTTTGATGATTCTTTCATTTATACTTGTTTTGCCTATTTTATGCTTTACTTCATGTATATGTATTTTTAATTCAAATCTAATAAATATACATGTATACCCGTGAGTCTCTTGCCTTAATGCAAACATCATTAATAGACTCTCTTTATATTTGGGATATGAATGCATATTGTTAGATTTGGATAAATCATACATATACCTAGAAGTTTGTTGATTTTGTTAAAAATGTGACTTTGATCTTTTTGAGCTTCATTGACTATTTTCATAAAATGCTATTTACATGATCGTTTACACTCACACTTTTGTTAAATGAGCCTTATAGACCATGAGTGCTTAAATTTTTGTGTATATAGTTATGTTTTATGAAAAAACATATGATTTGATGATTTTGAAGGATCTTGAACTAGTTTTTCAAAAATTATCTTTAACTAGTAAATTATTCTTTTTTGGTAGTGATTTTCAATGCTATATTATTTTCAAATTTATTTTTGAAAACCCCTACCATCAATGGGAGGATGGATGGGCGATTATGCCTTGTATGCTTCATTGAAAATCTTCTATCTTGAGCATATGAAGGTGGTAGTTATATGAGATATACACTTGATCTTATTGTTATGTCAATTGGGTATCATTGAATTCTTTTAATTGGTATCTAAATTGATAATTTTGTATATACTCATATTTTGTTTCTTATATGTATGTATCAATTTCACTTGGTATACTCATTTTTCATACATATATATGATTTTCATGTGCTTAACTTTCAATTGGTTCACATTTTTAAAGCACAAAGTTTTTGATGAAAATAAAAATTTTGGATCATTATGTTTACCATTGATATCAAATGCTTCAACTTCATATTTGTTAAATTTCAATTGGTATCAATATGTTTTACAAAATGATTATTTTCGATTTGGTATCTTAAATTTGTTTGCTTTATAAGAGCTCTGATACCTTTAAAAATTTTTTAAAGAAAAATTAGAAAATTCAAAATGTTTTGATATGTATTTCCTATATGCAAGGAGAGCTTAACATCTCTTCTACATATAGATTCATGTTGAGTATATTATAAATTAAGGAGCTTGACAACTCTTCTTTATATGATATACGTGTGTAGGGGGAGCTTCACATCTCCTCTTATGCATTACATAATATGTGTTATGTGAGTTAGGGCTTGTCATCCCTTCTTCATGTAATGCATATGTGTAGGGAAGCTAACTTAGCGTCTTCCTCTTCATGAATGTATATCGCATATAAATCTTTATTGATTGATTTGTTTAACCCCCTTCTTGATCTTTTTGTTTTTGACAAAAGGGGGAGAAAATTTTGTTTGATTTACTTTGACCCTTTGTTGATGATTGACAAAAAGGGGGAGAAGTATTTGAGTTTATATGCATGTTTTTATTGCTTAAAGGGGAGAAGTATTTGTCCTCATTTTATTTATGCATATAAGTTTTGTTTTGCAAATAGGAGAAAAAGATTTTGATTTATGCTTGTTGCATGTTTTATCTCCATACTTGCATACATATTTATGAGCCTCATTGTCATATATTATTATTTATGTCTATGCATGAGTTAAGGGGAGTTCTTTGAAGCTTTACTTTAATCCATGCATATATACTTTCATGAGTTTTGTCATCATCAAAAGGGGGAGATTGTTGGCCCAAAGGCCTATCACCCTAGTTTTGATGATGATCA